>CM076584.1:401064861-401453339 GCA_034641835.2 Pinus albicaulis
GATTGCAGGGACGGTGACAAAATACTGTGTAACAGTTATATCACCAAATTTTAATAAAAAAACTAAAACATAAAATACTTGAGGTATTCAAAAAACATATTAAAAGATAATTTTGCATTCCTCTAAATGAAAAAATCGATTGCAACAATAATCCACCTTTGTCATTTGGATCTATGGAAAAATTCACGGACCTTTGAGTTTTAACAATAACGTTGTTCCCAGGCCTAGCCGTCAAATCAGACATAGTCCTTTAACAATACCATTCCATTCTCTATTGTTCTAACGACCACCCTTCAAATTGTATGATTAGGAATATAACCCTACCTTCCACCTCCTTAAATATTATCACGATGAGAAAGGTGTTAATTTCTAGTTAACCCAGTCTCGAAGGATTGTTATGAACATAGAGTCAGCAAGAATTCTTGCTTTCATAAATATTCAGAATTAACTTCTGATAACAACATCACACTCAATTCATCAAAAAATTTCTGACATTATAAATTTTATCTCAATCTCACTCTTGGATTGAAATTTGTTTCCTCTTGAGGTTTGACCAATCAGATTATGTCACACTAGCATTGGGTTGAAATGTGGCATCCACATGTGGCCCTTATTATATTTCCACATCAACTTAATATAGGTCCATGTCATCGTTGTATAGACATGTGGCATCTACATGTAGTCAATGTGGATATTCCATCATTATGGCTACTACATGGAATCCATGTGTCCATTTCCATGTTGTATCAGATGTAGGTCCCACAGGGCCTCCTCATATTTTGTAGTTTTTTTCCATTATAAGAATTCTGGATCAACCCAAATCTTGGTAGTGGGTGGTCTCCCCAGCAACACAATTCTCACATTGGGACCACATCTAGGCTTGTGTGGAAACCACTTCAATCAAAAATAATGGTATTGTGGCACCCTAGTGGTGACCCATCAATATAGGAATGAGGGGGGTCCATAATCATTCTTAACCATTTATCAGGGAGATTTGGTTTGGAGATAATCCAAATTGCATCGCCCGTACTCATAAAACATGAACCATGAGTGCCCCTGCGCCCTCCTCCCCCACAATCAATATCAATAATTGATTTCCACTTAAATATCTTCAATAAGCTTCAAAGTACTCATCGATGAGTGGTGTCAAGGTTCTATAAAATACCCATGGTCGCATCATCCATTCTATCATCGGTGTGCCCACATGGCTTAACAAAAAAACACCGAACTTGGTGGTGGGAAACGAGTGGTGATCAGTGGCAAGGTTCCACATCAAGATCATAGTTGGATTGACAAATCTATTTTTTGCATGTCGCTAACAAGTTTAATGATTTAAATACAACAGTTTCGGTGGTCGTTGTTCCTATTAGTTACCAGGCCTACAATATGGATTTGTTCATGAAAACTATATTCCATCTACACCCATCAATGCCATGAGATTTTTCACTTCATTGAATTCAAAAAACATGAGTGCTAGTGGTTACAAAATTTTGACTGGCTAGCACATTTTGGTTTTGAGCACAAGTTATGGGGTTATTCCTATGGACTGTCCCACTTAGCACCAGTTGCTGGTAGATTTGTGACAAGTGATAATATTTCCCTCAATGGTGGCTTTAGATAATTGGGAAAGAAATAATGACATTGTATACAACTGAATACTAATCCACAGTCTTGATTTAATATAGGAATTGGTTTATTCCACCCACCAGGAAACATGAAAGTATATTGAATATAAAGTAACACTGGGAGTTTGAGTCTTCACCCACGAATAAAGTGAGATACATCAACATCACTATTAAATAGGTTGAGTTATTTTTTAACAATAAATATTGGCATGTAAATAAAAGGAACCATAAACACATATTCTATCACTTCCATCATGAACATGCAATAACCAACATAGTTATAAACATGTAAGGTAGCTTGTCAATCTCAAGTATGATAGTGGAATTTAGACAATCTATCATAAAAATTCAAGGTATCCTATAATCATGCTTCTGGTAGTTAACTACCTATTTCGGGATTACACTTTGTATTCATAAATATATAAGGTAGTTGTTCAATTGTTAGTAGAACAATGAGTTTCAAGCATTCACTCATGAACATATAGGATTAAACATTAATCATAAGAAAAATAAGCAATATCATAGGCTACAATATAACATGCATAAACAAGTACACTTATCTATGTTTGTTAAATTGGTTGGAACTAAAGGAGAGAATTGAACTCTCCACCCAACCATTGGCCAGCCACACTATAGTCTATCTTGCATTTGACCACCCCTGAGCCAAATATAAATTATGAGGGGATGATTAAACCGAGGAATTTCACAACCAAGGCTTAATCACATACCCAAGAGAAGGAGGCCACTATCCAAGTTATTGCTCTTCCAACAAGAACAATAGTGACTCACTTACTTTGAGTTAAAATACAGGGATTCACCCAAGCTCAAATAATTCCTAGCTTAGTTCCTATAGATAGAGTCAAATACTTTTGGTGGTTTATTAGCCTCCCTTCATGGAAAGCACCATAGGGTTTCGTAGTCCACTGTCTAGGTTGTTTCAGAGCCTCATGGAAAGTAAAATTGATACTTATATATCCTTATTCAAGTGGTTTAATGGCTAGGAAACAAGCACCTGGTGGTTTCACAACTACATGAAAATCATCACAGTGACCTAGTCCTCCACTGAACTTCCAAATGAGCAATCAATATTAAATGCATGGTCTAGCGACCTCGATATAGTCACTAGGGACACTCTCCCAGTTCATAGAGCACAGTGCTTAGTCATGCCCATCCTTGCTCCTTATTTCCTTTGCACTAGTAGGTTGACATATAGTTCCTCTCCATTGCCTTCAACTAACTCCATTATTCCACAGTTCGTGGTGCTCTGTGTGCTCTCTCAGAAGCAATATTTTTCATTAGCCATTTCTCCTTTTTCTTCTTCTAAAACATTCTCAACTTTTTCGAACTTTTCGAATTCTCTCTCTCCTTTATTTCTATAACATGTTCCATTAGGAAGGAGATTGTATGGGCGACATCCTCCACCCAAGCTTCCCACTCTGACTTTAATGTTTTGTCAGTCCAGGCCATTCTATGGATAGGTAGGTAGTCATGGTAATTTATTGAGGTTGGTATGTCCCTACTCACAACACTCCATAAGAAACCATACCAACATGCAACAGACCTCCAAAAAGCCCTCAACACGCATATAATCAAGCACACAATGGCCCTTCCCTCAGATCTTTGGATCTATATTTTCCTTTCTTTAGCTAGTCACCTAATTATTTTCACATAATTTACATGGGTTCAAGATTTACACGGTTTTATTTACATACGTGGGCTGTAGATATGAAGATTTTTTACAAATACCACCCCCTTAAAGGAACACCACCTTCAGTATTCTATAAACATAATTCAAAATTGACTACTTAGCCTTATATTTACAACTCTTACATTAATTTTCAAAGTAAACAAAAATGGGTAAACTACCCTCATTCGGTCTTACATTTCCAAGGTGGCTTCATGTGGTCCAAAGTGCTTCCATTTCACCTTGAATTTTTCTATTACTCGATTTTGGTGAAAAATCTACCTCTAGTCCAAGATGCATAGTGGTTCTAGTTGGAACGTTGCCTCAAGTTCCACCTATATCATAGACCAATTGACAACATGATTAGTTTCATGTACATACTTCCTAAGTAAAGAGAGATGAAAAACATTATGTGCTTTCAATGTGGGTGGTAAGGTCATTCTATAAGCCACTAGCCCCACTCTTTCGAAAATATGAAATGGCCCAGAAACTCTATGTGCCAACTTAGCAGAAGATCCCACTTTCAAAATTCTCTTTCTTGGTTTGATGCAAAGATATACATGCTCTCCCACTTGGAATATTCTATAGTCTATGATGGTATACATATCACTTATGCATGTCCTAATGTTCTCTTAGATTCTTTCTAATACTAATTATGTCCTACTCCATTCTATTTAGCATATCAGATCCAAGAACTAATATATTTACCAAGTCATTCCAAATAATGGCAGCGTTACATTTTATTTGATACAAAGCCTCCAAAGGGATTATCTTCAATGAATTTTGATACCCGTTATTATAGAAACTGTCAACTAATTAAAGGAACTCTTCCCACAACTTTAGCTAATGCATGGCATACATCCTCAACATGTCCTCTAAAAAAAATTTCACTCTGTCAGTTTCTTCATTAGTCTAAGGATGATTTGTTGTACTAAAATCTAGGTGAGTTTCAAAACCAACAAACAATTCCTTCCAAAAATTGGAAATAAATTTGGCATCACAATTTGAAATTATTTTCTTGTGTATGCCATGCAATCTAAATATTTCCTTCATGAAAATATAAGCCATGTCAATGGATTTATGAGTGGAACTTATAGATATAAAGTGAGCTGAGTCTTACTCAAGTTATCCACCACCACCATAGGTGCATAATGTTGGTTAGATGTTATAGGAATTCCCATGATGAATTGCATGGATGTGTCTTCCCACTTCCACTCAGGAATTGGGATCGATTATATAAGTCCCACTAGGTGTTTGCATTCCACTTTAACTTGTTGACATTCTAGGAATTTGGAAATGTGTTCAACAACTTCCCTCTTCATACCTAGCCATTAATAGATTTTATTTATGGATGTTATCATTTTATGATAACCAAGATTACCTAAATAAGGTATTTTATGAAAATCATCCATTATGAGCTTCTTCAAGTTGCTAATGTAAGGCACATACCATATTTCCTTAAAATTCAACCTTCCATTAGTAGTGAGTATCTATTTTTTTATCACTAATTTGTTTTACTCCTATTGCAATCATTCTGTCATATGCTTGTAATGCTCATCATGTGATAATGCCTCCTTTCATATATGGTTTCCAAGTGAGCCACTTGTAGACTCCTAATGAGTGCATATTCTACCTTATTATCCTTCTCTTAATGTGTTGTTATCTCAATATCAAACTCATTGATCAAGGCCAACCATTTGGCCTATCTTGAATTTATATGGGGTTGGTAAAACAATTATCTCAATACTCCATGGTCTGAAATTAAAAAATATTCCTCTAAAGTAAGTTATACCTCCATATTTTTAGTACACACATTATCACTACAAGTTCCAAGTCATGAGTGACATAGTTCTTCTCATGTTCATTTATTTTTCTCAGTTCATAACAAATCACATGCCCCTCTTTCATTAGGACTCCACCTACCCCTTCCTTGTAGGCATATATGCAAACTAAGAAATATTTATTTGGATCAACTATTTTCAGGATGGGTACATGTATGCTTAATTGTTTGATTTGCTTAAAGCTAGCTACACACTCTTATTTCCATTGGAAAATTTTCCCTTTCTTTTGAAAATTTTTGATTGGGTGACCAATATTCAAGAAGTCTGAATGAACCATTGGTAGTATCGAGAAAATCCCATGAAAGATATAACTTTTGTAACAATTCAAGGAGAAAGTCACTCCATAATGGCCTTGATTTTCTCGGGATCCATTGCCACTCCTTCCGTGGAAATTATATGTTCCAAGTATTGAACTTGTGATTGGAAGAAATCACATTTATTGATCTTTGCGTAGAGCTTGTTCTCTCTCAACAATTGCAATACCATTTTCAAGTTCTCTTCATGTGCTTATATTTTTTTCAAGTAGACCAAGATTTCATTTACAAATAAAAATACAAAATTTTCTGGATATGGGTTGATGACATTGTTCATCAAACACGTGAAGGTGGTGGGGGAATTGATAAGCCTAAATGGTACCAACACAAAATCATAGTGTCCATATTTGGTCCTGAAATTTTTCTTATCGATGTCTTCAGCCTTAATCCAAACCTCATGGTAACCATATCTCAAATATATTTTTTTCAATATCGCAACCCATGTCAATTTATCAAACAAGTCTCAATCCTAGATAGCAGGAAAGCGTTCTTCACTATGGCTTTATTTATTTGTTGGTGGTCAATGCATCACTAAAAAATGACATATTTATTGTTTACAAATAGTCTTAGGGCTCCACAGGGTGACATGCTAGGTCTGATATAGTCCTTGTCCAACATTTTCTTCAACTAGAGCTTTAACTTCACTAACTCCAACATACTTTGTTATGAAACCAATTCACAAAACAGAAGAAAAAATAGATCAATGACTTGAAAATAAGACTCTTTGAGGGGGAAACCTCCTTTACATCTAATAAATGAAAAATACTTGGATGATACAAATGAAAATACCTTCTTTGTATATATAGGAGTATAATGGGTCACAATATAATTAGGGCCTACATAACAATAATAATGTAAGGGAACAATAATAACAATAGTGGGCTTCTATGGGGCACAATAATATGGGGGTTATATGGGACACAAAATAACAATATGGTGGATAGCCTAGTATTACAGGGGCCTAAGATGGCCCTCCCCTTCAAAAAAAAATTTTCCTCGATGTTTGAATAGTTCCAGATTCTTTTGTATAAAATATCCATCCTCCCATTTGGAATATTCCATTTGGTATTTGAGATATTCTGAAATTGATCGATTATGTTGTTGCTAGATTCTTGTTTTCGTGATTTCCTTAGGCTCTATATGATTTTTCCTTCCTCATAAAGTTTTGGAAATATATTTTGAACTAGAAGCTTGTCAACTATAACCTTCTTCAAACATTAAACATGGAAAATCGGTTGTATTTGTGAAGATGCAAATATCTCTAATTTGTATGCCATAGTACCTATATTTTGCAATACCTTATAAGGGCCATACTACTTGGGTGATAATTTAATATCCTTCTTAGCTTGCTTGAGTGACATTTTCTTGTATGGTTGTAGCTGTAAAAATACCCAATAACCCATGTCAAGAATTCTTTCGCTACAATGTTAATCTGATTCTTGCTTCATTTGATTATGTCAGGTGAAAAGGTAACTCCACCAAAAGACTGAATTGAATTGATTAAGATTTCCTATGAATATATACATGGAGGTGGGACCCTTGGGACTCATTTCCTAGTTTCTCTTCAACTTACTTATTTCATATTTACATTAATGTACAATTTCTCCCAATCCCTTAGGATTAGGTGTCAACATTCCCCCCTTAATCTGAATGGACGTTGGTGAGTCCAAGTATCATTCTGAATTTTTCAAATTTTTCTCTTCCAAATGTTTTGATGAAGATGTCTACAATCTGATCATTTGTGGAACAATGGCGTAGAGGGATTGTTTTGGCCTCAACATGATGTCGAATTAGATGGTATTTTGTATTGATGTGCTTCGTTCGATCATGGAACTTTGGGTTCTTGGCCAACTTTGTTACAGGAGTGTTATCGATCATGAGTGGAGTTGAATGCATTTGTTTCATCTGTAAATATTCTAAGATTTTCCTGAGCCACACAATTTCATTTTTCGCTTCAGCTATTTCCACATATCCTGCCTCAGTTGTGGAATCTGTTGGAACCAATTGTTTGTGTGATATCCAAGAGACATCTCTTTGTCCAAGACTCATAGTATAACCTTAAGTAGATACCTGAGTTTCTTTGTCTCCATAGAAGTCTGAATCAGAGTATCCAATCAAGCTGAAGTCAATCACCTATGTATATTTTAGTCCAAAGCCTTGAGTGCCTTTCAAGTAATTTATATCTCTTTTTGCACCAGACCAATGTTCTTCACAATGTTTTTGCATAAACCTAGAGAGGATTCCAACAGCAAATGAGATGTCTAGTCTGGTAGTAGTCAGGTAGATGAGACTTCCTACAAGTTGTTTATACTTTGTTACATCCTCAAATTATTTCCCTTCAATGGATGTGAGCTTCAAGTTTTGTTCCATTGGAGTAGTCAAATGATTGCACTCAGCCATGCCAAAACTACTCAATAGATCCCCAATGTACTTCCTTTGAGACAGGAATATAAATTTAGGATGTTGAGTCACTTCAATACCAATATTGTAGTGAACATAGCTCAAATCAGTCATTTCAAAACCTTTCTTCAATTCCTTCTTTATGGATGCAATATAAATCTCATTGTTCCCTGTCATCAAAAGATCATCTACATGCACCACAAATTATACAATTGTTTTTCCAACTTTCTTGACAAACAAAGTTACAACATCAAGATCATAATGTTTGAAGTTAAGTTTCAAAATATGTTCAGTTAACTTCTCATACCAAGCTCGCAGTGCTTTCTTGACTCCATACAAGGATTTTATAAGCTTGCATACTTTGTGTTCTTGTCTATTCACAACAAATCCTTCTGTCTAGGACATAAAAACATTCTCCTTTAGATCTCCATTTAGGAAATTAGTTTTTACACCCATCTTATGGAATTTCCAACCATTTTGAGTTGCTAAGGCAAAGAGTGTCTAGATGGTAGCCCATGTTTCTGTGGGCGAAAAAGTCTCCTCATAATCGACCCCTTCTTTCTATGTAAAACCTTTTGCCACAAGCCTAGGTTTGTGCTTTTCAAGTGAGTCATCAGATTTTTACTTGTTCTTGTAGACCCACTTGTAGCCAATTTGTTTGGTTCCCAATGGAGGATCAACCAGCTTCCAAGTCCCATTCTTTATCAAGAATCGTACTCCTTTTGTGTCCCTTCATTCCATTCATTGTGAGAAGAAAATTCTTTGAAGGAAGATGGTTCAAGATCGATAGACAAATTCAATTCAAAATTAGAATAAATATGCATATCAACAAGTAAATCAGAATCATCTACATAACCTCCATTTTTCCTAGTGGAACTTCTTGTTCATGTATTTCCATCCTCATCAGGAAAAACATTTTCCAGTGTATTTGTCATCCATTTTGGAGGACCTTTCTATGATGGCCCAGGCTACTAATTTGACTGAGTTAGGATTGAATCAAGATTCAGTCTCCTAATTCTATCAATCACATCATTCAATGTTTCATCTGTGGTTGGTTTTTCATGTGGGGGAGAGAGTGCTTCGGAAGATGATTCCACAGATTGATTCAGTATAGGTATCCCCCCTTCAAGATGTGGAATTTTATTATCAAATTCTTGAAATTAATTTTCATGTGTGAATCTATCCAAGAAATCAATTTCCCGCTCAACAACATTGTCAGTCTTGGAAGATTCAATGAATATGACATCTCTAGATACTACAAACTTCTTATTAACTTCATCGTAGATGCGATATCCTTTGGAGGTATTGAATACCCCAAGTAGATACATTTTCGACTTCTTGCACCAATTTTATTTCTTTGTTCCTTAAGTATCAAGGCATAACAGGTGGAACCAAAGACCCTGATATGATTTACTGAAGGAATGTGGCCATGCCACATTTCATAAGGAGTTTTATATCTAATTTCATTATAAGGACACCTATTATTTATGTAAACAACACATAGAACTGCATCAACCCAAAACATCAATTTTAGATTCTTGAAAAACATCATGGAACAAACCTTATTTCAAATTGTCATGTTCATTCTTTCAGCTACACCGTTCTGTTGGGGATTATAAGGAAAAATTGTTTGATTTTTTATCCCATATTAGCGAAGATAGTTTTCAAATTAATTTGAAGTATATTCTTGTCCATTATCAGTGCATGAGACGATATGATTTTTTGCATCATTTTCAATCCATGCATGAAAATTATTGAATATTTGAAAGGCATCATATTTGTTCTTCAATAAGTAAACCCAACACATTCTAGTGTAGTCAACAATAAATTTCATCATATATTTATTTCCATTTGCAGAAGGAACATGCATGCGGCCACTTAAATCTGAATTAATAAGCTCAAATTTTCTATGTGCTCTTGAATGTGAATCTTAAAAGGACTGTTTGCTATGCTTTCCTAGAATACAAGCATGACATTGCTTAAGTTTCCTAGGAATTGTAGGCAATCTAGTAACACCATTTTTCTTAAACAATCGAAGGTTTTCATAGCTCAAGTGTCCAAATCTAGCATGCCATAAAATACTTGATGGGAATTTACCTTCATCATAGTGAGAACTAAATGCAAATATTTGTGCATGAGCAGAGGTACCTTGCATCTTTAGGAGTCTTCCTTATTCTATCCCTGTCATGGCAAGTGAACGATATGATGTTTTTCTGACCTCAACCTTCCCATCAAACATGTTAATGGAGTGTCCTTGCTTGTGGATGTGGACCAAGGACAACAATTTTCTCCTCAACTATGGGAGGTATAGAACCTCATGTAAAAGAAGTTCTGGAAGACCAGGAAACTTGAGCCTGATTCTGCTAAGCCCTAATCGCTTGAGTTTAGATATGCATGCAAATTATACTACTCCATCAACCTCGTTTGTAAACTCTTCAAAAATATATTTTCTAAAAGTCATGTGACATGTTTCTCCTGAATCTAGCAACCAATCATTTCTCCAAGAAGAAAGTGAAGCATTAAGCAAGTCTTCAGTTACTCCAATATTACAATGTGCTACAACATAATGAGCGAATTCAGGTGCTTTACCTTTGTATTTTTCATGAGTTTTACTTTTGGCTTCATTTCTTTCCTACTCAATTTTGTCCCAAGGCAACTTACATGTACATGCACGATGCCAATCTCTATTGCAGTGTATGCAATGAAGATCAGATTTTTCACTTTGAGCTTGTCTACCCCCCTGCCTTTGAAATTTATTCTTCCTCATCCTCTTTGGCCACCTCTCCCTCTGGAAGAATCTTGAGCACAATTCTTCTCTCTATGTGCAAAACATACAACTTCTTCATAATACTAAGCGGTTATCTTCTTTCCAAAATCCTTCTCTCTTTCTGCATAATTTTTCTCAAGGGAGTCAAAGGTGATCTCCTCGAGGTTTCCACTTGCTTGCAATGACTCAAGATAGTGTTATTAAGTGGGATACTACTCCTTGACATAAGATATGAGAGATATGTCAATTTCAACACCAGTGTTTTTAATTTCATGCATGATAGATCTTACTTTTGATGCTAAAGCAAGAGGGTCATCATTTTTCAATTCAAGGCTAGATAACTTAATCATTAACTAAACAACTTCAAGTTCTGAGTGTGAGTCATAAAGTTCTTTCAATTTTCTTAAGGCTTCATAGGCATTTTAAAATGGTGTAATATAGTGACTCACCTCTTCATTTATAGATGTTGCAATCAAAGCATATGCCTTGTTATTTTTGTTGTCCCAAATGGTGATCTCCTTTTCTGTTGCAGGCTTTGCAGGTGGATTTTGTCTGTCTCCTTCACAAATTCCTTTCCACAACTCATTAAAATTGAGTGTGTGTTTAATATTCCTTGACCATTCAGGATATTTCTCTTTGTATGTGAGAACGACTCCCACAATGCATATGAGTGGATGCATTTTGTAAAAAAAAATAGCTTTGCTGCCTCTATATAAAAAAAATTAATTCTTGGGCTAAAAGACAATTCTGCCAAAAAAAAAAATTGGTTTAAAAAAAAACAGAGGTAATATCTAGGGGAGGTAATATCTGGGGGAGTTGAAAATTGGGGTAGGTTGACTTAGGGAGGGGTCAGAATAGGGGAGGTTGACTTGGGGAGGGTTTGGACTGGGGGAGGTTGACATAGGGAGGTTCCAACTAGGAGGTTGATTTGGGGAGGGGTCGGCTTGGGGAGGTTCGAACGGAGGGGAGAGGTGGAGGTAGGGGCTGACGGAGGTGGTGGGAGCTGGAGCCGGCATGAGGTGAAGGGTTCAGCGAAGTGGAAGGGGCCGGCAGGAGTTGGTAGCACAAGCGGAGAGCCACGAGCGCTCAAGGGAGTGTGCTACCGGAGGGTGTTGAGCACTGAGGCCGACACAAAGAGGGAGTGACGAGAGCGTGAGGCCATGGATTTGGGCCGAGAGGCCGATTGTGGAGTGCCTTCGGGGGAGGTCTGAGAGGCTAAGAGGACTAATAACCACTATGCGACGACAAAGGAAAGCGGCGAAGAGCACCACAGGAGGAAGGTGCCAAGGACTGTAACAAGTAATTTTCACTAGAGGCCACTATTATGGCATATGGATATGTGAAAATTGATTGTAGGGGGGTGAGGGTGAATCACAAAGAGTGAAGCATATAGGGAGAGGAATTTTATTATAGAAAAATGTTGAGCAAAGGGGTATAGGATCTGGGTTGTATTACAGATAAGGAGAAACAGAATTTGTAATGAATTTTCTGCTAGGTGCAGGCAGAAGTGCAGAGAGATAGGTATTCCAAAAGTAGGAGGGAGTTAGAAGGGCGAGAATGTCGAGAATAGAGTTGTAAGTTTGATAACATGTTAGGCCAAGAGATGACTCCACCAAAAGACTGAATTGAATTTATTAAGGATGCCTATGAATATATACATGGAGGTGGGACTCTTGGGATTCATTTCCCAGTGTCTCTTCAACTTCCTTATTTCCTATTTACATTAATGTACAACTTCTCCCAATCCCTTAGGATTAGGTGTCAACAATGTGCTAGATTCATATTATCCTTTAAGAGTTGGAGAACTTATTTTTGATGCTCGAAGTGATCTTACACTGCTTGAAAATTAGCATTGTCTCTTAGAGATCATGTGATGGACGGTGGATGATATCATTAAAGTGACATAAATGGGGTCATCTTTGTTGAAGTATGGAAGGAAGTATTATACCATCATTCTTTTAGAAGTAACCACTTGACCCATTGTGTTTTTTTATCATATACAAAGAAACGAACATATCCTTCCAAACATTTGTTCATTGTCTCTATTTTCCCATCATATGGAGGATGATAAGATGATCTATGAGCCAATTTAATACCAAGACAAGAAAATAATTATGTCCAAAAATTTCTAGTGAAAATGGGAACGTTGTCACTTACAATAATATTTGGTTTTCCATGTAAATTTTGAACTATTTCCACAACTGAAATAGCAAATATACTGGATTTGAAAGGATGAGATAGAGCACAAAAGTTTGCATACTTGGTAATTCTATCAACTACCACTATGATGACACTCTTTCCTTCGGACTTGGGTAGACATGTGATAAAATTCATTGAGGACTTCCAAATATTGCATATCAAGGTAACTGATATTCCCGAGGAGCATATGATTGATGTCTTCATAGGGAATTTAAATGATACTGCCTAACATGAGGTTATCCTTTGGAAAATTAAGTTATTAGAGAATGCATTTATGGTTGCAAGAAAAGAAAAAGGAAAATTTATGGCAACAAGGAGGTATACCACTCACAACTATAAAGATGGAAGTGTTGCTACTCCTATCCTTCCATAACCTACAAGGTTGACACCACAACAACTGGAGGAAAAAAGAGAAAATTGGCTTTGCTACAGTTGTGATATAAAATGCAATAAAGGTCATAAATATGTTGAGAAGAAATTCTTTTACATACATTGTGAAGAGGAGGAAGAAAAGGAACAAGAAACATCAAAAGAAGAAGATATACACTAGGAACCAACACCGGGGGATGAAAAATAAGAAATGAATCTGACCATATCTTGTAATGCATTGGTGGGAATTACCACTCCCCAAACTCTTAATATAGAAGGATATATTAGTAAGAAAATTTTAATATTATTGATTGATTCAGCTAGCACCCATAGTTTTATTCATTGCAGGATAGACAAGGATTTTAATTTCTTTCTATACCTAGCACCTGAGTGTCAGGTGATGGTTGCAAATGGAGGAACTATAAATTGTTGAGGGAATTTCCATAATATCATTATAACCATGGCAGAATATGTATTGAATATCCCAATTATTTCTATTCTAATGGGTGGTGCTAATGTTGTATTAGGAGTCCAATGGTTACAATATTTGGGGACAATAGCTTTTAATTTTTAATACATTTTTTTGATTTTTTTCTGTGAAGGAAGATAAATTTAATTAATGGGTATCACTGGGAAACTTGGTAAGATAATCAAGTATAATGACATGACAAAGCTTTTGAAGAAGCAACAACGAGGTGTAATTGCACAATTATGCTCACTAGATGTTCAAACATTTAAGTATCCCATTTCTCGAGATTTTTAAAGAGTCCTTGACAAAAATTCCAAGATATTTGAGACTCCTAAGGGTTTCCAACCTATCCTTGATCATGATCATGGTATTCACTTGATTCCAGGAAGTGTTCCTCCAAAAATCAGACCTTACATATATCGTTATGCCTAGAAGAGTGAAATTGAATGTATGGTTGAAGAAATGCTAGAGGTTGGTATAATTCAACCTAGCCAAAGTTCTTTCTCTGTTGTAGTAGCATTGGTACACAAGAAGGATAGATCACGGTGCATGTGTCCAAATTATAGGGAGCTGAATAACCTCACTATTAAAGAAATTTCATTGATGAACTTTTGGATGGATTATATGGAGAAATTTACTTCACCAAGTTGGATCTCCATTTAGGATATCATTAAATTAGAATGAAGAGTGAAGACATTATGAAAACAACATTCAGAACTCATGAAGGTCAATATGAATTTTTGTTCATGTCTTTTGGCCTTACTAATGCACCTTCCACATGTCATGGTTTGATGAATTCCATTTTCAAACCCTTCCTTAAAAAACTTGTGTTAGTATTTTTTGATGATATACTAATCTACAACAATTCTTTGAAGGATCAAGTTCAACATGTTGATAGGGTGCTCAAACTATTGGAAGAGAAATAGTTACATGTAAAAACCTCCAATATTTTTTGTAGGGTACAAGAAGTGGAATATTTTCGTTATATGGTATCTCATGAGGGTGTTAAGGTAGACCCTAACAAAATTAAAGCCATCAAGGAATGGAAAATCCCCACAACTTTAAGGCATATCCAAGGATTTATCAGGTTGATAGTGTATTATAACAAGTTTGTTAATAATTATGGAAAAATAGCAGCACCTATAACAACATTACTGAAGACAGATGAATTTTATTGGACTTTAGAAGCAACTAAGGACTTTCAACATCTTAAAGAGGAAATGTGTCAAGCTCTGGTCTTAGCTACACCAAACATCAAAAAAAAAATTATTGTGGAATGTGATGCCTCAGGAAATGGAATTGATGTTTTTTTTAAGCAAGAAGGAAGAGTCATTTCCTTTGAAAGTCATCCAATCAAAGGAAATAATTTACAGAAACAAAATTATCATAAGTAAATTTTGGGAATTATATATGCCTTAAAGCAATGACGCCTTTACCTAATTGGAAGGCACTTCAAGGTAAAAATTGATCTCGATAGTCTTAAATACTTCTTGGAACAAAGATTAGCTTCAAAAGAGAAGAAAAAATGGGTCACAAAGATGTTGGGTTATGACTTTGAAATCATCTACAAGATGCACTCTTAAGAAAGGATGAGGATGTGAAGGAATTGGTTTGTGCCATTTCTATTATCGAGCCTTATTGGATAAATGAAGAAAGTGATGAATGGAAGAATGATGAATAGGTGTGGAAAATCATTCAAAAGTTACAGCAAGATCCTAGTGCATCTGATACTTTTATCTAGAAAATTGATTCCCTAAGGTACAAGGATTACTTATATGTATGTAAGAATTCCAAACTCAAAGAAATTTTTCTTTTCAAATTGCACACCTCTTCTATAACAGGGCACTCTGGATTTTTAAAAACTTAGCACAACGTCAAGAATGATTTTTTTTTGTGATGGCCTTAAATATGATGTTCAAAATTTTGTGTCCGATTGTTTGGTTTGCCAACAAAATAAATTTCAGACAATTAAAACTTCAAGTCTTTTACAACCATTAGACTTTCCAATTAAGTGTTGGGAGGACGTTCAATGTGCTTTTTCATTGAACACTTTTGTTTAGGATTTATCAATTGGATAAAGAAGGTGTTTCTCTTTTTATCCTCATGATGTGATATCAATTATTCTGTAAAAATTGACCAAGTTAAAAGTGATTTACTAGAATAAATTCATCGATACCACATAAACTTATTGGGTTCCATATATAAAATAGAAATGCATACCTTTTGTGTGTGTTACTAATCATGTAGATCAAAGAATTACTCCTTCTGTAGTATCCATGTTACTGGATCCTTGCCATCAAACTTCCTCATTTTGATCTTTGGAATTTGGTTGTTCTTAAACCTAATTTTGAAGTCTCTAAAATAATAATTCATATTTATTTTTTCCTCGTCATTATTTTCATGGATTACCTTGTCACCAGTAGGAAAAATTTCTTGTAGCAACTTTTTCAATCCTTCCAACTTGATATTCATCACATTCATTTCTAACCTTCAAACCTTCCATGTCCCTTTTTATTTTTACTTCTAAACCATCCATCTTGAAATTCATCATTGCTTCCAATATTTTTTGTTACTCTTTGCGAGAGTGAAATTTGTTGCACTTGGTCTCGTAATTTTGATATATCATGTTGCATTTATTCATCTTCTTTATGTGTCATAATAGAGCTTTCTGGTTTCTTACTAGGAGTATCCATTTTATTTTTTTGAGGCATATTGGATCCAACTAATGACATATATTCTTTACTATACCCTTTGAATCATATCAGACTGATTTTTCAAACAAAAGCTATGCAAATTTTAAAAAAAAATACAAACATTTTTTCTTGCATTTTGGAGCTTGATCTCGAAACTATTGTATCTCTATAATTTCAGCCTCCCAATATATTAAATTTAATCATATGGTATCCCTTTGTGTCCTCTTTAAAACACCACTACTTAGACTAAGATTGGATTCTTCAAGAAAAAGTTAGGCCAAATCTCCCAAGATGAACTCCTTATGGACTAGTTCAATATAGAGAACTTATACAGAATTCCACATGTCATTGTTTCTTCCTTCGGCCCTGAAAATTGTAACCAATAAACTGCAATCTATGTAATTTTTTCCACTTTTACAAAATTCAATTTGGATACTTGAAACCAATATTATGACGATTTTCCCTGATACACATGTTTGAGAAAATATTCCAGAGCATACAAAAAACCTAACTTCCATGAATCATATCTCCAATAATAATAGAACCAAGTTCTGAAATTTTTACATGAGGTTGACCAATATTTCAAGTCCATGTGGTAAAAATTTCAACTTCTGAAGCCTAACATAAAAAACTTTATAGTGGAAATTCCAAGATCACATGTTTGAAGCAGCGAAACCCTAGGGTCCAAAGCTCTGATACCAAATGTTATGAAACCAATTCACAAAATAGAAGAAAAGATATATGAACGACTTAAAAATAATCCTCTTCTAGGGGGATACCTATTTTACATCAACTAAATGAATAATCCTTGGATGATACAAATGACAATACCTCCTTTGTATCTATAAGAGTCTAAAAGGTAACAGTATAATAAGGGCCTACATAACAATAATAATGTAAAGGAACAATAATATCAATAGTGGGCTTCTATGGAGAAAAACAATATGGGGACTACATGGGACACAAAAATAACAATATCGCGGCTACCCTAGTATTATAGGGACCTAATATACTCATGAAATATGGGGCTTTCTAGATTGGAACTGATCCTACAAGAAATTTAATGGAGAAATCAATTTATATCTTAATTATGGGACCATATAACAAAGGTGTCCCATGGTATGTTATAACTCCAAGCCTTCCTTAACCATCTTAATCAAATTTCTCCTCACATCGACTTTACTATGGAACTTGAAGTTAACCACTCCCTTCCCTTTCTTCGCATCCTTGTCTCTTACCTTCCTAAAGGTCCTCTTACCCAACAAGCCTATTGAAAGAAGATTCATACTAATAGGTAACTCCATGTTAATTCTCACCATCATCATGCTCAAAAGTATATTATGATTAAAAATCTTGTTACTTGAGCCATTCATATTTATTCCTCATAACCATTCTCCAATGAAATACCCCATCTCACCAAGGTCCTTAAATCTAATGATTACTTGGCATCCCAAATAAAAAAATGAATTCCATTCATATATTCACCTAAATCTAAAAAACATCTCTAACAATATTCCCTTGGCCAAAGTATCTCTACCATATATTTAAGATATTATTGATAATATTTCCAAAGTCATTTCTAAAAGGTACATGAAGACCTTGTTCAAACCCCATAAAACTCTCAGTCATCTCGTCAAATTTTCCAAAGACAAAAATGATCCTATGTTGACCCTAGATTCCATGAGATCCCTTGCTCCTGTGGAATTTATTATATATGAAAATTTTGGAGATCCTTTAAATACAACATTAAATAACATAATCACAAAATACACCATCATTAAACACTCCCACAATACCATTTTTTTAAACTAAAATCTTTGCGTTTTCCCCATTCCTCTATTGTGTCATTATAGAAGCTATGAAAATAAAACATCACCCTAACAAATTTAATTGTGAAGAAGAATATAAGCTAAACCATTCTTGGAAAACCACTATCCATTTTTTTTCCAATAAACATAATCCCTCTATCACTGATGTTAGTCCTAACCATTCTTAGTACCCCCTTTCCCTTCATTGTTCATGTGATATTCTTTGTTCCTTTATTACCTTATTCCCCCTTGATTTCAACAAGAGGAGGAAGGGGGTGGGAAAGGAGAATAATGGAAAGTAAGATAAAGTGGGAGGAGGAGAGGAACTAGATAACAAAGGTGTCCCAGAGTATACCCAACCTCCAAGCCTTCCTGACCCCTCTTAATCACATTTCTCCTCACATCCAATTTACTATGGAACTTGAAGCTAATCATTTCCCTCCATATCTTAACTTTATTGTCTCTTTTTGTCTTTATGGTTCTCTTACCCACCAGGTATAGCAAAATAAGACTCATAATTATAGGTACCTCCATGTGGACTCTCACCATTATCCTACTCAAAATCACTCTATTGTTCTTAAAACTCCTGTTACTCAAGCCATTCAAATTTCTTTATAACAATAATTCTAAAATGAAAAATATCATCTCACCAAGGCCCTTAAATCCAATGGTTACTTGTCATTGCATATAAAAAATCCATTCCATTCATATCTCCACCCAAATCCTAAAAATTTCTCCAGTCATTTTTTCTTGGCCAAAGTCTCTCTACCATACATCCAAGGGATTACTAATCATATTTCCAAAAAAAATCTAAAAATAATATCAAAACTTTGTTCAAACCCCATAAGACTCTCAACCCACTCTCCTAAACTACCAAATACAATAATGACCCTATGCGTGGCTCTGCAGTCTATGAGATTCCTTGATTTTGTGGAATGTCCTATATGTGACAAAATGGGAGATCCTTTAGAGCCCAACTTAAGGAAAATATGGCTGAAGAATGCCACTAGCCTAGATCCATCTTAACCCTGAATATATCAAGCATTGAGAGGGATCAAATATCTCGAGGTGGAAACCTATTTTTATTTGCAAGACTTGAGGAAAGGTTTTCACCTCGAGAAATTTTCTTCCTCTTGGTGCTTGATAGATTTGGGATTAAGATGTATCTAAGCTAGTTTCTATTGGGTGCGATCACACAAAATTTGCTGAACATATAATTATTCTGACCATTTTAAATATACTAAATATGTATAAGATTAATCTAGTCATTTAATTTTAAGTTTACTCAATTACCTTAGTTTCTTTAGATAATTGAGACTGTTAATAACTTGAATGATGAAAATAAATGAAATAAAAATTCTGAAAGAAAAGTGACAATGTAACATTGTTGAATGATAGAAAATGTGAATAATAAGAATGTAATCTATTTCAAATAGTCTTCATTGTGATCATTCTCAAACTATTTTCCCTCTACTATTCTTATTTTCACACCTATTAGTTTTACCATCTTTTCATATTGACCATATAAAGAGGGAAGTTGAAATCATAGAACATCCAAATATTTAACTCATGCTATTGTAGTAAACGTCACACCTTGTCTCTCTTGCTATCCAATATTAATAGTAGCTTTATTCAATGCAAATAATTGTAACTTATGGAGTGTTAAATCCCAAGTAATTTTTAATGGTAGTAATTTAGAGTCAAGTTAAGTATTTTTCCTCGTGTGTAAAATTATTAGAGTAGAAATAAGGATCAAGATGAAAAATAATTGCACAAAGTTGCAAGAATTGAGTAAGAAAATTGGAACAGAGAATTAATTCGATTACTCAATATGGATTTGAGAATCAATACATAAAGAAACTAAGTTAAGCCTATTTGTACATGAAATAACCATGGCTAATTAAAGCTAACTAAAGATAAGTGTGCTTTATGTTATGTTAATATGCACATGCACCACATGTAAGCACCGGAATTAACTAGCTAAAGCCAAGATCACACCACATGTAAGCATTAGATTTATCTGAAGCTAACTAATTTCACATCACATGAAATAACTAGAGTTTAACTGAAGTTAATTAAGGCTAACTAGGTGCATGTACACCAGAACCCCCCCTTAAGCATAACTTAGGTGAGTGTCGTTAAAAATGAATGAGTCTCAGAAACAAGGCCATTTTAGGTACCCATGTAAAATGCATGAAAGAGGAAATATGGAAAACCTAGTGGGAAGAAACCCCCCCCCCCCCTCTCAAAATATAATGCAAAAATTAGAGAAAACACAACTATTAGGCAGACATGTTCCTCACCCTGACACGATCTCGCAGGAATTGAAACTTTTGCTCAGTGAATGTCTTGGTGAAGATGTTGGTAGTCTCCTCATAACTGAGATAATATTGCAGATTGATGATCCCATCCTGAACGAGTTCTATAATGAAGTGCATGTGGATATTTATATGTTTGGTTCGTTGTCACTACACTAGATCTATGAAAAACTTTACTGTACTATGATTATCACACCATATGAGAGTCGCACGATGGAAACTGGTAGCAAGATCATAAAGGAAATTTTGTATCTAAATGGCCTAAATATTAGCATTGACTGCTCCATTGTACTCGGCCTATGCTTATGATAAAACAATGCTATCCTACTTCTTGCTTGACCAAAAACTTGGGTCAAAACCCAACCTAAGTACATAACTAGAGGTGGACTTGCGATCAAGGTTGTTTCTAATCCAATCTAAATCTGTGAACCCAATGAGATATAAAGAACAAGTTGTTGCATAATGAATCCCTTAGGTGATTTTCCCCTAGACATGTCGAAGGATGCGCTTTGCAACTTTCCATTGTAACTCATGTGGCTCCTGCATGTATCTGGAAGCTACTCCTATGGCATATTAGAGATCAATATGAGAGTGAGTGAGATAAATAAGACTACCCAAAAGCTGGCGGTATAATGTGCAATCAACCAATGGTGTGTCTTTTCCATTCTCAAGTTGTATCCTTGATAATAAAGGTGTGGCTACTGGATTGCAGTCACTCATGTGAAATTGTGCCAAAATATCTCTAACATAATTTGGTTGAGAAATGGCAATCCTAGAACCACTCTGAATTATTTCTAGTCCAAGGAATAAATTTAGCAAGCACATATCTGTCATAGAAAATTTCTTATGCAATGCAATTTTAAACTCAGCAATGGCAAAAGTTGAACTACCTGTCATCAAAAGATCATCTATGCAGAGTACTAGGATTAATAAAGAGACAATTTTCTTCAACAACTAATTACTTGACTCAACAATTTGTAATTTTTAATGGTAGTAATATAGATTCAAGTAATTTATATGATGACTTTTCTTGTATTTATTGATCATGAGCACATCTTCAGTGGACACTCGTAGTGGCACATCTTTTGTTTTCTCTACAAGCTCAAGGGAAATCTGAGCTTGATTCTAGTGAGTAGTCATTTACTCGATTTGCTACACTGGAAGGATAATTTCACATGATTGTACATATTTTTTAAATAGGTGGGTGGTTGTCATTACGATTTTAAACCCTCAAATCTCGACAATATGCTGCCATCAATAAGTTCCGTAAGTGTTAATTCAGTGAGTAGTTAATTTTTTTTTAGTCAAAGTCTGTTCAGTTTATCTGTTAATTTTCAGTATTGAGTTTGGTATCTTGTTTTTGAATCCATGCCAAATGGATAATGCTACTTGGTCTACGGTGTTGTTGATACCTCCAAGGAGCTGCCATCCCCATTTGGAGCCAATGTTAGTGTCAGACAGTTTTTCCTGTCACCAATGATCAAATGTGCTCTCACAAGGTTTTTATTGGGTCTCAAGTCAAATATTTATGGTTTCAATAGGTCTTCAAATAAAAATTTCATCACCGGCTAGTGTGTCTAGGTTAGTGCTACTCACTTAAATATTCATGGTTATCATTATTCATCATGGTCATGTTATTTTTCAACTATATAGGTCATGAGATTAGTCAAATTATCATATAGGTCTTGGTCTAGGTCATCACTTGTAATTGTCATCATCATGTTAGTTTCAAGTTAAAAAATCCATGTTTATGGTCTTGACTCCACATATAAAGGGAGTTAGCATTTTAGGAAATCAAATAAAGGTAAAGACTCTACTTCAGCTCATAAAGCCATTGCTGCAAATCACATTACTTTGGTTTTTGGTTTCAAATGAAGGATGATGTCATGCCATGAAATATGCCAAAAAGTGATTTTGAGTTTTAAAAGACCATTAAAACACTTTGATAGCTCTTTTCATTCATATTGAGCTCCAAAATTTCACTGAGATCCATCCAAGCACACTCATAATCGAAATTGCACTCTCAAAAGCATTTTTCCTCTCACGCTATGTTTTTCTAGAGCACACTCTGTTTTCATTGGCCATGTTGTGCTTTCACTGTTTGAGGGAAAATGATTATTTTAAAGGGTCTACTTCAGGAAAAAAGGGTTCCAACATCTTCTTTTCAAGTAATAGATACCCTACAAACTCTTCTTTTCCTCAATTTCTTCAGCATTTCAGTGGTGAATTCTCTCCTAGCCTCCAAGCTACGTTTTCATGGTTTTTCACTTGTGGTTGACTTCTAGTAGAAAACTAGTTCCACTAATCATACTACCCTTCCCTACACCCTACACACCTCCACAAAGCTTTCCCTATCCTTGCTCCCTCATTTCCCTAATCCCTGCATCTAACCCTAGCTCCTACGCTGAGTTTTTGGCAGTCTTAGGGTTAGGATTATGTTTTAATTCCTACAACCTATCCCTACACTCTTTTTGTCATCCTCCACTTCCCTAAGCTTCCCAATACCCCTATATACCTCCCAAATTTTTCACTACATACATATCTCATCCCTAACCCCTACATTCCAATCACCTAAAGCAAGTATCCCTAATTCCATGTTTTCTAAGTAAAACCTTGTTTTCCCTTTCATCCCACTAGGATTTGTTGTGCAATATCAAACATGGAGGGAGAAAAGAAGCCATACAAAAAAGGAGGTCATATCAGTACGTATGAGCCCACAAAATTCCAAGAAATCATAGCTTCACCTTTCCAATATGTGGGTTGCCTAAGGTTTACATTGCACATAGGGATAATTTTGCTTAAAAATGTTTTTCTGACCAAATAGAGATTAATTTTACAAAATTTAAAGAGGTTGTTTTCCATCATAGACCAAGGAACAAAAAACTCATTCTGTTTATGTACATGTGTTATGATTTGAAATAAATTCCAAAAATACAATTGTTACAGGAGGTTTTCTGCACTTCTGGACAGGTTGACTTCAAGACAGTTTTTCAGGAGTTTGGAGAAGGTTTTTGCAGTGCTTGATACCTCTATTGGGTAGCATAAATCCAAAGCTTTAAAATGGTGCCTTCCGATATTGATTTGGAGCTCAGGAATAAAGTCAAAAGTGCCTTGCAAGATGGCATTGCAATTTTCTAATTTTTGAGTGATCAACTTTAAACCTAGATTCTGACCAAATGGGAAATTATTTTTGAAATATGGATGTTTTTATTCATAACATGACGAAGAAAAAAACCTTTCTCAGTTTTTCAAAAAACGTTATGGTTAGAGAGATATGGACCTACCTTTGAGCCCTATTTTTGAAGAATTTTTTTGAGTTTTTGGGCATTTGCACAATCTTTGCACAATCTTTGGTCCAAAAACGCAGCGAACCTCACGCTGGGCTTTTGTTGGGGACACCCAAATTCCAAAATATTTATATTTTTGGATTTCTTTTTACCTCTACATCAACTTCAGCCCTTGGGAGATCCATGTCAGTAGATTATGGTGCGTGAAAAGGCCAAAAAAAACACCTAAAAAATAACTTTCTGTCATGTTTTTCAGAATCTCGTTGCGCTTTTGGAGTAGTTGTGGTAGAATTGATTTTTGGAGGGCTAGAAGCAGTCTTTTTTCAGCCCTTGAGGGTTCTATGATGTAGTAGGTAGGAAGATATTTCTCTCGCATCTTTTAAATCTTGTTTTGGATCTTAGGAATGCTTCCAAAAGCCATTTACACCTAGCACGTTGTGCTTTCTCCTGGCATGCTGCGCTTTTCTGATATTTCACTGCACTTTTTCCTAGAATCATGTTTTCTCAGTTGACTCAGTCCAGTTCAACTTCTACTGATGTAATTTGTCATTTATGATGTTTTAATGATGCATTGAGGTGTAAATGGGATGTTTAGAGTGAAAAATAGGTGGATTCATGCTTGTAAATATCTTTCATGGTCAAATGTATCAGTTTTTCTATCTTGAGGAGAGTTTTGTTAACCTCCCTAGTCTTTAGGTTTTAGGTGAGGGAACCATGTGAACTGTTCCTCCACTTTAGGATTCGACCCCTGAGAGAGGGGAAATGTTTTTTTGTCTATATGTATGGATTTCTTAGTCATTTTTATGGTTGGACATCAGAGGGTGAAACTATTGTAGCTTGTACTTCAGCTTTTTATTCAGGAAATCAAAGGATCGTTTGCATCTATTATCTAGGAATTCTCATGCAGTGAGCTTTTGATGTTATATTTTCTATGTTATAGTTTTGTATAAATGACATACATGTCTCCTTTGCATATTTTCTTTCTTCGGTGATTTTCCTAAAATATTTATAAGCATAATTCTTTCATGAAATATCTGTTTTGTTTGGGAATGTCATTTTATGTAATATTACTTTTGTTTTAATGAATTCATGACACATGCTCATTAAGATCCTTTTTCATTTTCAAACCCTACACTATACCGACAAAAACCTAGGCCCATCACAAAAGCATTGTTATTTTTCTCCTCCATATCTTTGTAGTTGTAACCTTTTGATAACTTGACCTAGCTACCTATTTTTCATCCCTGATCCAACAAAAAAACCATCAAACTTTCAAAACCCTAGAGCTGAGCCAACTAGCCTAAAATCTATTCTTCCTCCAGTCAAACCCTTTGGCTGTGATTTTCATAGACAGGGCCCTCTCTGGTTTGGTAGGTCTAACTACCAAACTAAAAGCTTGGTTTGAGGTTACCTCCATCAATATCCTTTCTCAACATTACATTATGGAGGCTAACATTTATGGTGTCGCTGCCTGGGAGCGAAGTGACAGATATTCCCCAGGAAAGAACGAAAAGGATCATATCTGATTGCTAATGGTGAATAGTGATCAGGCACAAGAATGTTGTGTATCTTTCACCTCGCGACTCCAGTGATGAAGAATCAAAGGTTCAGAATTTTCATGACTATGCCATTGTTCAAGAACTGGTAGTTTGAAGAAATTCCTAGTGACCTCACTATTTTCAAGATGGATTCAACTACTCGAAGGTATACTCCTTTGAATCCCGCTCATATTCCTAGTTTTCCAAACCATATTCCTTGTATAGATTGGAAAATAGGGCTTCCAAAATTTAAAGGCCATGATGGAGAAGATGCTTGTTTGCATTTGGTCAAATTTCATTTTCATATTCACAGACTTAATATTGAGTTTCTAGAAGATTGTCTGATGAAGATGTTCATGGCTACCTTGGAGGAAAAAGCGAGATCATGGTATGAAGGTCTACCATCTGCTAGTTTATATTCTCTAAAGGATTTTCATTCATTTTTGTTTCAACATTATCAAAGATATAATTTTTCCTTATCAATGATTGATAGTTGTTGTAAGATTTCTGAAGATTTCATTAAATTTCTTGAAAATTTGTATGGGGATGAAGAATGTATCGAATAAGAGATGTTAGAATACCTTTATAATTTTTCCTCCCAACAAGAATCAGTAGCTTCCTCCTTGGATGAAATAAACTGGGACCAAAATAGAGAAAGGCCTATTCCTGATCTTGAAAATGAAAATCACCAAACCAATTTTAACTACTATAAAACTCAATTTTATGCTATGTCTGAAGATGAAATAGATCAGCTCCTAAATAGTCATGTTACAGCCCATGCTCATGCTGATTTGTATCTTTTATAGTGTTCATATAGTCAGGAATGTGTGAGTGAAATTTCTTCTATTATTGAAAATGAAAATCTGGTTTTAAATTATGACAGTCATGAGACCGATGAAACTATACAGGAAGTTGTTGTGAGTAAGCCAATTTTTTATGATGATTTCCTGCAAGGATATCATCTAACATGGACTATTTTATTTCATGAAGAGGATAGAGTTGCCATGTTTAATAATCTTGAAGAATGTATCTGTTCAAGGATGATTTAGACTATGAATTGGAAGAGTATGAGTCTGGGATAGACAGTATGCAAAAGATAGAATAAAAGTTGCTCATGCTTGAGAATTTATAGCCAACACTCAGGTAGCATAAATTCATACTTCCCTATGCCTGCCAATGGATCAACAACCAAGTATTATTTCGGGTCAAAATGAAAGGGGTACTTGTATTTTTACTGGATTTCAAGACAATGTAACATTTCAAATTATTGAGGATCCTTACATTGATTTGATACAGTCAAGAGGGGAGATTAATTTTCTTGTATTTATTAATCATGAGCACATCTTCGACGGACACTCAGAGTGGCCTATCTTTTATTTTATCTACCTTCTCAATGGAAATGTGAGTGTGATTCTAGTAAGTAGTCATTTACTAGATTGGCTACATTGGAAGGATCATTTCACATGATTGTACATATGTCTTGAGTAGGTGGGTGGTTTTCATTAGGATTTG
Source organism: Pinus albicaulis (assembly GCA_034641835.2). Lineage (NCBI taxonomy): Eukaryota > Viridiplantae > Streptophyta > Pinopsida > Pinales > Pinaceae > Pinus > Pinus albicaulis. The sequence goes on from CM076584.1 coordinate 401,091,686, forward strand.
AAGCCCTCAAGTCTCGATGATATGTTGCCATCAATAAGTTCCATAAGTGTTGTTTCAGTGAGTAGTCAGTTTTTTTTTAGTCAAATTTTGTTCAGTTTGTCTGTCAATTTTCGATATTGAGTTTGGTATCTTGTTTTTGACAACATGCCAATGTATAAAGCTACTTGGTCTACGGTGTTATTAAAACCTCCAAGGAGCTTCCATCCCCAGTTAGAGCCAATGTTACTACCAGTCATTTCTGCCTGTCACCAGTGATCAAATGTGCTCTTAAAAGGTTTTTGTTAGGGTCTCGAGCCATTTTTTTATGGTTTTAGTAGGTCTTCAAATAAAAATTTTCTCACTAGCTAGTGTGTCTCGGTCAGTGCTACTCCCTTCAGTATTCATGGTTATCATTATTCATCATGGTTATGTTATTTTTCAAGTGTACATGTCATGATATCAGTCAAATTATCATATAGGTATTGGTCTAGGTCATCACTTGTAATTGTCATCATCATGTTAGTTTCAAGTTAAAAAATCCATGTTTATGGTCTTGAGTCCACATATAAAGAGAGTTAGCATTTAAGGAAATAAAATAAAGGTAAAGATACTACTTTAGTTCATAAAGTTGTTGTTGCAAATCACATCACTTTGGTTTTTGGTTTCAAATGAAGGATGATGTCATGCCATGACATAAGCCAAAAAGTGATTTTGAGTTTTAAAATACCATCAAAATAATCCAATAACTCTTTTCATTCATATTGAGCTCCAAAATGTCAGTGAAATCCATCCAAGAAAACTCATCATCAAAATTGCACTCTCAAAATAAATTTTCCTCTCTCACGTTGTATTTTTCAAGAGCAGTACGTTGTGTTTTTAAAGAGCATGTTTTTTTTTCATTAGCCATGTTGCGCTTTAATTATTTGAGGGAAAAGGATCATTTTCAAGGGCTTCCTTCAGCAACCAAGGGTTCCAACATCTTCTTTGTAAGTAAGTGATACCCTACAAATGTTGTGTTTTCATGGTTTGGCACTTGTGGTTGACTTTGAGCAAAAAAACTAGTTCCCCTACTCATGCTACCCTTCCTTACACCATAAAAACCTCCCCAAATATTTCCCTATCCCTGCTCCCTCATTTCCCTAATCCCTGCATAAAATCCAAGCTCCTACGATGTGTTTTTGGCAATTTTAGGGTTAGGACTATGTTTTAATTCCTACAACCTATTCCTACACTCTTTTTGTCAACCTCCACTTCCCTAAGACTCAAAATAACCCTATATACCTCCCAAAATTTTCCCTACCTAAATATCTCCTCCCAAACCCCTACATTCCATCACCTAAAGCAAGTAACCCTACTTCCCTGTTTTCTAAGTAAAACCCTGCTTTTCCCTTTCATCCCACTAGGATTTGTTGTGAAATCCAAAACATGGAGGGAGAAAAGAATCCATACAACAAAGTAGGTCATATCAATAGGTACGATCCCACCAAAGTCCAAGAAATCATAACTTCACCTTTCCAAGATATGGGTTGCCTAAGGTTTACATTGCACATAGGGACAATTTTGCTTAAAAATGTGTTTCTGACCAAATAGGCGTGAATTTTACAAAAGTGAAAGAGGTTTTTGTCCATAATAGAACTAGAAAAAAGAAAAAAAACCTCCTTCTTTGTATGCACAGGCGTTAGGAGCTAAGAGAAATTCCAAAACTATAATTTCTACAGGAGGTTTTCTGCACTTTTGGATAACTTGACTTCAAGACATTTTTTCAGGGGTTTGGGGAAGGTTTTTGCAGTACTTGATGACTCTATTGTGTATCATAAATCATAGTATTTCCAATGGTACCTTCAGATATTGATTTTGAGCTCAGTAAGGTAGTAAAAAATTCCCTGCAAGATGGCATTGAGCTTTTCCAATTCTTTAGTGATCAACTTTGAACCTGGATTATGACCACATGGGAAAGTATTTTTGCACAATGGAGGATAATTTTATTCATAACATACCGAAGAAAAAAACCTGTCTCAATTTTTCAAAAACCTTTATGGTTAGAGAGATATGGACCTACCTTTGAGCCTTATTTTTTTATTTTTGGGGCATTAGGGGCATCCAAATGCAAAAATATTCACATTTTTAGATTTCTATTGACCTATACATCATATTAAGCCCTTGGGAGAGCCATGTCAATAGATTCTGGTGGGTTAAAAGGCCAATAAACCACCTAAAAAAACACATTTATGCCATGTTTTTCAGAAGCTCGCTGCACTTTTGGAGTAGTTGTGGGAGAATTGATTTTTGGAGGGATAGAAGTATTATTTTTTAGAGCTTGAGGGTTCTATTATGTAGTATACAGGAAAATATTTCTCCATCATCTTTCAGATCTTGATTTGGACCTCGGGAAGGCTTCCAAAAGCCATTTACACCCAGCATGTTGCGCTTTTTCCTGGAAGCTTGTTTTCTTAGTTGACTCAGGCCAGTTTTACTTCTACTGAGACAATTTGTCATTTATGATGTTGTAATGATGAATTTAGGCGTAAATAGGTTGGTTAGAGTGAAAAATAGGTGGATTCATTCTTGTAAATATCTTTCATGGTCAAATGTATCAGTTTTTCTATCTTGAGATTTTTGTTAACCTCCCTAGTCTTTAGGTTTTAGGTGAGGGAATCATGTGAACTGTTACTCCACTCTAGGATTCGACCCCTGAGAGAGGGGAAATGGTTTTTTTTCTATATGTATGTATTTCTTAGTCATTTTGATGGTTTTACATCAAAGGGTGAAACTATTGTAGCTTATACTCCAGCTTTTTATTCAGGAAATCAAAGTACCAATTGCAACTATTATGTAGGAATTCTCATGCAGTGAGTTTCTGATGTTGTATTTTCTCTGTTATAGTTTCATATAAATGATATACATGTCTCATTTCCATATCTGCTTTCTTCGAGGATTTTCCTAAAAGATTGATAAGAAGAATTATTTCATGAAAGCTCTGTTTGTTTGGGAATGTAATTTTATGTAATCTTCCTTCTGTTTTAATGAATTCATGACACATTCTCATTAGGATCCTATTTCATTTTCAAACCCTACACTACACCGAAAAAATCCTAAGCCCATCACAAAATAATTTTTATCTTGCTCCTCCATATCTTTGCAGTTGTAACCATTTGATAATTTGACCTAGCTACCTAGTTTTCATCCCTCATCCAGCAGAAAATACATCAAACATTCAAAACCATAGAGCTGAGCCAACTAGCCTAAAATATATTCTTCCTCTCAGCCTTGGGATATTATGGAGGCTAACATATATATATATATATATATATATCTTCCTCCATATTCCTCTCCCTCTATCTCTCTTTCCATTCTCTCTCTCTCTCTTCCCCTTAACTCCATCTCTCTCCTTTTACACATCTCTTCCCTTCCACTCTCCTCTCTACCTCACTCTCTCTCTCCATCTCTCCCTTTTTAATCCCCCTCTCTCTTCACCTTTCTCTCTTTATGCATTTCTTCTTCCCTCCCTCTCTCTCTCCCTTCCTCTCTCCTTCTCTATCTCAACTCCTCTATATTTTCCTTCCTCTCTCTCCCTTTCTCTTCCACCTCACTTTGTCTCTCCCCCCATCACTTTGTCTCTCTCTAACCTCCAACATTGTCACTATCTCCCTCCCTATCTCCTTCTTTGTGTCCCTGTCTCTCCCCCACCATCTCTCTCTCTCTTTCTCTCTCTCTCTCTCTCTCTCTCTCTCTCTCTCTCTCTCTCTCTCTCTCTCTTTGTGTGTGTATTATCCTTCTCTCCCTCTCTATCATCCCCTTCTCTCTCTCTTCCCTCCTCTCATATCTCGCTCACTCTCTCTCCATCTCTCCCTTTTCACCCTTCCCTCTCCACCTCTATCTCTCTAGGTCTTTGTTCTTCCCCCTCTCTCTCCCCCTCAAACTCCATCTCTTTCTCATTCCATCTCTCCTTCTCTCTCTCAAGTCCTCTCTCTTCCAATCTCTCCCTTTCTCTCCCACCTCCCTTTGTCTTTCACCCTTATCACTCTATCACTCTCTCACTTTCTCCAACTCAATCACTATATTTCTCCCTCTATCCTCCTCTCTCTCCTTCTCTCTTCCCCCTCCATCTCTATGTATCCCTCTCTATCTTCCCCTTCTCTCCCTCTCTCTCTCCTCTTTGTCTTCCCTCCTCTCCTCTCTCCCTCTCTCTCTCCATATCTCCCTTGTCACTCCCTCTCTCTCTCTACCTCTATCTCTGTATGTCTTTAATCTTCCCTCCCTCTCTCTCCCCCTCAAACTACATCTCTCTCTTTGTCTCCCTCTCTCCTTCTCCCCCTACCCTCCTCTCACTCTTAATTCATCTCTCTCCCTCTCTATCCTCCTCCCCATAACTATATATCTCTCTTTCTCTCTCCATCCTGCACCTCTGTCATTGTCTCCCTCCCTCCCTCCTTCTCTTTCCCCCTCTCTCCCACCTCCATATATATGATAAATAATTGTCACTGTATGATAACTAATATATGTAAGGTCTAATATATATTACATTTTATTTTTAATTGTGAAATGATTTATGGTTTTTGGGCATGTTTTATTGATAAGCCATGGTATTGTAACAAAAAATAATTGCAAGTTAATAATATTCATGGTAAAGCAGGGGTCAATATCCATAATTAAGAATATTTTTATATTGCAAGCTTATTGTCTAGAAATTATACAACATGCATGTATATCTTGGATTCACCCGTTATAACAATGTACTAAAGTTAAATACTGAATCGCTTCTACAAATATTTTGCAGAATTAAAAAGACAATCGATAATCACATGAAGTAAAGAAGAATCAAAGCACACACAACACAGATAATTTCCCGGGGAAATCTTGCTCCTAAAAACCCCACTATCTTCTATTTTATATTCAACATGGATCATGAAACAATTACATACAAAAATATTCTCACAAGAGCCCTCTAATACTCATCTAATTGTCTCACACTATCATACAAAAACTAACCAATACATAGCCAATTTACTGCCTCCAGACAGCCTGCCTTTCTTGCACAATGCTTGATGAATGCAATCCCTAAAAGATAGGAATTATTTCCTTCCTTGACTGCGCAAGTATCATGGGCACTCCAATGGGTGTTTGGTTGCATGTGTGCAACCCAATAATCCTACAACTGATATTCAACTTCCATTTACCTAGATCTCAACTGGGTCTCCACTGGATCTTACATGCATGCAGCTAATAAAAGTAAATCCTCAGTTGCATGTGAGATCACTGATTGAGAATTAATTAATATTTAATTCACTTGATCTCTCACTAGTGTATCTTTAGTTACAACTAGCACAACTAAGTTTAACTCACTTAACTGAGTTAAATTGAATACAATTGGCATTAAATAATGCACCATTGCACTTCAAACTCTGTTACAACTAGAATTACTCTACATGCCTCACCAACTACCTCTAACTCGAAATCCACTAGCTAACTGAGTTTATCACTCTCAGTTAACTATTTCAAGTTATCATTGAGAATATATTACAGTTTATTTTCCATCTTAATTAAGGGATAGCTAAAATAGACATGCACCCAAAAATATCACTGTGGGCCCCACCCTAGTGCAGGTGCTTAATGCACTTGGCATGGGTGTTGAAATTTTCTTTTTGAATCTCAACATATTGTAAGTATTAAGTTTTTATGTGCTTATTAATTAAATTTAAATATGGTTATGGAATCATTATTAGTCCATGCCAAGGCACGACTCTAACAATTGATTTGTCGGTTCATCATTATTAGTTTAGCATTGACCAATGCAAATTATGATGTTTAAATATGAAAAATAAAGAATTAAATTTTCAAACATTTGATTGGACCATAACTTGGAGGTATTATTTTAGCTTTTGCGCAATACAATTCCATGTGAATAATTGTCTTAAATATTTTATTCCATAAGTTATGGACATGGTTGAAATACTCATGCATGATTTTTAGATATTTTTGTAGTGATTTACCACATGTACCATTAATTACATAATTTAAAGAGTCTTTTCATAAAAAATGGAAGGAATAAGATGTAATTAAATATACATAGCACAATTACTTCTCACCATTATTTATGTTTTCATTGTAAATGTGTAGACTTACTAGTGGTTACTACAAACTAAAATGTATGTCAATTCTTCTACCTGAGCAAGAAATTTACTTATCTACTTCACATCTCAATTCATTAGTTCATTCCAAAGAAAAACTATACGCTGATTTGTATATCAACCACTATTAATTTAGTATTGACCAATATAATTTATAATTATTTATGCATTTTTTCTCAAAGCATAAGTTGGAGGGACTAAGTTGCACTACAAAACAAAATTACAATATAACAAATTGATTTTTATTATTTTTATTACTTTTAACTTTTTATTATTAATTGAGCGAAAATTTAAATGTTTACACTCATTTATGGACAATACAACATCTCCTTCATACTTGGTTGTATATTACTTTTAATCTTTGATTAGTTTTTAATTGACATGACATATAAATTCTATATTTTTATGCTTATCTTTATAAACATTTAACCCTACAAAATCCCCCCTATACAGTTTTGTATAGAATCATGACACAATAAAACATTTTTTAGTTTTTCTTCAGAAAACCAAAATCTTCGCTTCTTACCCCTTCCATGCAAACTGTGTCATGAGAGAGCTTTGGAAAACAAATATCACCCTAACAAATTTAAATGTGAAAATGGATATAAGTTGAACCACTCTTGGAAATCCACTATCTATTTTTTGTCCAATAAACTAATCCCATTAACACTAGTGTCAGTCCTAACCATTCGTAATACCTCATCCTTCGTTCTCCTTCCCCTTCACGGTTTCCTGATCTTCTTTGTTACATAATTACCTTGTTTTCTCTTATTTAGATCATACTGTTGGGCAAAGACAATATATGTCTCTTGAATTTTCACCGACCACGTTAGGAAAACCATCGAAAAGCTTAAGTATGTGTCCTTGTGTGTAAAATTATTAGACCACAAATAAGGATCTAGCTGGAAAATAATTGCACAAAGTTGTAAGAATTGAGTAGGAAAATTGGAACAGAGAATGAATTCGATTACTCAATATGGATTTGAGAATAAATACATAAATAAACTAAGGTAAGCCTAGTTGTACATGCAATAACTAAGGCTAATTAAATCTAACTAAATCTAAGTGTGCTTTATGTTATGTTAATGTGCACATGCACCACATGTAAGCACTAGAATTAATTAACTAAAGCCAAGTTCACACCACATGTAAGCACTAGATTTATCTGAAGCTAACTAAGTGCACATCACATGTAAGAACTAGGGTTTAAACAAAGTTAATTAAGGCTAACTAGGTGCATGTACACCAGAACCCCCCCTTAAGCATAACTTAGGTGAGTGTCGTTAAAAATGAATGAGTCCCGGAAACAAGGCCATTTTAGGTACCCATGTACAATGCATGAAAAGAGTTTCGATGGAAAACCTAGTGGGAAGAAAACCCCCCCTCAATATACAATGCAAAAATTAGAGAAAACACAACTATCAGGCAATCAAGTCCTTCACCCTAAGACAATCTCACAGGAATTGAAACTTATGCTCAGTGAATGTCTTGATGAAGATGTTGACAATATCCTCATAACTGGGATAATACTGCAGATCTATGATCCCATCATGAATCAGTTCTCTAATGAAGTGCATGTGGATCTTTATATCTTTGGTTCGTTGTCGTTGCACTAGATCTATGAAAAACTTCACTGTACTCTTATTATCACACCATATGACAGTCGTACGATGGAAACTGATAGCAAGCTCATAAAGGAAATGTTGTATCTAAATGGCTTGAATAGTGGCATTGACTCCTCATTTGTACTCAGCCTATGTTGATGATAATGTAGAAATTTAATACAAAATATGCATTTCCTGGATTCTCCTGATCTAACAATTATATGCCACTGTTAAATACATAATCGCCTCTACAAAATCTTTGCAAAATTTTAACAACTATCACCAATCACAATATCATGAAGAAAGGTCAATCACACATAACACAGATAATTTACTGGGAAAGCATAAAGCTAAAAACCCCACTATCTTCTATTATGTATATATCATGGATCATGAAACAATTACATACAAATCTCCAATCCAAGAGCTCTCAGTACAATAGCTAACTGTCTCACACTGTCATACAAAAATTATCAAGTTCCTTAGCCAATTTATTGTCTCCAGACAGTCTGCCTCCACAACGCAATCCATGATGGTAAAGAACCTCTGAATGAATGATAGTCAATCTGTCCCTTTCACCAATACATCTCAACTGGGTCTCCACTGGATTCGACATGCATGTAGTTAATTAGTAGTAAATATTAAGTTTCATGTGAGACCATTGATTGTGAATTAATTAATAATTAATTCACTTGAACTCTCACTAGTGTATCTTCAATTACAACTAGCACAACTGAGTTTAACTCACTTAACTGAGTTAAACTACTTTACAACTTTCATAACTACACTTCCAACTCTGTTACAACTTCAAATCACTCAGTTACAACTAAGTCCACTTGCATGTCCCACCAACCAACCACTTAACTCGAAATTCTTATAGCTAACTGATTTGCCACTTCAGTTAACTATTTCCAAGTGCTCATTGAGAATAGATTATTGCTTATTGTCCAACTATTATTAAGGTATAATAATAGTCGACATGCATTTATAAATAGACATGAAATATATAAATAGAATTTTCACATACATCTATAAATAGAACTCATCTATAAATAGAATTTTCTCATGCATCTATAAATAGACATCCACCTAAAAATAGCATGTGTGGGCCCCACCTAGTGTAGGTGCTTAATTTTCACTAGGATCAAGGATGTTGTTTCCGGATGCCAATTTCATTGTTTCTTGTTGCAAACTTCAATAATCCCTCTCAACAAGAAAGGAATGTCTTTGCATGCGACATGTAACTCCATGCATGCGCCCTACAACCTTTGCATGCAACATTTCTGAAACTGAATAGCCTCCAAAAAACTGAATTGGGATAATGCATTTGTCATCAAAGTCTTCTTACTTCTGATGGTACCAACTGCACATGTCTTCTAGATCCATTGCGATGTTGACCTCTACATCCATGCTCTCTGCACTTGCTGTCAACTCTGATCCACACTCCAGTATTTGACACTATCACATTTATTTCATGTCCTCGCGACATTTGATCCAACTGATCCTACTACTATTTTACTGTGGGCCCCTCGTAGCCAGTTTCGATTGATGAGATCCACACCATCTCAATCAATCCTGCCCAGAAATTTCTCGAGGTTATTCATGCATGTCGCCCCACCTCTCACCTGGTGGTATAGCTTCATTCACTCCCTCTACCCATCTGGCACGAAATTTATTTGCATGAGTGGTTGATCCCACTCCATGATCCTCATCTTGTGGCTGCTCCACATCCTGAGGTTCACTCTTACCTGCATGCAAATCCAGCTCCCTCTTAAGGGTTAATTGCATCGCTTTCTCACACTTCCCAACAATAGGAAGCTCTGTAGAAATCCTATCTACATCAATTCTATATAGATTCTTAACTCGAATCCCAACCTTCTTGGCTTTCCCTGTTGCTTTGTGTCACAAGAAAAAATTTCCTTCACTAAAGACAACATCATAGCCTCTATCCTCTAACATTTCGACTGAGACTAAATTTTTCTTCAAACCTGGTAAATGCATTACATCTTTTAAATGAAAAATTTTACCTGACACCCTCTGAAAGGTAATGGTACCAATGCCAGTCACACTGTATCTTCCATCGTCACCCAACTCAATATGCATATGGATATCTTTCTCCTCCAAGTCACTGAAAATTTTCTTATCTCCTGTCATGTGAAAGGAAGCACCACTATCCAAGTACCACCCCGATCCCAACGCACTTGACACCATGCATGCGATCAATGAGAACTCAAGCTCAAATTTTGAGGCAAGGGCCTCACCAGCTGCAGCTCTAGCATCCATCTTGTTCTTCTTCTTTTGTGGAAAATTTGTGGCAATATATCCATACTCATGACAGTGAAAACACTTTACTTTGGACATGTTGTGCTCCTTGCCATCTTCCCCGGCCTCAGATTTTGAATGGAATTTCTTCCCCTTCCCTTTCTTGACCTTGGTAGCCAAAGCACAATCCTCTTCATCATCATGCTTAGATGAAGAGCCATCTCTGGTATTCCGCCTGAACTCCTCCTGCACTAGATCTGACCACAGTCGTTCCCAATCCGGAAATTTTTCCCGTCCATTAACAAAGTCTTCATAACTGTGCCAACTCTTAGGAATTCCCAAGAGAGCCAAGCTTACCAAATCATCATTAGTAACACTTATTCATACACTCTCAACTTCATCCCGACATTGGACAAACTTTGTTAAGTATACTGGAATAGTGTCATTCTTTTCCATCTTGATCATCCTAAGTTTATCTTTGAGCACCAATTTCCTATGGTAGTTATTGCTTCGGAATAGATCTGTGAAAGCCTTCCACATAGAAATGGTGTGGCTTTCCCATGGATGCTTGAGACAATGTGGTCTCGTACTCCCTCCAACAAAATCATCCTCGCCTTTGCCACTTTCTTTCGCCATGCATCAAGATTGGCCGCATCTGAAAAAGCAAGCTTAGGAACACCATTGTCAATGAATTCCTCCAAGCCATTATCTTCAAGCACCGCCTCCATCCTATCCTTCCAAGAAATGTAGTTCGAGCTGCCCTCAAGTGCATACTCTAACCTCAAGCCATTGAAAGCCATTTTGATGTTAAATCAGTTGTAGCACCAAGAAAGTCTTTCTGCAAATTCGAATTCTTTCCACCAACAAACTCAGCGCCCGCTTCAGAGTTTCAATCTCTTGTGCTCCGATACCACGTAGAAATTTAATATAAAATATTTATTGCGTGGATTCTCCTGATCGAACAATTATATGCCACTATTAAATACATAATCTCTTCTACAAAATCTTTGCAGAATTTGAACAACAATCGCCAATCACAATATCATGAAGAAAGATCAATCACACATAACACAGGTAATTTACCGGGAAATCATAAAGCTAAAAACCCCACTATCTTCTATCATGTATATATCATGGATCATGAAAAAATTACATACAAATCTCCAATCCAAGAGCTCTCGGTACAATAGCTAACTCTCTCACACTATCATACAAAAATTGGCAAGTTCCTTACCCAATTTACTGTCTCCAGGCAGCCTGCCTCCACTGTGCAATCCCTAATGGTAAAGAACCTCTGAATGAATTATTCTAGCCTACCTTCAGTGTGAAATCATTATAGCCACATCCAATGTGTGTGTGGTTGCATGTGTGCAACTGATAATGTCACAACTGATATTCAATCTGTCCCTTTCACCTACATCTCAACTGGGTCTCCACTGGATTTGACATGCATGTAGTTAATTAGTAGTAAATATTTAGTTGCATGTGATACCACTGATTGTGAATTAGTTAATAATTAATTCACTTTATCTCTCACTAGTGTATCTTCAGTTACAACTAGCACAACTAAGTTTAACTCACTTAACTAAGTTAAACTACTTTACAACTTTCATAACTACACTTCCAACTGTTACAACTTGATCACTCAGTTACAACTAAGTCCACTTGCATGCCCCACCAACCAACCACTTAACTCTAAATTCCTATAGCTAACTGATTTTCCACTTCAGTTAACTATTTCCAAGTGCTCATTGAAAATAGATTATTATTTATTGTCTAGCTATTATTAAGGGATAATAATAGTCGACATGCATCTATAAATAGACATGCAATCTATAAATAGAACTTGCACTTACATATATAAATAGACCTCATCTATAAATAGAATTTTCTCATGCATCTATAAATATACATCCACCTAAAAATATCTTGTGTGGGCCCCACCTAGTGTAGGTGCTTAATTTTCACTAGGATCAAGGATGTTGTTTACGGATGCAAATTTCACTATTTCTTGTTGCAAAATTCAACATATAAAATAATGCTAACCTACTTCTTGCTTGACCAAAAACTTGGGTCAAAACCCAACCTAATTTCATAAATAGAGGTGGAATTGCAATCAAGTTTGTTGCTAATCCAATCTAAATCTGTGAACCCAATGAGATACAAAGAATAATTTGTTTCATAATGAATCCCTTAGGTGATTTTCCCCTAGACATATCGAAGGATGTGCTTTGCAAATTTCCATTGTAACTCATGTGGCTCCTCCATGTATCTGGAAGCTACTCCTATGGCATATGAGAGATCAAGGTAAGAGTGAGTGAGATAAATAAGATTCCCCACAAGCTGACGGGATAATGTGCAATTAACCAATAGTGTGTCTTTTCCATTCTCAAGCTTTATCCCCGATAATAAAGGTGTGGTTGCTGGATTGCAATCACTCATGTGAAATTGTGCCAAAATATCTCTAACATACTTTGGTTGATAAATGGTAATCCTAGAACCACTTTGAATGATCTTTAGTCCAAGGAATAAATTTAGTAAGCCCATATCTTTCATAGAAAACTGCTTATGCAATGCAGTTTTAATCTCAGCAATAGCATAAGTTGAACTATCTTTCATCAAAAGAGCATCTATGTAGAGTACTATGATCAACAAAGAGTCAATTTTCTTCAAAAATAAACATTGGAATCAGATTTGCAATGTACAAAATTTTGAGATAACAAATAGGAATCTATCTTTGCATACCACGCTCTAGGTGCCTACTTGAGGCTATATAGAGACTTCTTTAGTTGCATAATAGGGATGAATTTTTCATGTATACCTATGACTACTATGTGTAGCTTTCCTCCTTGAGATCATTGTGAAGAAAGGCATTCTTCACATCCATATGATGCACCTCCCATCCTCTTGTTGCTGCAATGGAGAGAGCTAACCGAATGGAATCCTTTTTTCCACTAGAGAAAAAGTATCATCATAGTCAACACCATGTACCTGTTGAAAACCTTTTGCAACCAATCATTCCTTATATTTACTAACTTGGCCATCTGATACTTTATTGGTCCAGTAAACCCACTTGGACCTGACAAGTTTACGATTGGAAGGTAGCAAAACCAGATCCCAAGTTTAGTTCTCAATGAGAGAGTTGTATTCCTCATCCATAGTTGCTTCCCATTCGGGATGCCCAACTTCTTCTGCATAAATATGTGGATAAGATGAATGCATCATATAAGTGTGCATGGGAATGCATGGATCCATAACTAATAGTTCTTGTGTAGCTTCCTTAAACTAAGGTATAAAGGCAGGATCATCTAAGAGATCACTCATGTTGTGCCATTTTTGTGCTAAAGGTGGTCAAGAATCTTCCAAAATACACGAGGAATTATTATCTCAATGTTCAACAACTAGTGGTCCAATAATTGTCATGGGAAAAGACTAATATAGATCATAATTATGATCTGAAGTATCATTTGCACACTCATCAATTAGCAGTGAGGGCAACTTTGCAACATCTTTATCTGGTGGTGCAAGCAAAGAATATTCTTCAAACTTTACACTCCTTTCGATAAAGAGCTCTTCAGTGTTGATATCAAGAAATACATACCCTTTAACTTCAAAAAAATATCCAAAAAACATGCATGCCTTACTTTGAAGCTCCAAAGGCTTTCTCTTCTCTGTAGGAATGCGGGCCCATGCTCGAGATCCCAAAATACAGAAATCACTGACTTCAAGTTACATTCCAGTCCAAGACTCAAAATATTTTTTTCCATTAATATATATATGAGGAGATCTATTCTATATGTATGAGGAACAATTGATATATTCAACCCACAGTTTTGATGGAAGAGATCTTGCATGCAACATGCAACTAGCCCTCTCTTTCAAAGATATACTCTTCCTCTCGACCACCCTATTTTGTTGCGTAGTGTAAGTAATTATATGTTGAAAATATATGTCTACTTCATTACAAATATTTTGGATATATTTGTTGACATATTCCTTCTCATTATGTGTGTGAAGGATCTTGATGTGTTTTCCACACTGATTTTCTACATGCACTTTGAAAAATGTTGAAAAACTTCAAACTTGAGTTTTAGGAAATAAACCCAAGTGAATATCATGTAATAATATATAAATCACAACACATATTTTTATTTTCCCATTGAAGGTACTAGAAAAGGACCCAGGAGATCACTGTGTACAAGCTCCAAAGGTGAAGAGGCTCTCCATACATTCCCCTTCTCGAACTTGTCTTGTGGATGCTTTCCAAGAGCACATCCATTACAAACACCATTTGAAAATTCAATGGTCGAAAATCCTTTAACCATCTCTAAATTGCTAAGTTGTTGCATATATCTAAAATTCAAGTGCCCAAATCTCTCGTGCCAAATCCTACTTTCTGCATTTGCATGTGTAAGTAGAAAAATAGAATCTCACTAAGGAACAAAATCAGAAAATTTATATAGACGAGATTGATCATTTAACTTTCTAGATGCAACCTTAAAGTTGATTTACATATCATAAATTCTCACAGAATCTGGGGTAAATTCCACTTTCCTTTTGATGTTGATGTGTGTCATTTGATAAAATGAAAGAAGATTCACAAAAAGCCTTGGAATATGCAATACATTCTAAAAACTTCCATCTTCAAATTGCACTCTTCCTTGTCGAGTTGCTTAAACTACAGAATTGTCCCCGATGAAAATAGGAGGTCTCGAGTATGCATGTAGAGAAGAATAGGATTCCTTTGAAGAAGCCATATGATGTGAAGCTTTGGAATTGATGATCCATTCTTGCGGTGTAGAATGAAGGGAAATCAAAGCATGACCATTATCCCTTGTTCCTGATGGTTTTTCCTCTATCTTCTTCTTGGCACTTTCTGGAATGTGATGACCAAAATTATTTTGTTGAAGTCTTTTCCATCATATCAATAGTATTTTGCATGCAAGAGGATTCAGGAAGATAGACTCTATTACAATAAGGACACTTGGAGTTTCCTTTCTTTCCATTCTTACCCTTGGAGCTAGAAGAATCATCTATAGGTTTTGGATTTCCTCCCTTTCTTTGATCCATGTATCTTGCATTTCCATTGCCTTTAGATTGCTAATTTGGTTTCGAGCTGGACTTTCCTTTTTCATGCATGGCAAGTGCATGTGCATTTGAAGACTGTAATGGACCCATCTTGATGAGCTTATCATGTTCATGAATGACAGACTCAATAAATGCATCAAGTTTGGGAATTTTCCATTTATCTCCAGTTGCAAGCCTAATTATATGAAATGTAGAAACAAAAACAACATAGTCACGACCTAATTTAAGGAAAATAGAAAGGATCAATTGACCTTCCTGTTTGGATTTATCAATCTCACAATCCTGTAATTAAAGAAGCAATGATTTGAATTGTGTAAAAAAATCTTGAATGTTCCCAAAGATATTTGGATCTAAAGAATTTAACTCATTTTCAAGAATATGATCCTGCATCTCATCCTATTTTCCAAATAAATTCTCCAATGTTATCTATAAATCATTCAGAGTGCTACATGTGTCCACATGGAAGCACAATGATAGAGATATGGACAAGAATAAAAGACCAAAAGCCTCTTCCATCTTGTTGAAGTATTTGAATTTTTCAAAGGTGGAATTTGGTTCAGCGTCCGTATTCATAACTATCTGATACAACTCTTTCCCTCTGAGGTGAAGTAAAATCTATGGCTTCCATTGGAAGTAGTTATACAAAATGAAAATCGTTGAAAATAGAAACTCCATTCTTTCACCTTGTAGTTGTAGCAACAATTGCAACAATTCTCTAATATTTTGATCTACAAATTAAATTTCCCAATAATTTCCAATTCTTTGAGCTTCAAACCTGGAAAATATTGTTCATGCACCTTCTTGAAACCCAAGCGGCTCTGATACTATGTAAAATTATTAGAGCACAGATAAAGATCTAGCCGAAGAATAATTGCACAAACTTGTAAGAATTGAAAAGGAAAATTGGAAAAAAAAATGAATTCAATTAATACTCAATATAGATTTGAAAATCAATACCTAAAGAAACTAAGTTAAGCTTATTTGTAAATGAAATAACCAAGGCTAATTAAAGCGAATTAAAGCTGAGTGTGTTTTATGTGCACATGCAAGCACTAGATTTAACTAACTAAAGTCAAGTGCACACCACATGTAATCACTAGATTTGATGCTAACTAAGTGCACATTACATGCAAACACTAGAGTTTAACTGAAGCTAATTAAAACTAACTAAGTGCATGTACACCAATACCATCTATACTAGCCAAGAAAAAATAGATCTATGTGCTAGTGACATTTCTTTCTTTTCTTTGAAAAATGGTTGGCTATTTGCTAGAAACAAGAAATCAATTAAACTTTTGGCCCACTTCCACTTCTGCAATGATGTCTAATTAATGCATATCAACCAATAATTGGGCATTTTTACGCCGGAGGCGTTTTCTTTGCGGGCTTGGGGTGAGAAAACACTGTTCACCCCAGCCAATGAAAAGGTGTTTTGCTATCGCACATGGAACCAATGAGATTTTGGCACGTGTACGGACATTATCCTTTCCATGTGATACGGGATTGATTTGAGTTCCAATTGAATGGTTCAATTTTTTTTGCTGCTTCCTCGACCTCTGCAACCGAAAAATATTGTTGCATATGAAGAACAATGGTCCAGTTACAGCGACGTTGCTGAATAGTACTCAGCACAAAATCATATTCCCCCGGTTCACCTACGATCCGCAAATGCTGACACAATGAGTCGATAATAGCATTCGCCGCAGCAAATTCACCTCTAAGCCATGAATCGCCACATGCCACAACTTAGCCACACGGCACAACACATGTAGTAGGTCGATGCACCCTTGTTCTGCAAGTCCTTGTATGTCGAGATTATGCTGCATCAACAGAATTAAGGCGACCATTCTCGGGAAAGCTCTGCAACGCTAAGGAGAATTCGTCTTTTCTTGAGGCTTCTCAAAGGGCTATGACAGTGATGCCCAGGTGGCTTCTCAAAGGGCTACGACAGTGATGTCCAGGTACACGTTTTATCTCCATAATACAAAGGTTTAATGTTTTGTTCATTTGGTTTACTTGGCTCAGAACTGAATTCATTTGCTATAATGATAGGGAAGCCGGAACTGCTTCAGTTCTTGTCATTCGTCATAGAGCTTGAATGGTTCTATAGGTAAGGTTCTGGTACTTGGCTCTCAGAAAATATTGAAACAAAATAAACCCAACACTAACTAAAATTAATCTAAAGGCCCAAATATAAATCTAGTTTTTTCTTCAGACTTCTCAGAAGGGCTACCTCAGTGATGCCCAGGTACACATTTTCTCTCCATAATACGGTTCCAAAAAAAAAGAGGAAGTACAAATTCATGTCCCAGGTTCCTTGATATTCTCCTACCCATCCCAAATACAGTACTGGTTTTCCCTTAAGTCTATATTTCTGTCCTTTACCCTGCTAAATAGTTCATTTTTTCTAGTCTTCTGTCATTCTGGAAGGCGTTGAAAGCCTTATCCCCAGCTTTCTACTTCCTTTTTCAAAACAGTTTGCTTCTTCAAACATAGAGGAGATCAACGGCAATATGGATTACAATATTATGTCATGATTTCCCTCTACAGAAAGTAAAATAGTTGTAGGAATTGCTTCACAGTAAGTTAATTGTATTTTGTTCCCTGAAAACATGATCGAAATGGATAAGCTGGAAGAGATTTACCAGGTATTTAATATGTTTCATCCAATTTGATAATATTGGCGGGCTGAATCAATTATGTTCCTTTATCCAGTCAATGATGCTCTTTGCATCACGGTATACCTGCATTCTCTCAATCCCCAGCGAGTGTGAAAGTATCAAGAAAATTGCCCAGAAAAAATAGGGAGCTGATGTCACTACAGTTCATGAACAAATGCACAAAGTTCTGTCCAGATGATAATACCAGCTAATTATCTATCTTATGAATCCTCTGTTTTCACACACCATGGTCTAATGTAAGATTAAGTAGTACCAAATGCACAAATTTCTATCCAGATGATAATACCAGCTAATTATCTATCTTATGAATCCTCTGTTTTCACACACCATGGTCTAATGCAAGATTAAGTAGCACCAAATGTTAGTAGCTATTGGAGGACATTCACTAGTTTGACCTTGGAGTTTACATCTAATATGGTGAAGATTACGTTGAATCCAAAACTGCATCTTTCCTCTCTTTTTTTTCTTTTTCAAAAAGCAAAAAAAACACACATTCTTAATAAAATATGATGAACAATACATTAACTTATGTTTTACCATCCCTTTTACATCTTGTATCATTTGTCCCCCAAAAACACACTAGTCTTTTATTGGTCCTTCTAAATCTAAAATTCTTCTTCTATGTACAACATTGAGTATTATCTCAAAATTTTGTGATAAGTAAAAGACAAATCAGACTAGCTACAAACATGAACATTGACCAAAAACAAAAAGAAACAATTGAAAGCTAGATGACAGATTCGTACTTTGATGTCCCCATCTTTCCTATTTGAGAGGAAGATAAGACAGTCGTCCTTTGGGAGAAGGGTAGGAACATAAGCGAATTTATCGCAATCAGGAGACCTGCATCTCTTGCAGTCTACCAATGTAGAAAAGAGAGCAATAAAAAGCATGAGATTATTAAGAACATATCTTTGTCGAACACACTGATGAGGACCTGCGCCAAATGGAAGCCAGTTTCGTTTGTAAATCTGATGCTCTTGACGGGATGGAGAAATATGTCTGGGTCAAACATATGAGCATCTACAAAGCCCTGAAATGATGACTCAAACACAGAAGGAAAGACTAATGAGCCTTTAGGAATTGTATGCTTCTCTGTTATGGGAAAATCAGTAGCAACGATGTGAGGCACAAGTGTTGGAGGCGAGCGGAATCTGACAACTTCTTTTACTACCATTTCTGTGTATTTCATCTCTCGAATCTGTTCTATAGAAATGGGCGCATTAAAATCAGGCCTGATTCTTCTATATTCTTCTCTGACTTTCTCTAGAATTTCTGGGTTGGATTCCAATAATGTTATAGCCCACAATAAAGAAGATGTAGATGTATCTTGGGCAGCAAACAAAAAGTCAAAAAATATATCCTCCAATTTCAGTATCATCAGAATGTGGAGGTCTAGGGGCATCTGTCATCTCTTCTTCTTTAATTTCCTTCACAGTCTCAGCCATCCAAAAATCAACTAGGCAAGCAGGTTCCTCACCGTTCTCCATCATCTTCTTGCTCTCATGACCACAGCCTGCCAGAATCTTTGCCAGACCAGACACCGCATGCCTAAACTGGATTTAGCAGCTCAAGTACTACTTCAGAACCTTGGCTCCTGGACAAGCAGCTAACCATGAACCAAACAAGCCTCCATACAATCTCCGCCAAACATTTTAAAATGAATTTTTACAACCACTTGTCCCACATGCAAACCTTAGTGTGTTTATACATTTCGATATTTAATTTTATTCATTATTTGCATTAATTTTTTTATGAAAATACCCTATGTGTATCTTGGCTTTATGGGCAGGTTATATAGGCACCGATCTCCATGAGATGCCATACAATTACAACTGGCATATACTTTATAATATAATCTATATGTTTATTTCCTATTTTGTTCTCATGTTAAAAACTTTGGTTTATCTTGCTTTTGTCTACTGGTTCGTTGGTAAAAAATAATTCCTTTATCTTGCTTTTGTTCTACCGGGCAGGTAAAAACATGTTTTACACCTAAGGCAGGGACTTGCTGCGTTAGCAACCATCCTTGTTTCTTTCATTGTCTCAGTTCGTCATTGCGTGGACCTGTGACAGAAAAAACCATCCATATAATACATGTACCTTTGTTGCTATTAAAAACTCTCATTATAATAAATATAATATGTGTCTTTATGAGCTCAATAGCAATTTACTATTTTATAAAAAATTTCAGCTACAAGTAATAGGAATAAGCGAGCTAAAAAGAAAATATAATCCAAAGTACAAGTAATAAGAATAAACTAGGAAAAAAAAATTATAATCCAAGTACAAGTAATAATTGAATGCTATGATAAGAAAAGATTAAAAAGAATTAAAATAAATTAATTAATTAATTATTTAAATAAATAAATAAAATATGAATAAATAAATAGAAATAAAATTAAATAAAGATAAAATTAAAATTAAAAATAAAATAGATAAAAAAATTTCTTAATTAAAAAATAAAAATAAAATAAATAAATAGAAATAAAATAAAATAAAGATTAATAAATAAATAAATAAAATGAAATTAAAAAAATTACATAAATTACAATTTAATAATATTAAATTAAAAAATATTATTTTTATTAAAATAAATATAAATATTTAAAATTCAAATTATAAACATTTATCATTTGGTTTACACTTTTTAAAATAAAATAAATTAATTTTTATTATTTGAGGCAACCTAGCTGTTATTTTACAAATGGCAAGTAGGAGTTATACTTTCTATTTAAAGAGGTTACTTGATCAGATTCTCCATCTTGTCTTGATGATGAACTACACGGGCAGGCTTTACCGCCTTAGATAAACTTAGAGGTTCTATGGGCAAACAACGTATGATAATGGGTTCGCTCATCATATTAGGCCTTCTGCAAATCAAAATGAGCACACTCAATTCGACCACCCAGACATAACATCAAGGACAGGCAGAGAAAATACGAGAATTTCACATCAAGGTCTCATTGCCTTCTTCATATATGAGGATTCCATTCGAGGATGTGCAGGCCATTTGAACGGCCAGTGTGTCACATGCAGGTTGCTTCTTTAGTATACAGTATAGATAGTTTGAACGTGACATTAATAGCTATAGGTTTTCCACCTTAGGTGATCATATTTCTACTTACCATTTATGATTCTCTGTTCAGCTTTGAATTTTCTTCTGTAATATCACAACTCAGTTTTTACCCCTCATATAGCACAAAACAATCCACATCTCCTTCATCCGGCGTTCCCTTGCACCCCGGTGCAATTGCTAGTTATATCGATTGCTGATTCTCTGAATATTCGGCAATCGGCAATCATACCAACATAGGCGCCGTCAATTATTTAACCGCACTCATGTCCGTCTGTCCACATAAACTTAGAACCACGGATTATTCATAAAAGCCACTGAAGAAAATTAAAAGTGATGAAACGAAAGGGTGAGGACGAAAGCTACCGACCTGCATCTGCTTTTCATATATGCAGACCAGAGGAATCTTTCATCATTGGTGCCCATTACATTACCTTCCATTTACATATGCATATAACTTGACTGATCTGCACATATTAATAATGACATGACTGCGCTTCGAGAGGGGCTTACTTCTGCAGGATTTGGCAATTTCTACATCAAACTGCCGTTTTCCACCAACTTATCCTCTTGAATTATTAACTACATGGTTAGCATTATCTTATTCAAATATTCAGCAAATCCTTTGGGCTATCATAGGAATGGCTGAGGCGTTCTATATAAAACATCACGCACACTGAATCGATGAAGTGTCACTCAAATTATGTAGATGCATATAAAGTCCAAAAGTTGTGCAACCATCAATTCACGGTGAATATTTAAAAGAGCTCCCAAACTGATATGTTTAGAATATTTCGTATTCCAGCACGAGAAGACTGTACAGTCCATTATTACAGGAATATTGTTTTTCGCAATAATATCTGTCGCGCATATCACAGCAGCAGAACCTGCACTATTGCTCAGTTCGAATTCAAATTTTGATGGGATTCCTCGACATTTTTAGATCGTGAAATGCAGACGATCCTCTCAACTCCACGTGGAACGGTTTTACGAAAAAGTGTGAAACGTCTGCTTGCAAATCTGTAGCGGCCGTCCTCATATGGAAAGAGAACGAGGAACGAAAAAAATCAAAGGCAGAAGGCAAGCCAATCGAAAACAAGAATTGGTTTAAAAAAAATCTAAAAGGCGTGTATGCCGATTTCCACAACTATAATGCGGCCCCTGTACATCGATAAAATCCGGGAGTGTCTAGTTTCCTTCGTAAAAGTCATCATCGACCATTTCATGTGAAAGGTTAAAGCTATCAAAATTATTATTATATTATTATTATTATCTAATTATTTATTTTTAAGGTCATTGCTAAGCCATACACTAAATTGGTGTATGAGACTTTTTTGTTTGTGGGACAAAGGATCCACCCTTGCGTAGCGATTTCACTGCTAAGTCTATGAAGGTATACATACTCTACCCCTTTGGTTTTAAACCTCTGATCTCTTTAGGAGGAAGCACATGCTCTTAACCATTAGGCCCACTCAAGTTCGTAAAGCAGAATTTCTTTGAAAAAATTCTTTTTTATTTTGTTTTAAGAACGATTAATACTCATATGGTCTTTTAAGAAATTTGGTTTATTAAAAAGGGCTTCAAGGTATTGAAAGTATTAATGTAATTCTTAAAAGCCTCACATGCCTTATGTAATATTTTTCTATTAAAAGACCTCAAGTGAAAGGAAATTTTTGTTTAAAGAGTTGCTTAAATCAATTATGAGGCACTGTAATAGTTTTTAAGATATAATTTATGAAAGATTTTTTGAAAGCGTCACTTTTGTAAAGAAAATTTGTAGTTTTATTTTTTTTTGTCGAAGTTGCAACAACAATAAGAGATGTATGAAGCTTTTTTGAAAGAGTTGGAAATGAAATGGCACAAGAATGGCTTTGTAGATGCAAAGACACCCAAGGAGGCTTAGGATACCCTTGAGAGGAATTTTGGTGAAAGGGGGATAAATATAGTTGAAGATGAAGAATTTGGTGAATCCCACTATGCTCAGTCACAAGTGGATGATGATCTTACATAAGCAATAGAGAAGGAGCACATAGATGCTTGTGAACCCCACTGTGCACAGCCACAAGTGGATGAAGGTTTGGTGAATATAACAACACAACTTGTTGATGATAGTGAAGTTTCCAGTTAAGCAACGAATGCTATGGAAAATCCAACAATTCAACTTGTTGATATCGAGTTTGATGAAGAATTTTTGGCGAATGATGAATGGTTGCATATGACACAACAGAAACATCATATCGACATGTTGTTATTTGGTGAGAGAAGCCCACTTGAGTGTGAAAACCAAGTGGAAGACATCATGTTTGTAGCAACACGGATTAATAAAAAGGTGAAAGCGACAGAGACAGAGATAGATAAGGAAGCACAAAAGGAGAAAGCTCTCATTGCACAACAGAAGAAACAGAACCAATGTGGTTATGTAGATGTTTTCACACTTACCATTGATTTCCAATGTGCACATAAATAAGATGATTATGAAGAAGAATTAAGTTTCCTTGAAACATGGCTTGCAACGCCATGTCTTGATAAATTCTACGTAGAGGTTGCAACAATGAACCTTGAAGATAAATTGCATGATGAAAAAATCAATGAACTTTTCGCGTATTGGAGTCATGAAGAGATGAAATTGTATTATGGACTTGTGTTGCAATAAAATATTGATAGTGAAAAGTGCACTACATAAGATGATGTGTGGCAACAATCCACATACATGTTGATTTTTGAAGAAATTCATGATATGCTTAGACAACATGGAATAATGAAAGAGTTGCACCAGCAAATCAAGAATTTGAAATTCGAAGCATAAAACAAAAAGAAAAAGTCAAAGAAATTTAGAGGATGTAGGATTTGGAAGAAAAGAAAAAGAAATTTGGTTGATGTCTATTTTTTAAATTGTAAGCCTAGCTAATACATAGACTCGCAGGCATCTTACTTTAAATTTTTATGTGGTTGAAATTAAGGGGGAGTTTTGGAGAATATAATTCCAACCACTTACTAGGTGTCACATGTGTCCATCCAAGTGTCCAAGTTCAGTTTCAATTAGTCCAGTTTAATTCAGTTTCACTCCAGTTATTTATTGTTGATGTCTCCAAGGTAATCTTATTTAACTGATTCATAATATTGAGAAGAACACGCCTCTACTCCACATTATTTTTCATTCTTTGTCGCTTCTATTATATGATAAAAGTAGTTATAATGAGTGTGGGATATATGCTTAATCATATTATATGTTGCCTCAATAACAACCTTCATGTGTAAGAAACATGAACAAAATACCCAGGTCGTCAGAAAATACTAATGGGCAATAACCACAAATCAGTCGAGCAACAAAATAGAGTAGGAATTGTATCTACCCAGAATGGCTGAGGACCCGTAAAGAAGACATCCTAGAAATCTAAGGAGAGGATACAAAATTTGAAGCAGTCGAGACCTGCACAAAAAATAAGCAAAAGGAGACAAAAATACCTAGAAATAAAGGCTCTAGAACTGTTGATATAGAAAAGAAAATATATCCTAGCATAACACACCTACCAAGCCTTAAGAGGAAATAAAAAAACTGATTATGTTCATGATATACATGAGTGAACTTGATTCGCTTGAAAAGGCTGATCAATTGTCTGATTTGAGACATCCAGTTCAATAATGTAGGAGGCCCAAAGGAAGAATTTACCTGTACCCAATCAAATACAGCTTTAGAGTCCCCTACAACCTCCATCTCATCAATCTCTGACCAAAAAACACATCGTAAAATTTCCCAAAGAGTGATAAGCTCTGCTTTGTTAGTGGATTGAGCCCTAATACTCCAATGGAAATGGTATTGGAGACTTGTTGGCATCAAAATGATAGCCCCACAACCACAGAGACCTTTCGAGTAGGCTCCATCAAAAAATACCATTGGAAGAGATGAATCAAAATCTTTGTAAATAATAGACGTCGGAGTGGGGAGGGAAATCGGGGCCCAATTTCCTTAAAGAAACCCACAATCTTCAAAATCGTGTAGCACAAATCAAGGGCATCATGATCGAAAATAATGGCGTTCTCGCACCACCATATTCCCAAAAAAATGTAAAGAGGGAGTCTCTTTTGTTATGAATATAATTCATAACAGATATAATTAATATAGTTATTAATAGTTAAATAGGGATTATGGAAGTAGTCATTAAGTTAGTGAAAGGGCATGTCTAAAAGACATGCCCATTTATGAAAGGCCACCTACATGGGTTTATAAGCAGGGCCTCATTGTAACATTTATCATCATCTCTTATACATTTTATATATAATATATTATTATTACAATACCTCTTGTGTATTTTATAACTTGAGTCAACAAGCCTACAACTTTGTTGCTCCATTTGGTATCAGAGGGATCGCTTTTCAGGATCTGTGTGATCACTACTGCTGCCACCTGCTTTCCAGTTTCATTACCCTATCATGACCAAAACACCGTTATCAACCCCCGCACACCCTCACCTTCATCGGAGCAGCGATCTTCTCCCCTGGAAGGAAGCACCTACGCCACTGTTGGCATATACCTTCAACTGTTACATGTTGTGCCTCGAAATTGTTACCGTTCGATGTCTTCATCAATGATGATGGCCGATTTCAACAAAAATTTGATCGAACTTGAGAGTAAGATCAATAACAATTCTGATAAATTCACGAAACGATTAGTCAATCTTGAGGATAAGGTTACAGGAAATTCTGACGACATCAAACAAGTTCAAGACATGAAAAATAGGATAGAAAGACAAATGTTGAAAATCCGTAACGAGTCCAGAGACAATCATAAAGAGGCAATGCAGAAGATGAACGCCATTTTGGACAAGATAAATCTAATGCAAAAACCAATATTCCCGAATATTGAACATATTCAACAGAACAATTCAGCTGATTCAGAAAATTCAAAGGATAATCGTGAAAAATCACTACATTCTGAAGAAGATCAGGTTACGGAAATTCCAACTTATGAGAATGAAGATGATCTAAAAATAAAGATGAGTCTATTAGTCAGGAAACTGTTGAAGAAATAGAAAAAGATGAAGCTGATGTGGATGAAGATTATGAAGATCACGATTATTCAGATAAAGATAATGTGGAAGAAGGCTATCTTGATAAACAAGAACATCCACATGAAGATGAAGATGATAAAATTATATCTCTGGATGAAACACTGCAGAATTTGCCAACGTCTATTTTTGCACTTTCTTCTGATGATATTAAGGCGAAGGAGGTTGTTGTTATTTATCTACGAAATCTGTTATCTATTGAAAATAATACTCCAATCGATGCAATCATCCATTCTGGTGTAGTTCCTCTGCTTTTCGATATTCTGAGGAGGGACGATGTCCCTTAGCTTCAATTTGAAGCAGCTTGGGCTTTGAAAAACATAGTCTCGAGAACCTCTGAGCACACGAAGGCTGTGATTGACCATGGGGCACTGCCTATATTGGTAGAGCTTCTCAGCTCTGTGCATGATAATATCCGAGAATAGGTTGTTTGGGCTTTAGGAAATATTTTTGGAGACTCTCCAGCATATAAGAATCTTGGAATTTCTCAGGGAGCATTGCTGCAGTTGCATGCTCAGTTTAATGGGACTATCAAAATTTCAATGCTAAGAACTGCTTCATGGACCATCTCTAATTTTTCCGTGGGAAACCCCAGCCTCAATTCAATCAAATAAAACATTTGTTTCCTGCCCTGCAATGGCTTATTGATATGCAAGATCATGAAGTATTGACATGTGCTTGTTGGGCACTATCATCTCTCACCGATGGCTCCACTTTGAATATTCGGGCAGCAATTGACGCAGACATTTGCCCAAAGTTGGTGGAACTTTTATCGCATCATTCATCATTTTTTGTTATTCCAACTTTAGCAACAGTGGTTAATATTGTCTCTGGTTATGATGTGCACAATTTTTCAAGAACCGTTTTCCAACGAAGAGCCTGCAAAACAATTGGAAGAAGAAAGGATTTCATACAGGACAGTAAAATTGTTAATGATGGTAATAAGAAAAGAAGAAAGCAGACTAATGTTGGCCGCTCAGTGAAATCCAAGTCAAAGGGGAATGAAGTGGTATTAGAAGCAGAAACCACAGGAGAAGCAAATAAATCAGTGGATTCTCTGTCAGATGACGATCTACGTCTAGCAATTTCTGAAATCATTGGAGTAGTATATGATTTCGAAAATACAACATACCGTGACATAGTAAAACAATTGGAGCAAAGATTTGGTAATGATTTTTCTGAGAGGAAGTTACAACTAAGAATAATATGGTCACAGAATTTACAACTCATCAATGACCCAACAAAGGATTTTTTTTTCCAAAGCCTCACTGTAAGAAACGATGGAACAGAGACGCAATTTCAATGGAAACGTGAACTGGAGGTGAATCCTCAATTGATTGATAATATGATTGGGTTTGATTTAAACGAGGAGCCACCAATATACCTTGAGATTACCCTACCCAACGATCTTGTAAATACTCAGAAGTGTCTTTACGAGATGTGTGAGCATGGTGATTATTCTACATATTATATCGACTACTTCGTTGCAATCCACGTCTATTCAGGGTTAAATCCTGTCCACCATTGTTGTTGTCCATTGATTGAACCGCACCTATCAAGCGTTGAAAGGGATGTAAAGACCGAAGGACACATTCTTTGTAATTGTGTCATGTCCTTTCAAAACCTCCATTAAAATTAACCCACAATAAATAAATAAAAACGTATAGAAATATCGTATAAAAAGGTTCAATATAGTCATAATATTTAAACGGTGGACGTTTAAATATAGTCATAATTCAAAGTTATTATTTTAAAAAAAATTATTAATTTAATTAATTAATTAATTAATTAAAAAAAAAAAAAAAACTAGTTTCAAAGACAATATTACGAGAGAATTCTACAAAATAAGGTACTCTACATGATCAAGTACTAGTGCTCAATGACATGCCAAGTAGATAATCCCAAGTGATGAAAATTGTCGAAACATTAAGCTTTGAGGACAAAGCTTTTCGAGAAGAAAGCAATGTTATGAATATAATTCATAACAGATATAATTAATATAGTTATTAATAGTTAAACAGGGATTATGTAAGTAGTCATTAAGTTAGTGAAAGGGCATGTCTAAAAGACATGCCCATTTATGAAAGGCCACTTGCGTGGGTATATAAGCAGGACCTCATTGTAGCATTTATCATCATCTCTTATACATTTTATATATAATATATTATTATTACAATACCTCTTGTGTATTTTATAACTTGAGTCAACAAGCCTACAACTTTGTTGCTCCATCTTTTAGGCTTTTCTATTTGCAATCCATTGAGAAAAACAACCACCAAATATTGAAGGACTTCAAAATTTCCTGCTAGATAATTTTAGCAAAATGGTAGCCAAGAAAGTGGTGGACCACCTCTTCATTTATTGATCTGCATAAAGAGAAAATCCCTAGCCCTTTAAATGGCTTATATATATGTATATCAAATGGCCAATAAGTGTTAATGGACATCAATCATGATCAATATCATAAAATTGTTACATTATAAAAAGAAACATATAAAAATTAATTAAATTATAACTTTTCTTAGAACAAATATTATTATTATTATTACAAAATATATAAATTAAACACATATATATACATATGCATTTTAAAAAATATGTAAGAAGATTCTTAATCATGGAAATTTAATGTCACTTTATTATAGATATTCTTAAACTCTAAATAGGATTTGTTACAATTAGTGAACTTAATTATAAGCCGAAAAAAGGCATGACTACCTTAGAAATAAATCTAAGCCTTTGATTTGTGTATACTATTACTTGGAATAATGCTTACAATAGAATATAGGTAAGATTCGTTTGTTGGTTGTTGAGTTTTGTTGAGGATTTTCTCAACAAGAAATTTTTTGGTTTAGAAATTGTTTGATCTCATAAAGAATTATTTATATGGCATGTACCTTGGTTTTGTGATTGAATATACGAATAGTTTTGTGATTAATTTGTGCACAATGTCTTCTCATTTAATTTCTTTCTTGGTATCAGAGCTTGTTCTGACTTAATTCCATTATGGGAAGGCTAGGAAGATATGTGAAGTATGAGAGGAGATCCTTTGTACATTAGCATAGAATAGGTGTGTGATTTATGTTATGTTAGGGAATATATTTGTGTTGTTGTCTTGGTAACTCTGAGCTTGCAATGTGGAGTTGTCAACCGCATGAGGTGCTTGTTTTTTGAAAGCCATTGTCAGCCGCAGACCTTTTGGGTGGATCCACGGACCTGTGTTTGGAGCATAGTTACCAAATACGTTTGAATTATGAAATAAAATATGGAAAATCGATAAAATATGGAAAATCGATAATTTGATCTGTACATCAAATTATTCGATAAGAATTCGAGTTAGGTAGGTTAATGGTAGTTAATCGCGGCATACAAATTTCATAGTTGGTGTCTCTTGAATGGTAAGTGAAGTCTAAATGGTTGAGGGGTGACAGGTAGAAATAGAAACTAGTTGTGAATGGGAAAGTTTTAAATTTTAACGTTTTTTTTAAGGTTTTAAAAAGCTGAAATAAAGAGAAAGGAAAGATTTTAACTTGAACATAGAAGTTTATAAAAAGTAATTGAGTTTAATAAATTTTATAAAAATTATTAAATTTTTAAATATGTTTATATTAGAATGAATTTTATAAAAATAAGTTTTGAATATTTATTTTTTCAAAATGTATCAATTATAAAAAAAATAGATAATATTTGAAATCTAAAATTAAGAAGGAATCTATTTTTCAAATTAAATATTTAATTTTTAAATATATATGAAATATAAAGGGACTTTAGATAAGATATGAAACTTGATAGAGATATCATTTTGAGTTTTGAAAACAGAGAGATTTTGAAGATACTTACAATAAGGGTGGTTGTGTTTTTGTTTAGTGAATTACAGTTTTAAAATTGTTTTTTTTTCGTAAGTTTAGCAGTGCCTTTCCATTTTTCTATTTATCAAAAAATAAGCAGGTTTACATATAAAAGTGCGATAACCTTAATCTGCCCGAAGGAAACCAGGTCTGTTGGTCATCTTAGCGAGTTAAAAACCAACCAGTATTGAAATTGTTTTTTCCTCCTATAGACTATTGACTCCAATTACATCTGCCAAAGTATGACAACAACATGTAAATGCAAATGTTATCTGCTAAAAACATGAAACATCAAAAAAGAGAACCAGTGAATCAGTCATCAAAGGACTCTACCGGTGCAGGGTCTTTGACATTAGACCCCGGCATGTCCACTTGGTGCATTGTTTGAATTTTCCTCTCGATTCTTCCAAGTCATGTTGTTGCATGATGCTGAGATACCTGAATGTCTTGCAACTCCTTTTTAATATCCTGTAGTACTAAAATCACCTGAGAAACCACATGTGGGTCTCCTCCCACTTCTTGAAGGCTCATAACAACCTTTTCCAGAACACATTTAAAAGTCCAGTAAATCTGAATAGACTAATGGAATAGGGATAATCACCCTCTAGCATTCCCTGGATCAACTATGAATTCCATTTTTTCTTCCTGCGTTTCTATTTCTTCTTCTTTATGCCCACTTTCTCTCTCCCATCCCTGAATGAGATTGCGGACTTGGGGAGGATTCCCTGTGGTGTAGGCTTCAAAAATGTTTTCTATGATCTCTTTCTTGGATTTCCTACCTTGCTTGCTGGAGCTTGCAATGGTTTTGACCTGCTTTTGCTTTCCTTTTTCCCTAGCCTTCTTCTTGGTAGTCTGTCCTTTTGCCATTGTTGTGTGTTCACGTACAATCAGGATTCGATTTTTCCCCGGATTATGAGACAGAGAGCTGGGGAAACCTGTTTTTAATTTTGTATGGCATGTGTAAGGCAAAAGGAAGTCAATAACAATAACAAGAAAGTCCTGATGATGGATCCCCGTTGGGATTCGAAACGTCAACACTCGTTTTCTAGCAATGTGGATAATCCAGAAATTTTTTTAAAAAATGATCACCACATGAGTTTAAAAACCAAAATATTGATGTTACTGTAGGTGGGGCCCATGGCCTTGTTGTTCCTTTGGAATATGTCAGAGAAGGTGTTCCGAGAACAACGTAAGTCTATGAGTAAAGGCAGACTAAAATGTAGACTCAAATGCGACGTGTTCTGACTCAATCGCAACATAAACCTACTTAAATGCAGAGTAAAATGCATGAACAAGAATCCCAGATGGATGGTTGCACTACCCCCCTGGAATAACCAACAACTAGACTCTGCATTGCAAACCCTATAGCATTGCATGCAATGTAATTGGGAAATGGTAATATGAATCTCAGAGCAGGACCTATTGCCACCTCCCGCATTTTTTCTAGGACGGTCGTTCCTATCCATGCTAGCTATCTCATACAATTGCGAGACTGAAGCATTTTGGACGACATACCAACCCATTTCCCATCCTAGAATTGCGAGACGAGAGCCCTTCCCCAACATTAACAGAGAACCAGAAAGAGGAGGGACATTAAAGGGGGTTTGAAAGCAAGGTATAACCACAGGGCCTGGGAAAATCAGAACAACCATGGCATTCTTCGACGAAAAACAAAAGACTGCATGTTGTAGAATCTCAGAACCCTTAACCTTGCAATTGAAAAAAACCAACTAAAAACTAACCGAAAATTCGAAATTGGCCGCATAACTATGGAGCAGGGTCACATGCACACAATGAAGCATTCTATATCCTACTTCCTAGTTTGGATAGGGCCTTAGAATGATAAAACAACCTCTTTCAGAGGGATTTTTAAGCAGAGACATCCAATTTACATTTACATTCATGGTTGCTAACAGAAATAGGAGACGCAGAACATACTAGATGACCAGTTGTTGACGCAAACCTTCTGCCTTCGCTTCTACCATTTCCTCCAACTACCTTCCAGGATCAGTGCTACCTCTCTGGCATGCCTCCTACGTTAACGTTTGATCCCGACGTTGTTTCCAAGAGTCTCTTTACATTCCCCTGTGGTTGCCAGCTACTCCTACGGCGGGTATTATTATCGGGCGTGTGAACCTGTCCCAACCGATCATGTGAAATGGTGAATCATCCATGCGGTCTTTGTATGGCACCATGTGCCACCACCAAACCTCGCCTTTCCACCGCCTCGTAGCACCCTGATCGAGGGAAATTTTTAAAATGGTTATCAAAATTATTAAAAATTATTTAAATTTTAAAATGAATAAGAAGAATATAAATAAAATACATTGTTGTTCAAGCACAAATTATGGACTCTGGTACCTAAATATCTCGCCAGAGGTATTCCAGTTCAATTCTCGTGGAGGAGGAATGACCATTGACAACAGATTTTTAATGAGTCCTCTAGTGAAAATGGTTTACAATATGAATTATTGAAGAAAATTACGGTGAAACCAGAGCCGCTGCCTACTCATACACACCACATTGATTTCCTTAATTCCACCTCTGCGTGAGTCACCATCACACGAGTTATTGCATATTTTTTTGTCTCATTCCAATGTAGAGCACTTTGGTAAAATATTTAGCTGGAAAATGAGACATTGTTGCCTGCATGGTGGATCGATTAACGGTGAGGAAGAGTAACAATTATTGAGGTCTAATAGCTAGATATTCTACCAATGTCACACTGCTCTACAATTACCTTTTTTGTATGATCAACGTAGTTGTAAAACCTTTCCATCATGCCTTTGGCCGAGGCGTAAAGGGTGGCATTGGCCCGTATAAGATAGTTGGTTCTTGTGGTGTTCTTTATACTTTTGGGAGGTATTATATACGTATCTATGAGTAGTTAGAAATAATTAATTCCTACTTTTTTATGGTTGTAATTCTCCATTTGAGGAGTTTGTTCCTACATAATAGGAAATAGCTAGAATATAGTTTCTCCTAGTTTAGTGTGTGGTTGAGAGAATCTCTCAACCACACTACTGTACGTCTAAGATAGAATTCCTATCTTGAGACTATTGCCTATATAAATATGTGTAATTTCCTTCATTCATAATATAGAATATATTGAGTGTGTGTGTGCAATTTTATCTTGGTATCGGAGCTTCAGAGCCCGTAAGGGCCTTTGGCCCTTCCTGGGAATAGGAATATAAATCACTATATTTGTTTTAGGTTTGTTGTCCAATCATCTGGAGGAGGTGTATTGGAGCGAGTATGGACCTAGACCTTGTTCCCCTTCTGGGCTGAGGGAAATGAGGGAAATAAAGAGTTCTGTTGCAGAGGAAAGTAGAGCAGAGGAGCCGACAGATTGAGGAGCTTTTTCATCCTTAGTCGATGATTTGTAGTTTGAGAATTTCTTTGTATTAATTGGGTTTTCCGGCGTTCATTTTCTCATCGACAATTTTTTGTTTTCCTGTGTCGGATGCAAAGTAAGTTTCAGTGACTCGATTAACTGCAAACTTTCATGATTATTTATTTCCAGAGAATGCCGTGATATTTATCCACATATTTATTGAACATCACGAGTAGGGTAATTGGTGGCTAATCGCATTGATAACAAATCCGGATATGAAATTTATGTAAGCCGTGAAATTATAGAAGAATTTCCAACGATCCAGAGGTTTCTTGCGATCTGAGTAAGAATGGCTACTGCTGCTACTGCCGTTGGAACGGATCGCATGATCTACGCTTCCGGCACCGTGGAGAGCTCTGGTGGATGGTAACACTAGGTATCTGTACTATTGGAATCCAGAGAGCAATATTACGCAGTACGAGTTTGGTGTTCATGTTGTGTATAGCGCATGGTGGCTACGTGGAGGGTGCAGCGAGGATTTGGATCTGGGCCATTTAACTGAAGATGGTGGCGGAATTTGTTGGCCTTAGTGGATTCTGGGGGCAGTATGATTTTGGCCTTTTACAGTGGATTTCCCTGTGGAAATATACTATTTCATACCGCGTACTGATCGAAGCTGATCACAGGTTGAAGGCTTGGTGAACGCACGTTATATGGGAAGGAATCCATTAGAGCGGAGGTCAAGAGAATAAGTCTCCAATGAAGAATCGCGTGATGATCAAATATATGTGAGATCGGGCGGGGAAATCTGCTCACTGTGGCGGCCATCATTGGCCAGGATGGCAGCGTTTGGACTACCATAGCTTCAAGGCGGTCAAGGCTGAGGAAGTGACGGCCATAGTAAATGATTCCGCTGAGCCTGAATCCCTTGTCCTTATCTTTGGCCTGTATGATGAATTGGTGACTCCAGGTGAATGAAATATGAGCGTGGAGATTTGCAGAGGACGTATTTCAAGATTTAAATCTTCATTCTTTGCAAGACAGTGATGTTGGTTGCAAGACGCAATAACATTTCAATCCCTGCGCTGATGGTGTTTTTTTGCTTCTTATCAATGATTGTAATTTGTTTTACGATAAGTTTGGAATGCCATTTCTTTTGTGGTTATGTGGAGGAATGAGCACCAGGTTTTAGAGATGGGGAGTGATACTGTATGGAACTCCTGCGATGTATTAGTCTGATGCAATGGAGAGCACTGTAAAACTGCTGATCGATGATAAGAGCCAAAGATTGGCGTGCTGCATGGTTTGTGGTTGGGTTAAGTATGCTGAAGGAGATTTTGTATCCAAGTTCAAGCTTGTTGGAAAATATTGTGGATATGGACTCTCAGAGAAGATTGGAGAGATTAGTCTCGACTCCCAGCGTTTCCATGCAGAATGCCCTTTCTTCAGTTGCCGCCTCCTCCCGTGTGGGGAGCAGCAGCTTTGTCAAAGTGAACCCCATTAAAGAATCTTCATTCGAAGGTCAGGAGTTCGAACCTGAGGACGGCAGAGTAGAAGAGCAGGTGGAGTTGGACAAGTCGGCTTTTTGCGAACCTGTGGAAGCAGTGTCAGTTATAAATCCCAAGATCCCCAGGACTACGACGATGCCGATGAGAACCTCGTGGAAATGTAGAATGCGCTTTGGTGAATTGAACCCTTGAAGGGAGAACCTCTTGCACCGTTGCCCGAATTCTTTTGTTGGATGTGCATTTTGAGCAGCGTATTTTTTGAATGAGGACCATGGAGTTTTTTTTTCTGTGTTGAGCGGAATACTTTAGAAAGTCTGTTGCATTGCAAAATTGCAATTTCTGCGGAATACTTGGGAGCCAGCTTGTCAGGGGACATGCAATTTGTCTTTTCATCCTCGATTATGTTTTCAGCAAAACTTGGCACATTTATCTGTGCGAATGTGTGGTGATTTTTATTTGTGGTTTACTATTATGTTGAGTGGCTGGATAGTTAATCCATGCTCCCAAGATGAAGGTTAATCGACGCTCCCAAAGGAACAAGACATAGATTTGATCCAATTTTGCAGCTTTCTACATCTTGTTCGTTCTTCCTTACGAGAAGCATTGGTATGGAGGATTGTTGGGTCTTCAGCAGGTGTCAGAAGAGGTGTGGAAGCACGTGGAATTGCTGGGATGTTTTTTTTAGCTTCCTATCTTTGGGGAAATAATCATCTTCGAGCAGAGACACAGAGAAATTAAAATCTGAAGAGTTTATGCTTTATTTAGTTTCTTGGAATCATGTTTAAAGTTATTGAGCCTTATTGAGCCTAGCTAACTCAATATAGGTAAAGTTATTTTGTTAGAATTCGTTACTCTAACAGATGACAGGTTAAGCGTGGAGTTCCAAGAATTTATTTAACAAAGACAAGGAGGCCCAAGATGTGAACTATGAGAAGATGAGGTAAAGCAGCAGCAACAATTATTATGATGGACAACAATGTAAATGTTTGTTTGAGTTAGTGTGGTTTGTGGAATAGACTCCCTAGCATGTTATAAGCAAGTCCAGTTGTTGTAATGGTCATTGTATGTACCCAGAAACTCCAAAATGTTGAATGAAATGTAAGCCTTTTAAAGGTATTTGAAAGTTCGTGGTGATCTTAAAACCACTTTGTAATGGTTTATGGTCAGCCTGAAACCATCTTTTGTCATTGTAAAGTGATGGTTTGTGGTGAGCCAGAAACCACATACAGAGCCTTAGTGGCTACAGGATTTGCCCGGTGGTGGCACATTTAAGTTCTGGATTTTCCCGGTGGTGGCAGATCGGACTTGCCCGATGGTGGCATATTGAAGTTGGCAGATTTGCCCGGTGGTGGCAGATCGGACTTGCCCGGTGGTGGCATATTTCCTGAGTGGCTAACGTGTACAAGAGAGCTTTGTGCTCGTAGGAGCAGGTGGACTGTAGTAACACCTGGCTCAGTCTCAGATGATTCATCAATCTCTGAGAAGAAGGGGGTTGGTGTGCTTTCTTAGCTGACAGTTGTGCTGAGAAGTACAATTGGCACGACTGTTTAGTACATACTCGTGCCAATGCGCCAAATCACGGGAATGGCGTGGAAGCACACGATTTTTTATTCAGGAAGACGCTAACTCAACTTCATGGGGGTCCGCGGGAAGCCTCAACTTCGTTTGACGATTTGCGGAGAAGCAGGTCAGAGAAGTTGCGGACCTATCCGGAGAGGCAGATTGGAAGATCCGCGGGAAGCCTCATCTTCGTTTGACGATTTGCGGAGAAGCAAATCGGAGAAGTTGCAGATCTGTCTGAGAGAGGCAGATTGTGTTTTTGGAGATTCTGCACATGCAATTCGCCTGATGGTGGTGGATTTGCAGGTACATATATGCAGTGATAACGGTCGACAGAATCATGTATGCGAAGGACATCCTACAGGACTAGCGGTTGCAGCGGTTGGTACTCATGCATTCTGGTAAATGGTTGCTCTTTTATATGGACGTCGACATATTCTTTGTTATATTTGACCACAACCAGACTTTGTGAATCACTATCATGACAAGTAGTCATTAAGGGGGGGAGTTAGAAATAATTAATTCCTACTTGTTTATGGTTGTAATTCTCCATTTGAGGAGTTTGTTCCTACATAATAAAAAATAGCTAGAATATAGTTTCTCCTATTTTAGTGTGTGGTTGAGAGAATCTCTCAACCACACTACTGTACGTCTAAGATATAATTCCTATCTTGAGACTATTACCTGTATAAATATGTGTAATTTCCTTCATTCATAATATAGAATATATTGAGTGTGAGTGTGCAATTTTATCTTGAGTTTCGTTAATAGCTACTCAGTCAAGTCTTTCAAGATCGAAATTTGTTCCACTTGGCTCTGAATTTCCTTTTTGGTAATGTGTCTTCCCAATATGCATATATTGTTGAGTTTCAGAGGTTTGACCCATGGTTTGGTCGAATCCAGCTGTTGGAAAAGTCGTGGGCCGAGTACGATGTATTAATTCTGAGTTCGAACTGGTGTGGAGAAGTTATGTAACTCCTATCACTTGTGTGAGCAAGGGATGAATCCTTGTTTCTGCTTGGATGACATAGCGTATATTTCTCGATTTCTTGGCTAAGTAGTTTTCCATTTCTTTCTTTTTAATTTTGGTTAATGAACATAAGAATATAATTAAATTAGTGTTTCTGGACATTTTGTTTGGTGCCGAGAGAATGTTTTATTAATTTGATTATGTAATTCTATTATACACTAATCGGTTTCGTTGTGCTTCAAGCTTCCAAAGCATGAGTTACAGATTAAAATTCATATATGTGAGATAGTTAAAGTTGTATGGTCAAATTATGAACACATTCAGTATTTAGACAACTATCTTAGATAATTGTTAGATAGAGTGAGTTATTTTTTCTGGGAGATGAGAGTTTGTCCATAGAATGGTTCATTACTTGGCTACTTTTTTTGATAGTTACAACAAGTTATGTAATTTGGCAGAATAAAATATGTCAACATTGTTAATCATGCAAGTTCATCAAAGATGGTGAGAGACGTTTATGTTCTAAATAAATTTAAGTGACAACTCGAAGATGAGGTGGTGAAAGAAAAACAATGTTTGTGAGATTCGAGAGTGGATGTGAGTATTGATGAAGACCAGCCACACAAATGTGACTATATGTAATTTGTGATTCTTGTAATAATCTTTGTAATGATGTAATGTAAGCATTAAAGAGGGGACTTGGAATAATGTTTATAAGAGTATATGTAAGATTAGTTTGTTGGTTGTTGAGTTTTGTTGATAGATTTTCTCAACAAGCAATTTCTTGGTTTAGAAATTGTTAGATCTCATAAAGCACGTATTTGGGTTTTGTGATTAAATATACCAATATTTTTGTGTGCTTTATGTCTTCTCATCTAAATTTTTTTCTATTAAAAATATTCAAGAATATTCTATGAAAGTTAAATCTATATCATCCATCTAATAATTATTGATAATTAAAT
Organism: Pinus albicaulis; assembly: GCA_034641835.2. NCBI lineage: Eukaryota > Viridiplantae > Streptophyta > Pinopsida > Pinales > Pinaceae > Pinus > Pinus albicaulis. The sequence continues at coordinate 401,129,752 of CM076584.1, forward strand.
TAAAATTCTGAAAACTCTATTTTAAAATATACATACTTATTAACATAATTACATTACAAAATAAATATAAACTCACTCATAATAAGTTTTCCAATTTATTAAATTTGAAAAGTGCAAAATATCTCTCACCACTTACATCATGCAATAATGTATTATGCACATTAAATAAAACCTGAATTTTAAAAGAATGACACTCTTTATCTATGTCCACACCCATGGGATATCCATATGAACCATCCATATGCCATATAAAACAATAATCTACAGAGGTAAATTAATTAAATTTAAATATTTTTTAAGTTGTTAAATAAAAATAATACTCTCTTCTTTTTAGCAATTTTTTTATTTCATTTTAAGAATTATTAAATTATTTTTTTAGAGCTTTGTAAGTTGCTAATAAAATTAAAGTTTAATATAAAGAGTCTATTTATTAATATTTGATGAGTTCACCCAAGTTTATATAAAATTAGTTTATTTATTAATTTGATTAAAAGATAAATTTAATCACTATTACAGAGGATTGCTTTAGTTTCCTCTATTCATTAAATTTTATAAATTCTCACGTAATTTATAAAATTGCAAGTTAAATAGAGGAATAGAGAAAACGCAAGCCCTTTCACACATGCAGAGCAGAGGAATGATTCAGTATTGGTTTACATGACTTTGCCTTCCGTTTCCATATTCATAATAACCTGACTGATCTGCATATATTCGTTTATTCCGACATGACTGTGCTTCCGGAGAGGCTTACGTGTGCAGGATTTGGCAATTTCAATATCAAACCGCTGTTCTCCATGAACTTATCTTCTTCAATTATTAACAATCCCTTTATTTATGATAAAGGGCGTATTATCTGACATTCTTGAAAATAAGAATGACGAGAGAAAATCTGTCACTGCACGATGATGTTTGCACAAGATTTAGGTAAGGTCCATCTATTCAATATAAAGGAACAATTGAAATTTCTAGAGAATACCTTCTCCAAAATTTTAAATAATACTTAGCTATTTCACATCAGTATTTTTTCTCGTACTGTTCGTTGGTAGTAAGCTAATTGGGATTTTTTTTTGAATAATGACAAAATATTGCCATTCAGACGGCGATGGAATGCTGTGGTGAAAATGATCAGCATAAAATATTAGTTTCTCATTTAATAGTATTAGTTGAAAATGTTTATATGGTAGAATAAGACATTACAGGATTTTTTTTATTATGGATTAGAGTGTCTTTCAGTTCAGTGAGCCATGGCATTGGGCTATAATATTGTAAAAAAAAAAACTATTTACAAATTAAAAATTTACCATTAAAGTGGGGTGATTTTCTATGGTTAAAATTCTTGCTACATGTTTTTTAAATGGATATATGTTTAACTAATGGGTGAACCCACATAGGTCGTTTACAATTTTTGGCAAGCACGCAGGGTGGAAGACAAAGAAAAACAACTCGATCGAGCGTGACTTTTAAGCACTCGATTAAGAAATATTTTAGCCCTTTATCAACCTATTTGAGGGCTAAATAATGTTTGAATGAGCTATAAAACAAACCCTAAATTAAGCTCCAATGTAACCATGGTTTCAAAATTCCCGCTAAAACGAAATGGCAAGGATTTTTGAAAAAAAAAGAGCTCAATCAAGCTCATATATTGATCGAGCCTATAGTTAAAACACATGGGCTTCACTCAATGAACCTCCCACATATCGCCTACGTTCGTGGGATACTAAACAATATCCCTAATTTGACTACATATTGGAAAATACCTCTAAAAATCACATTATTTAACCCCCTACCAATATGAACCCAATACACATTTCCAATTTAAAAAACCCCTACTTTAAATAGATATTGTAGGTATCCATTTTTCATTAACATTTTTTATACCCCTTTGTATTTTTTCATTAATTTTAAACTCCATTTTTTATACTTGTCAATATAAAAACCCTTTACCCCCTATATATCCCCCAATATATTATGTCAATTTTTCTTCAATATATATCCCCCAATGTGAACCCACGTGGTATGATATTGCTCCACCTGTGAAGTCCCTGTGAGTTAAATCAAGTTATTTTGCATAGTAATCCGTGCAAAAAAAAAAACTCAATCGAGTTCCATAGTGTCTTAAATAGCCTTGTCGTAGTTTGTGAAAGCATTTTTTTGCACAAATCGGAACCAAGACATCTCAATCAAGAAGCGTAATAGAGAAATATAACCCGATTGAGGAGTCCAAAGCTCGACTGAGAAGAACAGAGCTCGATCAAGGAGAACAAAGCTCGACCAAGGAGCACACAGAATATAGGGATAACTGCAAAATGTTTGATGATCGAGGTAGGTTTTCTGCCATTGTATGTTAATCATAAATTTGTTTTCTTGCAAATGAATAATGCATATATAAAACATTTTTGTTTCTTAATAAATGAATTAATTTTAAATGAAAATCACCATTGAAAACCACCCTAGGAAAACTGCCATTAAAAACCACCATAGGAAAAGCACCAAATGGAAAAATATGATATTATTATTGTTGATTTGTTTTTTGAATGTTAAATGTGTCTTTATAGTGATACGATAAGTAGATTTGTTTAACATATTTCTAGTATTCTTACAACTCTTTTGGATTCTTATTTTCCAAATTAGACTTGGCAACCTATGTTAGAGAAAGAAACTATGATTTCTCCCTCTAAGCCACTAGTGCTTCATTAACTTGAAAGAACCAAAACATATAACTCAGTGGTACATGACATTGACATTGCTGAATTGTATCCTATTTTTTAGCACATCGTTTTTTAAGTTCCATACATCGTAAATATTTTATGTGTTTTAATGACAATATTTATATGTTTTTATAAAAGTATTTTTTCTCAAGAGTAGACATTGCCAAATGGTTATAACATCCTCGTTGGGAATCCACTTTAATAGAGTAATATTGAATAGTTTAAATTAGGTTTGATGTGATCATAGATATTGTTGGATACCCCATGTGCAAAGAGATTTTTGTTTGAAGACATGATCTTATCATTTAGCAAATACTTTGAGAAAAAATTTGAAGTCCAAAGTCTACAAGATTCTATAAATATGATGTATTGCCTTACATTATTTATATTATGTTTTGACATAGTATTGAAGCCTATAACGACCCTACCCCCTATGAGCACCTTAGAACCCAAAATTTCTATCCGAGATACTTTGATATGTCTCTTAAAATAATTTGAAGCTTCACTAAAAAAATTATAGTGAAATTCCACATGAGTTAATTTTAGCAAGAGTAAAAACCCCAATTTCCATATTATATATCTCATAAAAAATAGTTATTTAAAAGCTGGAAGTTTTATAAAAAATAATTTTCTATGTTTCCTTAGTTTCCTGAGAATTTCATGATACGAAATTTTTCCTTGAAAAACTTAAAGCGAAAATCTTAAGATGACTCATTTAAAACTAGTACGTGAACTAGTCACAAACCATAAATTCCATAGGCTATATCTTAGAGAGACTAGAGTGTAAGGGGATAGACCCTAGCATTTTTACCACATTTACCCTCAGTCTCCCAAAAATATTGCTATCTAGAAATTTTCAAAAAATAAGTTATAGTAAAAATACTAACTATGTCTCATTATAATGAACTATTATCAATTATAAATGATCACATTTAACTAAAATTAATACAACATCCTATTATTATGATAATATATATTTACTTATAAATATTTATTATTGAATAAATTTTGACTATAATTAAATATATCCTTAACATTGCTATTTTATTGTTTTATTTTTATTAATGTCCATAATACAACTCATTAACTTGTATTAAATATATTAATATTTATATATTGATTATTAAATTATATATAAACATAATTTGAATTAGTAATATTATCTTAAAATATATATACAATATACAAATTTTAAATTCACTTTCATAATATGATTAAAAAAAATAATAATATTTGATCAAATAAATAAATATTTTAATACATTAATATGAATATATCGATATAAATATAAACAAAAATTTCAACTTCTGAATCTTTTCATATTATGAATCCATTTGATTATTATTTGAGTTATATAATTTTTTTAATTATTAATTTTATATTTAATTGAACATTATTTATAATTTAAATATAAATATAGTAATATAAACAATAATTCAAATTTTAAAATATTTTATAGTATAAATTTAATATTAACTTTAATATATTTATAGTATAAATTTAATATTAACTTTAATATCTTTTAAAGTAAAAATGTCTATTCATCTTTTTATTTAGATATTTGTAATCTCTTAGCACTGTGATCTTGAAAATTAGATTAATCATGAACCATATTTTTTATAATAACAAATTTGTTTAGCATAAGTGTTTAGGCTGTTGGATTCAGAGAATAGAGAGCAAATTTCGATATCCAAGGTTACACACAATCATATAGATAATGAAAATTTAAAAGTGTTGTGGGAGTATGTCTATAATTAAGTAAAAAAATTGCATTTACGAGGAAAATTTGTCATTTGAATATGTATTATATAGTTATAATGTGTGGTTATATATTTATATAAAAAATTAATAAAATATAATATTGATTTTTTTTAAATAATTTATTTTGAATTTATTAGATATAAATCTTTTGGGAAATCACATGAGAATTTTAGGAACGATGTGTTTCGAACTACCAACTGTAATTCATCATCAAGATAATGAAGATTGGTCGATTTGACAACCCATTTATACCAGAAGGAGAGAAGCAACAGTCAAAACCCAAGAAAAGTTAAAGAACGGTTAAAATTAAAAATATAAACCAAAAATAAACCGTCAAAAATAAAAATAGAATTAAAAACAGAAAACATAACAAACCCAACCCTAAAAACGCTAGTCAAAATTAAAAATAATATAAAATCAAAACTAAAAACTAAAATGACACCCAAAAAATAAATAAAAATAAAATAAAGTAAAAAGTAAAATAATAATCAAAGTCCAAATAAAAATAAAGGAATTAATCCATAAATAAATACATTAATAAATAAAATGTTTAATTAGGATTAAAATACAAATAAAACTAAAAATAAAAGATTTAATCAATAACTAAATAAATTAATAAATAAATACATTAATAAAATTTTAAAAACTAGAATAAAAATACAAATAAAATTAAAATTAAAAATAAAGAATTATTATTTTTATTATATCTATATAACTAAAATAAAAATAAAGGATTTAATCAATTAATAAATAAAAATATTAATAGATACATAAAATTAGAAATAAAATTCGAATAAAAATAATAAAATAAAAATAAAAATAAAGGATATAATCAATAAATAAATTAGTAAAATAATAAATAAAAACATTTATAAATAAATAAAAATATAAATATAAAAATAAATTATTTTTATAAATATCAAATCATAGAATAATAATAATATGATCAAACCTTTTTATGGAAGATTTTGAATTTAGAGCTTTAGCGTCTGTTCCTTTAAAATCCAAAGTTTGGAAGCGGTTTGTAGATGATACTTTCATCAATTGGTCTCATGGACAACAAGAATTAAAGGCTTTTTCATCAGCACTTGAACAATCAATCTAATTCCATCAATTTCACTATGGAAACAGATAATGAGGGGAGCCTTCCTTTCCTTGATGTTCTCATCTCTAGAAATAATAATGGCTCTTTCTCGCACCGTGTTTTTCGGAAAAAGACGCACACGGAGCAGTATCTTCATTCTGGTTCTCATCATTTTCCTGCTCAGAAAATTGGGGTTCTAAACACTTTAGCTACGAGAGCTCTTAGAATTTCTGATGATGATCATTTAGATGAGGATAAGGCCCATCTCCTTAAGGTCTTTGGAGAAAATGGATATAGTAGAAGTCAGGGTTTGAAGGCTTTCATGAATGCAAGCAAAGGTCCTAGACAGAAAATGATGATGGATGATGATATTGGTAAAGTTCATTTACCTTTTATTCAAGGTACTACTGACAAGATCGCTCGGATTTTAAGGAAGCATAAGCTCTCGTCTTCTTTTAAGCCTTTAAACACCATTCGGAGCTCCCTTAAATCGGTTAAGGACCAGCTGGACCCAAAAAGCATGAAAGGTGTTTATTTGATCCCGTGCTCTTATGGGACTCCCTACATTGGCAAAATTGGTCGATCGATTAATAAGAGGATCCAGGAGCATTCTGCGGATATTACGCATGGTAGAACCAAGTCCTCAGCGCTAGCTGAGCATGCGGAGAAGATGAAGCATCATATTTGTTTGGAAGACGCTAGAGTCCTTGCTAGGGTTGATCATTTCCATCACTGAAAATTTAGGGAGACGATAGAGATTGAGAAGAAGCCTTGTACGTTGAATAGGGATGATGGATGGAAGGTTAGCAGTTACTGGAATCCATCTCTTCACTCCTTGTAAGGGTCCTTCCTTTCTTTTTCTTTGATATTTTTATTTTTATGTTTTTTATCATATTATTATTATTCTATGATTTGATATTTATAAAAATAATTTATTTTTTATTTTTTTTTTTTATTTTTTTTTTTATTCTAGTTTTAATTTTATTTATTTATAAATGTTTTTACTTATTACTTTATTAATTTATTTATTGATTACATCCTTTATTTTTATTTTTATTTTATTATTTTTATTCAAATTTTATTTTTAATTTTATGTATCTATTAATATTTTTATTTATTAAATTACTTATTTATTAATTAATTAAATCTTTTATTTTTATTTTAGTTATATAGATAGAATAAAAATAATAATTTTTAATTTTTAATTTTATTTTTATTTGTATTTTTATTCTAGTTTTTAAAATTTTATTAATGTATTTATTTATTAATTTATTAATTTATTTAGTTATTGATTAAATCCTTTATTTTTAGTTTTATTTTATTTTTATTTGTATTTTAATCCTAATTAAACATTTTATTTATTAATGTATTTATTTATGAATTAATTCTTTTATTTTTATTTGGACTTTGATTATTATTTTATTTTTTATTTTATTAATTTTTTTTTTTTGGGTGTCATTTTAGTTTTTAGTTTTGATTTTATATTATTTTTAGTTTTGACTAGCGTTTTTAGGGTTGGGTTTGTTATGTTTTCTGTTTTTATTTCTATTTTTATTTTTGACCATTTATTTTTGGTTTATATTTTTTATTTTAACCATTCTTTAACTTTTCTTGGGTTTTGACCGTTGCTTCTCTCCTTCTGGTATAAATGGGTTTGTCAGATCAGCTAATCTTCATTATCTTGATGATGAACTACAGTTGGTAGTTCGAAACGCGTCGTTCCTAAAATTCTCATGTGATTTCCCGGAAGATTTATATCTAATATGTTATGGATCACAGAAGCTTGCACTCTCAGTTATTTTGAATTTATTTGTATATTTTTTCTAATATCATATTTTAAAATTGTTAATATATTGTAATCTCTTTTATATAAAATTATTGTATTTAATCAATTATTTCAAGAAAATGTACCATAATACTAAAAAAAAAAATTATTCATTTAATAATGTAAAAATATAAAAATAAACTTTAATTATATATATATATATATATATATATATATATATATATATATATATATATATATATATATATATATATATATATATATAACTTCATCTCTCCATTTATTCTTTATTTCACATTGCAAGAACTCCCTTAACTCTAATCTTATCAACAATATTGGAAGTAGGTTTCTTAGAAATCAACCTAAATTTAATAAAGTTGTATTGTTCATTGAACCTTTTACCACTTTTTCTCACAAGTATTCATGTTTGTTAGCTACTATCCTCTCTTCCACGCTGCGTTCACCTACAAGCAACTCCATGTGGCACATTTTACTAAGATGGTCATACATATGGCATATGAAGCACCTAAAATGAACTTTGACATATTCCATCAACTAATGATATCCCGACATCCATCCAATTTTATTACCTATAATAGATAAAACCCTTTTTTTCCCCAACCATGGAGGAAAAGGACAATGCATTATGGATATCATGAGAAAAGTAGTTCATCCATAATGTGCATGTGTGTTTTGAACAAATACAAACATGCACAATTTGGTTTTAGCTGGAAATGACAATGTTTGATATGTGTTTTTGAGATGAGATTGGCAATATGGTGTAAATCCATTCTTGGTCCAAAATTTTAACTATCCTAGTGCATGTGAAACCTAAGATGGTAATGAAGTAATTAGTGTTAATAGTGGTAGGGAAGTTAATGACAATAAATATGGTTTCATGGGACCATTAGAGGCATTCCTTACTAAGAAAATACCTACTGTATATTTTCCATTGGATAACAACTTGATATGTAGTGTGATGTATAAACATTGTCTTCATGAGATTGCACCTAGTATGTCATATTTCAAAGTCAAACATTATAAGAAGTTTCCTTATGGAGTATTTAGTTGGCATTAAATTTTAATTTTTGCAAATAGGATTATTTCAAAATTTTATATATATTTACATATTTATTCTGTACGAATAAAATGTGTTATTTAGAAATGAGAAAAAGTGTCAGGATAGATTTGATTGCTTCTTTCGATTGTGTTTAGGTGGAACTCAATACTTTGGTTTATAAATGATCAAAAAGGATTCTAAAGTTTAGGAAGGCTAGATGTTCTAAATACTTGAGTTTAGAAATGGTTTTCTTGTCAACATTCTTCATTCAATATAAACTTTCTATTTATAAGTTATTTGTTTTCTTGGATTACTTTATATGTATTATATGTACTATTTTTTTTTAAATTCTAAATGTCTATGATGGAATCTTATACAACTTAGATGACTCTTACATACTTAAAATAAAATTATATTTCCTTTATTCCTCTATACTAGTCTTTCCTTCTATTTCTTAACTCTGTTCCTTTATACATATCCCTATACTAGTCTTAATTTTAAATCATGATGGCCTAGCAAACCTACCTCACTAGCTCAATTTATCATGAAGTTTCAACTCTTTTATATATCTCTTAATCAACTTAGCAATATATTTTCTCAAATTTTCCATTTCTAATGTTTCTACATTATAGTTAATGCTAGATCTTTATGCCCAAAGTAATTAACCTTTTCCACTGAATATAATTTTAGGTGTTAGCACTTTCATATATGGTTTCACTCAACCTAACATTATATTTTTTCATTTCTATTTAAAAATTTTCTATATTATACTTAGTATTATATTGAAAAACCCTAAAATCCTTATGTGTTACATGATTATATGGTTTTTTTATATTATTTGAATCAACTCTTAATTTTTATAATTTGTCCATACTATAATAAATCTCATTCCAACTAAATTTATGTTCAGATGTTTCCCATGCCACCCCTATCGACAGACCATTGTAGTGAGGGAAGATCAATGACACATGGTCAGCCTCTTAAGAGATCACATAGCCTGACTAGATGCCATATTTCATTGGTAGATCATGGCGTTGACGCTAGTGGGAATGTGGTAGGTAGTGTATATATTTCTTTTGATTATGTTCAAAAGAGTCCAGCTTCACCTGTCCCAGGTACATCTCCTACATTTTCAAATCCTCTTTAATTTATGTGTTTACGTCTTCAAATTGTCTGTAATTTTTAAATCGTCCTCAATTTATGTGTTTGAATTTAATGTATATGTTATTATGTTTATTTTTTTTATATATGTTAAATTATTTTTATGTCTTTCATAGCTTAAGAAGGGAAAATTTGAGTGTGACAATGCAACTTTGACCCCCACCGTGGGACGATGCCATGGCCATTATCACGCTCGATGATGTTAGGGAATAACATGCTTAGATTACAAGAGAGATGGGTATACTCCATGTTGGATCGTCAACTATACATAACTTGACTCTAATGTTGGAGAGTATCAATCACTTGATCCAGGACTACTAGAGGTCGGGCCCACAAAGCAGCCTCCTACATGCCATAAAAAATACTAAGAGTTAGGATGTTAGAGTAATAGATTATTGGGAGGTGGTGAAAGCCACCACCAAGGACATTGATGTGTGTGGGGAGTTCTTTGGCATCCCTCTAGGTCATGTTAGCCATCATGGTCTAATTCCACTCAAATATTCTAGGAATGTTGATGCTACTCCTTTGTTTATGATTGATTCATTTGATCTTGGGGTCAATTCCCCCATCATGACCAGGTCCCCCTTTACTTTGCACAACATTTATATGTGGAGTTCATGCTACATATGAGGCAAAATTACACAAGAATCGGATCACAGTTTTATGGATATGATAGGGGACGTAGCTATGATCATCTCAAAACTCGTAGGGATATTGCACATGTACCGCTACCTCTGATATTGGTACCACCACCGTCTTGGAGCATGGTATTGCTCAAAAAGCTAGACCTAATTTGGTCAAAATATGCCAAAGTTATGGCTTCTTTAGTTTCCCCTAGGAAAGCTCCTCTAAATATGGAGAAACTCCAGTTAACCCCGACAATTCTCAAGCTCCACCGAAAACGACGAACTCCACCAACTTCTCTACCAAGTTAAGCATTGGTTAATTAGTCGATAAGTTTAGCGTTCTAAGCGTTTTTAAACAAATCCATATTAAAAAAATGTATTAGCGCGTAATTACATGGGTTATAGGATAATTAAGCATGTTTAATGTAGTTAATCCGCGCATTTGCATTAGCCCTCCACCCTGGTCATTCGTGTGAGGTCCCATGGTAAGGGCTAGCCCTACAGGGTTGGTCCTACTTTCCTCCGCTGTAAACCTTTGTTAACAACAAATATATGCTGACGACACTATATTATAAGAAACATGTTGTAGTAGAGCTCATATGTCGTAGATTTTGAGTTAGGGAGGTTGCAGGGTCGACCTTGACCTCTGCCCTTCCGCCTGTATAAAAAAATTTCCGACCATATAATATGCAATTTCAACCTTGCCATAGTCAAAATTCGGCCTTTAGGAGGGGCACGTCACACCACTACAAGGAAAATACCATCTAGCAGATGTTTTTGAGGAACCCCTTATAAAAATAGACCAGATATCCGTTTGTAGCGGAGGTCTCTAGAGGAGGTTGGCGGGTGGAGGCTTTTGCGGATGTTTTTTGTGTGGTGTTTTTCTCATCATAAATGACACCGATGCGTTTTACTCAAAATGCACTGGTGCATACTAAAAATTGGCACATCGAGACACAGTGCTCTTCGTACAAACCCGCCCAGTGCGTCTAAGTACTATAGCGCACCGGTACTCTACGTATAAACAGTCGCAGTGCATCACCGTAATCCAGCGCACTGTAAGGACTTGCGGTGTGCCATCGATAATACTGCCCGGTGCGTCTCAAAAACCCGCACGCCGAAATAGGGTTAAATAAAAAAAATTATTGGTCGTAAAAATGTCTTTTTTACTTCTTCAATTCTCCAAACCTCTCAAGCACCAGTGTGAATTTGTATTCTATGAGGCACCTTGCCATCGGTGCTCCCATTGCATGCATTTCTGTCGTCCATTGCCCACCTTATGGAATTCGAATTTTCGAAAACGGTGATAAAATTTGGTTTATTCAATTCCTCAACAAATATGCCTCCTCAACGTGCAAATGTACAGGTATTCTACTTGTTTCTCAATAACTAAATGTTTTAACAGATTAGATTTTGAAAAAACCTTAAAATTAACCGTTTAAAAAAAAAAAAAAATTGTGTGGTGTGCTAGAGCCGTTCGGCTCACACCGTTCGTGGTGTTGCCTGTAAATTTACAAGCCGCACCATGAACGGCGTTAACGGAAACCGCACCAGGTTCCTGTGTGGTACCAAAAAAACATGCCCCGTGACTAATTTAAAAAATGACATGGCGGTGCGGTCGTTTAAATGACCGCACCATTGACTATGTACTAATGTCGGGAGGGTGGTGCATTGACCAAACTAACTACCTCGGGGCAGATAGTTAGGTCAACGCACAGCTCACCTGACAGCATTACATAGTCAACAGTGCGGTCATTTACAAGACCGCGCCGTTGACCATGTACTGCTCATGAGCAGTGCGTTGACTAAACTATCCGCCCTGGGGTGGATAGTTAGGTTAGTGCACCGCCCGCCCAACAGCAGTACATGGTTGACCATGTATTATTGTTAAGCGGAGATTTGACCTAACTATCCACCCCGAGGCGGAGATTTTCATCAACGCACCCCAGAAAAAGTACTTTTTCTCTTTTGCGGTGCGCAAACATTTTCAATGCACACTGAGCGCAGTGCGCGATAAAAACGTACGCACTGATACTGGTGCGTGACTATTTTTTTGGTCGCACCGACTTTTTTTTTCCAAAAAAAATTATATATATATATATATATATATTTATTTATTTATTTATTTATTTATTTATTTATTTATTTATTTAACTACATTTCTCATTTAATTTTAAAAAAAAAAGGTATTTAATATGTGAATCATTCACTGACGTCAACGGAGAGAACAAAGGGAATAATAAGAACATATGGAGGACCATTATAATGTGAGTCACCTATGGGAGGCATGAGAGAGGGAGAGACTTATGTACCCTCGCCCTATTACGGTAGCCACCCAGTAGCTCCTAAGGTAGGTATGCCTCCTCAAGTTCTATGAGGAGGCTACATCACTAAAGGGCCATAGTCAGTTATCGAGACAGCTAATCTTCAGGTGCGATGCCCACCGATATGATTTTCGGGTTGGTCCTGGCCAGTGGTTCATGCCCACTGAGGAGGACATATATTTTAGTACTGGCCTATCTAGGAGAGGGCAGTATTTTCCCCAGTTCCCAAATGTCCCTGTTGGCTATGCAGCAGGGAGACAGTTGGCGTACTCACAGAGATACATTAGGGACGATATAGTTTCTCCTACAGATTTTAGGGTTTCCGATGGTCAGTTACGTATTGCTTAATTTGGTGCAGAAGAGGTGAGGTTCCTCTCACTACTGCTGATGACCATTGCACACTATACCAGTGACGAGCAACGCATTAGTTTCTCGCTTTTATTTTATGTTGATTCTTTCTTCCGGGCACCGCGACTTGTGATATGGTCTGCGAGTTTTGTACAGCATTAGATAGATGTTGTTCTCAAGCACGTGGGAGGTTGACCTTCCCTTTTTCTTCGGAGTTATTTTTTTATTTTTTGAGAGGTTTCCAGAGACAAGGCATACTTTTTTTCGGCAGCCTAGTAGGCCGATGATGCATGTACACATGCAGATGTGGGGCCAAATGATGCCCAAGAGGGGCCAATCTGACTTTACCGCCGGGATATCTACTGATGCACTGGAGTTGTTATCCAGTTTTGATGATCACTCCTTCGTTATGGTGTCATGTTCGTACGTCTATTTGGATTGGCAAGGGTGTACCAACATCCTCTTCACACAAGATGAGTCGCTGGATGCGAGAGGTAATATTAGTGTTTTATTTAAATTAATATAGTTTCATTTTATTGTATTAATTAATTAATTAGAATTATCAAATTTATTCTAAAATTTTATTTAACTTGTTTTATTAAATTATTTAATGAAAATGTCTAATTATTGTTGTGTACTATATATTTTGAAGATATTGGAACATTCGTTGGGGACATGATTCCACCCCCACCGAATGATTTAGGTGTAGAAGTTGATGAGGAGATGGAAAATTCAGAGGATCAGGGTGACAGACCTGATCCTAATCAGGTGCAGACACCCGCAGGGATGAGGCGTAGGTCAGACACCTGATTCATGAAGGAGTTGGGCGACCAATTCTGTCGACTCCTAGTTGATAAGGGAGTCCGCCCGGCTACAATCAGATAAATCCAAGCTGATCGTAGCCTCACATAGCTCTAGAGAGGCATGCCATGCAATATGTTGACCCTCATGCATCATATCGTTGGAGCTTCCAAATCACTGGCGCGGGCTAGGAGGGGTAGGCATTGTGGAGATGCATGACATAACAGCACCTCATCTGATGATCATGATCATGAGGGGAGTGATCATCATTCTATCACTCCACTCCTCCTCCATCACCTTGCCCCAAAGATCATGATGAGCAGCCAACAGCCAGTCCTGATCGGCAAGCATCGTCTGAGCAGTCTGCACCATCTTAGCAAACACCTAGTCTTGAGTAGGCACCTGATCCTGAGCAGGTAGGTCCATATGATCATGCCACACCATCCACTGAGCAAGTTTCTCCATCGACAAGTCATCAGCAGGCAGTTCCTACGCAGACTGCACCATCGACTGATCATCAGGCACGCCATCTATCTGAGCATGAGGTTGCACCATCGACTGAGTAGGACTCAACTAGTACTAGTATTGATGTACCACCAGATATTTGACATTTATATGCAGTTATATTACAGTTGTATTATTTTGACATTATATATATATATATATATATATATATATATATATGCCATGTATTTTATGTTCATGTTGATGTACTTAATTTACATGTTGGTGTTCATCATGATTTGTATATTGTTAGGTCATCTTAGATATGTTTATTTAATGTGCTTGCAGATAGATTTATATGTGATAGCAATTATTTGACATGAGATGTATATTTGATGTTTTTGTTGTGATAATGTTATACAATGCTTGTCTTTTGTTAGATGATCATGATCACGATCAATAGATGATGTTAGCGAATTTGAATGTGTATTTTAGTTGAATATGATTTTTTTACGATGGTTATCATGATCGTGATGTTTATTTTTAATATTAAATCATGATATTTATTAAATATTATGTCGTGATTGTAATTGAAATTTTATTTTTAATTGTATGTAAAATATCTGTAAAATTGTAGTTGTAATTGTACGTAATTGTATTGTGAAATTGTAAAATTGTAATTGTAATTGTATGCATTCATGCCATGATTCAATTTTATTAAAATTGTAAAATTTGTAAATTTGTAAAATTCTAAAAATGTGATTGTAATGTCATGATTCAATTTTATTAAAATTGTAAAATTTGTAAATTTGTAAATTTGTAAAATTCTAAAAATGTAATTGTAATTGTATGCATGGTGATTGTAACTGTAATTTTAATTGTAATTGTACGTAAAATTGTAAAATTGTAATTTTAATTTTAATTTTAATTGTAATTGTAATTGCATGTGAAATTGTAAAATTGTAATTCTAATTCTAATTGTAATTGTAATTGTAATTCTAAGTGTAATTTTAATTGTAATTGTATGTAAACTATTTGTAAAATTTTAATTGTATTGTGAAATGATTGTAATCGTATGTAAAATTGTAAAACTGTAATTGTAATTTTAATTGTGTTAAATTGTAAAATTCTAATTCTAATTCTAATTCTAATTGTATGTAAAATATTTGTAAAATTGTTATTGTAATTGTAATTGTATTGTGAAATTCTAAAAGTATAATTGTAATTGTATGTATTGTCATCATTCAATTTTATTAAAAATTTTAAATTTGTAAAATTGTCAATTTTGAACCATAACTACCGTTAGTAAAATGTATACCATAAATATTGTTAAATTACCATAATTGTATAACTGCAAATTTGCAAATTTTTATGAATATAAATAATTGTAAAATAAATCTAGAATAATATGAATTTTTGTAACATAATAAAGTTCAGAAAATAATGCAAATAAATTCATGTTTATAATTATCATTATTTTATTATGATCTTACATACCAAAAATAACAGTATACATTTTGAAGATATCATTCCCACACATGTAAATCAATCAAGTAGTTGTATTATTTTAGGAATTGACATTATAAAAAAAAAACAAACAAACAAACAAACAAACAAACTTTATACAGTGCGCCATTGTTTTTGAGGTCAACATAATTGCAAATTATCAAGTGAAATGATTTTAACATTGAAACAATGCAAACCAATTAATTCAAAATACATATTATAAAGTTTCGAAAAAAAGAGTCTTAGTTGTAAGGTTAAGTCGTCTTCTTTATAAAAACCCATCTTAAAAAGTATAAATGATGAAATAACACATGTACCATATCACTCTTGGTTCTCATGATCACCCTCATTATCTTCCAGCTCGCTTGGCATGATAACGCTATTGTTCTCAAAAATATGTTTTGATATAGGGTCATGTCTCAATACAAACCACCAATCCTTATCCAACACATCTGGGTAAAAAAATACCTGGTTGCAGTGTTTGGGGAAAACATAGGGTTCCTTAGCTTCATCCCACATCTTTCTAGAGTTGATACATATCAGCCTACTATTGTGATCTTCCTTTACATTATTTCGATCAAAGGTGTCCCACCACTTGCACCTAAAAATAACACATTGGAGACAAGAGAAATCCACTTCAATGATCTCTTGTATCTTTCTGACATAACCTAACGTCCCTTGTACTATGTTTTGATCACAGTGGCTAGCTCGACTAGATTGATCAAACTCGACTTCCACTCCAAAGTCTTGTGTCATGTGTCCATCATCGGCATTTTCTGTGCGAAAATGGTGTCCATATTCCCACATAGATGGGAACAAATTCACCTATAAAAAAGTTAAAAAATCATAATTTCATGTGTCTTATAATAACCCAACTATTAAAATATGAAATATAGATGTTACATTTCAAAGATGCATTATTAAGTTTAAAATTTACATAAATATATTATTACTGAGTGGGTGCACCCAATCCCTACATTTAGCCACCCTCTTCAGCACGTGGGTAACAACCAACTGCACTGTATTTCTCTCTGAATTGGTCAACAACCCAACTGTTGGGGCATATAATTGGCATATTTTCTTTTAAAATGATTGGGATAAGGCACACTTCTACCATTCAATCGTCTGAATTATTTCCTGTCACTATCCCATTTCATCCTCTTTTGTTCGTACAATGCGACCCATGGTTGTGTCACTTCGGAATTGTAAAGAACGAATTTTTTGATTACTTCAATTTCTGCATTCGCTGATGAAATCAAACCGACATATAGTACATATGAGATCAAAATATACATTATATCGAAGTTCAACATGAATATTTACTTTGTGTAAATTTGAAAAATTATAAGTCACTTACTCTTTATCAAGCGCATTTTTCCATTCGTTTGGAGAATCTCCCCTTCTCTTTTGTCTTCATCCCTTTCATCGTCCCAAAACACCACACCTGGTCTAGTGTCGATCTGCTTGATGCACTCACTGACATAATTGAAAGACTCATACGATATGTACCCCTCTGCCATAGACCCCTCAAGTTTTGCCCTTTGTCGAACAAAACCTTTCAATTTATTCATGTGCCTCTCTAAGAAGAACATCCAATGACAAGAAACAACCCCAACTAATTCAACCTCACCTACTAGGTGGATTAGAATATGAACCTGTAGGTCCATGAAAATCGTCAGCAGTTTCTTCTCAAACATACAAACAATCTCAACTATCTCTTGACGACGCCATGGAATGCTAGCCACGTGAATCTCCTTTGACGTGATCCAACGTAGGAATGCAGATAATTTAGATATGGCACGTCCTAGGCCTTGGGGGAAGTCATGTTTCACACACCCACGCACGAAAAAAGGATAATAACACTGCAAAATTATAAACACATGCAATAATATACAAAATTAGTTATGTTTTGTGATCCCTGCATTGGATCAAATTTATTAATATAACAAATAATAAAATCGTGCTTTTGACATTATACGTACTCTTAGAAGATTCAAATGGTCATGCGATTTCAACCCCGACAAATGGTCATCCACGGTGAAGCAACGCCGTACTGAACACCCATATGAAGATGGCACCCTCACACCCATTATAACTCCTTTTGCCAAAGAAATGCCATATTTTTTTTTAAATCCATGGGACATCACCTTCTTTGAAATACCAATTAGAGGGACCAATGCGTGCCTCTGATCCTGTACTTTATAATTGTCTTGGCCAATGTTTCTTTTAGTTTTTGAGGTAATAATATCTTTCCTAACAGCCAATGTATCCCTTTGTTTCGATGATATGTGCCTCCATAAAGAAGATGAAACAATTTTAAATATATGCATGGGATCTAATAAGTGGGTAATCTTAAGATGCTCCCAATATGGGAGGTTATAAACGAATAGATTTCCTTTTCATCCCAATGGGCAATTTCTCAACATAGGTGTTGAATAATTTTGGATCATCAAGCATAGGCTCCCCATTTGAATCGAACATTTCTATGAACTCCTTCTCCTTCTCTCTCTCATATGATCCAATCCATTCAGCTGGAGTCGTTATTGGGGGCCTTTGGGTTCTCTCTCATTTACCATTGAAAGCGGATGTTTCTCTTCTGTAAGGGTGTTCTTCTAGGAGGAATACCTTGGAGCAGTCATACACTGGCTTTTGTAAGTCATTGGACCATCTAACTTTTAGAGAAGGTCCACAACATTTACATACAAAATACCTTTTTGTTACAAGACCTACGAAATTACTATATATAATATGCATGGCACGTTAAAGTATATCATGAAGATAATAACAATTACAAAAAATTAAATAACTAATATGAATAAGAATAATATTGTTACGTATATAAACAAATCAATAAACATGTAATTTACTAGATAAAACTCCTAAGAATGGATAATCATGTGTCGTGTAAGCATGTATGCCATACAACGTAAAAATACTCTCTGTTGTGAGAGGTATTGATACATCGTATACATTTATCCCATCCCATAACTCTTTCAATTCATCTACCAGTGGTTGTAAGTAGACGTCCATATTCTTCACTTGTCTTCTACCAGGGACTGTGAGAGCCAACATAAGATGTTCATTCTTCATGGACAACCATGGGGGAATATTTTTATTGATCACTACTACAGACCAAACATAATAGTTGGTGTTTTGGAGGGAATATGGGTTGAAGCCATCCACGGCTGTGTTGAGTCGTAGACTTCGTACTTCATCCTTGAATTTTTTGGGCCATGTATCCTCTATATGCTTCATGGCTATTGAATCTGTTGGGATTGGCATAACTCCCAACTCACTTCTGTGTGAGGCATGCCATCCCTGCAACATCACTAATTATTTTCAACGAAAGAGCCTTTGGATCCTTGGGATTATAGGCATGTGCATCAATATCTTAAAAGGAGGACCACGTGATTTACCCTTCTTTTTTTATTTATCATACTTTTCATGCCCACATTTCAGACATATCTCTTTTTCTGGATATTCCCCTCTATACAAAATACAATCATTTGGATATGCATGATATGATATGCACTCAACACCCAACATTTTGAACAATTACTTTGCCTCTTTGCAGCTACCGGGGAAGACATTATCACTCGAAAGAACTTTATCTTTGAATAACCTATAGTTGGTCATGGACAGTATTAAATGTACATTAATGCCGATATAATTATTAACAATCATAAAATTGGCTATTTGTAATGTTCATTATGTGATTATATTTCTCAAAATATAAGGGAGGACTTGATGGTCAATTACCTCAAAATTTCCAAGAAACATGCATTCGACAAGCCAAAATTTGCTTTCAAGTTGTACAGTAACATAGTTGTCCCTAACTGGGTAGATTTTGACTGACCTCCAGGTCCAAAGAGAGGGTTGGTCGAAGAAAATTTAAGGCTTTCGAAAAACATATCAGCGATATGAGCATCATCCCCTAGCTGATCATCATTCTACAATGCATCTAACAAAATTGTATCCATGGCAGTCGTATCCCTTAAGTAATCATCCATACCAACCTCTATTTGATTGCCTCCATTGTCAGCTTGTGAAGAACTACTATTGTTGTAGTCATTCCTAATTGGTGAATCTGGACATAGTGGGAATTGAATAGGTGGTTGATTCAACCATTCTTGGTATCGTTCCTGTCCGATTTTTTCTCTTAATTTAGCCTTCTCTCGATTTGACATTGTCGTGGGTTGCAACGGAAGATGGTACGTAGGTCGCTCATCATCACTAGAATCGTAATAATTTCAAAAAATATATTTGATCATGATTAGTACAAAATCGATGATATCAATTAGTAAGCACGTCGAAAATGCATGATTAATTGGTTTGACGTTGAAATAATTACATCAATATACCAAACAATTATTATTACCATAATTGTCTCGAGATTGTGGCTAGAATATGCAATGTTACAATTGGCAGGGTGAAGGAGCTGTCCATTTTCATCTACCAAATGTGCATTGCGGTATGTTGCTCCTGATAAGAGTTTCTGACATTTTGGAGTTGTTTTAATATTTTGTGCATCTGAGCTTGATTATGAATCTGCATGAACCTGCAAATTTGTATACATCAATTTAATTCAGCTGATTGACATGGATAAAAAAATTAAATGCAATTAGATAATGAAAATATAAATAAAATCTGAAGTAAATATGATGTCTTGAGATGGATAGGGAGAACTCTGCAATGGAATTTGAAAATATTATGGAACGAGATGGATTTTTAAGAATTGTCCATTTGATATAATTATAAGATTTTCTCTCTGCATTTGAGCAAAATGAACAATAAATTTTGGTGTACATACCTAAAAGTATTTTTGGTGCCTTAAAAATGGACTTATTGTTATCGGTGCTAATGTACAGTTAACTGAACTGGTGCAGTGTTATTAACTGACGCACCGGTGTGGTTAGTTAACAAACGCACCGAATATCCGAAAATAATAAAAAAAGAGCAACTTTGTTTTTTTTAAGTGAAAAAAAAAAGCGGTAAATTGAAAAATGGGCGGAAAATTATTTTCGGAAATCTAATTTCATAAAAAAGTTCTTTAAATAGTAAAAGCTATTCATTATTTCATTATTTTTGCAAAAAAATCTAGGGAGGGATTTTCACGAGAGACATACCTGGAGCAAGAGAGCACGAGAGCACTGTGGAGTAGTAAAATACTTTCGAACAGCAGTATTATTCAGAGAATCAGAATTTGAAACATCTAGTGATTCAAAAAAAAACCCTATAGTATAGTAAAATTGTTAAATTTTACTGTAATAATTGTTTTTTTATAGTTTTTGTTGGATTTAATACATGCATAGTATAAATTTTAAATTTTACCGAGCATTTTCAAAAAAACAAAAAAAAATCCATTCTTATGTTAAACTCTTGCTTCTTCTTGTTTATGTGACTTCACAATTAGGGCTTTTCATTTTATATTTATAGGGTTTGTATTACTATATATATAGGCGTATGACATCTAACTCATGGGACCACATGCATAGTCGGATCCCAATCCATGTCATCCCTTGCATGATTTTTTTTTAAACAATTTTTTTTTAATCGGTGCACCCTGTTTAAAATAGCACACCAAGCGCATACTGACAAAAAAAACATTGTTTGATAAAAACATTTTTTTATTAACTTATATCTGTGTTAATCGGTGCACCAGTTAACATATAACGCACAGGGTCTCCTTGTTGACAAAGAGAATCATACGGTGTTTCTACTGTTTTGGTGATGCTTTTATAAGAACCTACCGCACCGCCTTCGATGCGTAATTTTTGAAAGGCGCACCGTTTTCTTGATTTTTTCTTTTTTTTTAACCTGAAAAGTATGTGATTTATTTATAAAAAATATTAATGAATGGTATGGTACATGTTTCATATTGATAAATAAATGGTTGACAAGAGATCAAATAACAAAAATACTGATAGCACATCCAGAAAAAAAAAAAAGGAAATTTCTTCGTAAATTCTTTACAAAAATTATTATTTTTGAACTATATGTAAGTTTAACTAATATGTATTGTTTAATGTATATCATGTACAGCCAAAAAATAACGAAGCTCGATAAGATTATTTCTGATCTAAGACTAGAGGAGCGTAAAAGCTTGATGGAAAAATTGCAAAAATATGAATCATGTGAATGAAAAAATACTATTGATCCAATATGAGTTTCTATTTTGAATTTTCATTAATAATATACTTACAAATATTAAATAACATGTTTCAAACAATATATTAATTCACATATGTTTAATGTTCTGCAGGGACCAACAGCGAAGAAAAGGAATGTTGTTCTAAGAAAAGAAAAAAAATAGAACATGCAAATGAAAATGAATTGCTCCTTAGCTCATTTGGAGTATTTTTGGAGGTTAACGAAATGGGGGGAAACTTTTACAAAGCTTTGAGGGATATAGTGGAACGAATGTATAGACGATCTTTCCACTTACAATACAAAAATCAATCCAATGATTCCAAGAACCAAATTTTATTTAAACTACAGGATGAGTTTCTATAGAATTGGTCAATGAGACATGTCAGACTTTTAATAGCAAAAACATACAACAACAAAAAAGAATGAATGAACAAATAATATTATTTTAAATGTTTTTCTAAAATTATATGTATATATTACTAGAAAGAAATCATTTATAAATATCACTTTTGTTATATTTACTTTTCATATATCAATATAAAAATTAAATATTTTATTGTCATGTTACATTTTCAGGAAGATTATGAAAATATCAAAGGATGAACGAGCTTATATCATAAATATTTCATTAGGAATGTCCAGAAAGGTGTACAAGGAGATGGTCAAATAAATGGACATAATTGCATCGCACAAGGAGCCATCTCAACAACAACGTGCTTCAAATGTAATATGTAATCATTGAATTTTTCGATTAGGTACAATAAATTAAAAAAATAGCATTAAATATTAATTTTCAAGTATTTTCTTGCAGAAAAGAAACAAAAATGGAACACATTCAATACATAAAACAAAACGATAAGGAAGAAAATGGTTGATATCTATGTTTGTGAGTAATTGTTACTTCCTTATAACAACTTAACTAGATTTCATTTTTGTATATTTTAAGTTTTTTTACAACAATTATCATTGAATGTCTTTAAATAGGTGCTAACATTTACTTTTTTTCAGACAGAAAAAAAAAAACGCTGATGTATATTAATCAGTACATTTGCTAAAGACATATTCTCAGTTGTGCAGCGTGAGAGACAACAACATATCCTCCAGCAGTAAACAGTGCCAATCTAAGAAAGAGCGGCACCGATAACAGTGGGAAACATATAACATGGGGGGGGGAACCACATCCCATCATGATTAGAAACCATACATCCCTGTAGAAAAGACAGACAATACATAGAGACATAGCAAAAAAGTATTACACCAGCCAGTTAGACATGAGAATAAAACATATAAGAGATCAGGAAAATATATAAACAGACGATATGGGAAATAAAATAGCCTGTAGATACGATAGCATCGCATGGCCAGCCATAGGAAGCAGAGGGAACTTTGTTAGTGTTGAAGCAGGCTCGCCAGATTACCAAAAGGTGTAGACAGAGGCCCCCAGAAAAACCAAAAATCAGAAGTCACCTCCTGTGCATCTCATCTATGGAATCAGAATGGTAGTTTGCCAAAACTGATGACCGTCTCTGTAGTGAAGCACCTGCATTATCCCAAAATCTGAGTTGATGCCTTTTTTGGAGAGCCCATCAGCCCTGGTGTTGTTTTCCCTATAGATATGGCTGATGGGAGGCCTGTTGAGCAATATCCACAATCTGCACGTTCTGTGCACCCAGCCCTGTAAAGCCGAGCACATCATAGCCGAAGTGTTAGTCACCCAGCCGATAACCACTTGAGAGTCCCCGTAGACATGAGCATCCTGAAGCTATAAATTGGAGGCCGCCAGAAGACCACCCCAGAGAGCGATGATCTCTGCTTTATTATTGGATCCCGGCCCTCCGTTCCAGTATATGTGAATCCTCTCCCTCTGCGATAATTTGATCCAGGCGCCACATCCCATGACACCATCCACACATGCACCATCAAAATATATAGCCGAGATGGCCATCTCATGTGGCCGGATGTGAATGGAGAAATCCGAAATGGTCATAGAAGGAGAGGGACGATCATCCATCCACCTATTGATAGCAGAGAAAATACGTGGAATCTGAAAAGGAACATCTTCAAAAATTAACTTATTCCGTCCCAGCCATACCTCCCAAATGAAGAAGAAAGGCAGCGATCTGTATTTTCCTCGCAGCTTGTCCCATTCCAAAGCGGAGGAGATGAATTCATCTGGGAGCCACGCAGGGTCCATGAAATGTGAAGAAAAGAGCCGCCATAAATGCACAATAGCAGGACAACGAAAGAACAAATGTGAGATGGACTCGAGATCCCCACAGCATATGACACATCCGAACGGTCCACAATAACCTCTTTTGATCATGTTTTCTCTAGTCATAATCTTTCCCTTCCAAACCAACCATCCAAAGAGAACAATCTTTGTAGGGATTTTCCTCCGCCAGAAAGATAGAAAAATTGTGGACATTTGTCCCTGATAAGAAGAGGCATTAAGACTTCTGTATATATCTCTAACAATTAAATCGCCAACTTTCATAGGACCATCCCATACTATGGCATCACCCCCAGCATCCCAACAAAAACCAGCAGCACGTAAATCATCCCGCAACTGATCCCATTCTGATGTCGCTGGTTCCCCCAGCCCCAGTTGAAGAGCAGTTTTGAATTCAGGAGCGCCAAATGACGAACATCGAATTTTCTGAGCAAGATAAAGGATACCCCTATGTGCCAACCTGAATTGGAGATGCGATGATGGCCCAGTGATTGGAGAGAAGGAAATAATCTTATTGAAATTCAGTGGAATACGACCACCATCCCTGAAGAGCCATGCCAATCGTGCCGCCACATGGACCAGAATCTTTTTGAAACTCCACCAGATGGTAGATATAGACCGAGGGAAAGAGAACTTCATACATAACAGACGTTGAAGAATATCACCCTCTATGTATTTACACTTTATGACAGCACTCCATATACCACTTCCGTGTATTTCCCTCCAGAAAGACTTAATAAGCAGCGCCATATTGAAAAACCGAGTGTTAAGAATCCCCCAGCCGTCATGTTCCTTTGGCCTGCATAGGGTCTCTAGTTTGCAGAGGTGAATTTTATGTGACAGTTGGGAATCTCCCCACAAAAACTTGGCAATTATACGGTTGATCAACCTAATGATACTGTCAGGTAGGAAATACAAGTGACCCCAATAAACCATCATCTGAGAAAGCACCGCCTAGATCAATATAAGCCTTCCCCCAGTGGACAACCATCTGTGTGTCCATCTAAAAATCCTTCTTCTAAATTTGTCGATCAGCCACATCCAGTTGCGGATCTTATATCCGCATTGTTTAATTTTAAAACCCAAATATGTGAAATCGGCAGAAGCCTCTTTACATTCAACCCCCAAAAATTCTG
Organism: Pinus albicaulis; assembly: GCA_034641835.2. NCBI lineage: Eukaryota > Viridiplantae > Streptophyta > Pinopsida > Pinales > Pinaceae > Pinus > Pinus albicaulis. The sequence continues at coordinate 401,154,877 of CM076584.1, forward strand.
CAATGAAAGATATCTCCCGCGGGTCCCCATATTCATATATGATGAAATATTTGTTTTTGTTGATGGCCAGACCAATTGCAGATTTGAAACGGATGAACATAAAATGTATGTAGAACCAGTGATTCCTATTCAAGTAACCAAATAACAATAGGTCGTCAACAAACAATGAATGTGAGCAAGAGACCGAATTGGAGAAGGAGAAACCCTTTATATAACCCTTCTACGTCGCCATGTGCATGATACTGCTGAAACCATCCATAATAAGGATAAAAATTAAAGGGGACAGCGCACAACCTTGTCGAAGACCACGTCCAGCAGCGAAAAAATGAGAAGGGATACCGTTAATGATAACAGCATATCGAACAATGGAGATACAAGTCATAATCCATCTGATAATCCTAATTGGAAGGCCAATCTTCATGAGCACAAGCCATTATATAAGACCAGTCGATAGAATCATAGGCTTTATGGAGATCCACCTTCATCACAATAGCCTCCCTCTTCTCCGTGTGAATGGAATGTAGCACCTCCTACACAATTGTCGTGGTATCATGAATGGATCGACCTTTTAAGAATCCATACTGTTCATTGGAGATGAAGGTCGATAACGTGTCCTTTAAATTCTCTGCAATAATCTTTGATGTGATCTTATATAGAACATTACACAGAACAATCGGTCTATAATCTGCAAATGTTTGAGGATCTGTCGCTTTTGGTATTAGAGCAATGAAAGTGGAGTTGAGATTGGCCGGCATGACTCCCCAGATCCGGATGTGGTCAATAACATGTGTTAACTCCTCACCCATCAAATCAAAAAAGTGGATAAAGAATTCCGCGGGCCATCCATCAGGCCCCGGACATTTATCCTTGGAGAAGGATTTCAGAACCTTTAAGACTTCATTCCCTGTAATAGAGTTATCCAAAGAAGAAATAGCGTCAACATCAAAAAAATTATTAACATGTTCCAGCAACCATACCTGGTTGTCTATGCTGATCCCATCCTGTTGTTTGTAGAACGAGGAGAAATATGTGAGTGCCTCCTTTTGAATGTCAGAGCTTGTATAAGCAAATGATTCATCATCTTTTTTAATGCGCCAAATGGCGTTCCTGTTTTTTCGCTCGCTTGCACTCTTGTGGAAAAATTTTGTGTTTTGATCCCCCTCAACCAGCCATGCGATTCTGCTCTTTAGACGCCAAGTTATCTCCTCAATCCTCAAAATCTCCCTTTTCCTTTCCCCCAGCAATTTGAGATTATCTAGTGTGGATTCATCCAGATTACATGTGAGGAAAGAATAAATAATAGCCTCCATCTGATTTTGAATTTCTATGTATTATGCCCTGAGTTTCATTTTCTTATTCCGTTCCCAGCACTTGGAGGAAATCTTTATTTTCTACAATCTATGATGAAAACAGTCCCATCCCCCCAAACCCTCCAAATCTCGTCCATCTTTCCAAATCCCATCAACGAGAATGGTATATTCAGGATCTTCCAACCAAATTCGGTTGAATTTGAAAGGGCGCCCATTAACAACCTTAGAACTGGACCATGTCAATATAATTGGCATATGATCCGATATATTGGAAGCCAGCACCGAATATCTAGGGTCCTCCAAATATTCCATCATAGAGTCTTTAACCAACACTCTATCAAGCCTCTTCCCAATGAAATTTGCGCCTGCTCGCCTGTTGGTCCATGTAGGAGAAGGTGGGCATGGCCTTATATCCACCAGCCCCTGTGAAAGGAACAGATCATTTAAAAACTAGCAAGAGAATCAAGATGAGCGCTATTTCCCCATATTTCGTCCCCATTCAGTGAGGAGTTGAAATCACCCATCATTATAAGGTTTGGAAGGGACAAGAGTCCTGCCACCTTCATTCTGTTCCAAAAAACCATTCTATTTGAATATGGGGCGTATATATTTATGAGATTAAAATACCTTGAAGACCTCTAAGACGTCCTGATAACAGAATACCTCCAAAGAAGCTGAAAGCATTGAAAAAAGCATAATCTGGGTTCCACATAACAATCATACCCCCAGATCGACCATTGGAATTAACCGTCGCCACATGCCAACCTGTTTTGATTTTTAGAAACATATTGATAGATTTCGATCTGTCAGACCTAATCTCCTGACCCAAAAATATAATGGGATTCTTCGAAACAATAAGATCACTCGGGCAATGGAATTTGGAGGCATCGCCCAACCCCCGTAAGTTCAATGAGATGATATGGGTCATGGGTAAGAAGGCCGAGGTTGGCATGCTCTAAGCACCCTAGAAGAGTTGTCTGAAACATCATATTTAGCTATGGGAACATCCAAGAGGCCCGCATCATCATCAGAAAACAGTGAAATAGACTTGAATTTTCCCTTGTTCAGGTGGCATGCAGCTTTTGCCTTCTTCTTGATGGAGGTAATATCAGTCGATAAAGCAGTAGATTGTTTTGCAGGCAAGGTGGGAGGATTCTCAAAGACTGTAAGTGTAGCAAGGTCAAGGTTTGGATTCCCCAAGAGGGAGTCAATATCACTCCCAATAGAGTTCCTAGGAGATTCAGATAGTTGTATAGGGACAGATCGGTCAGGTGTGCAGTGTGGAGACCCGAGATTTCCTTCCGGCGCAGTATTTCCTTCCGGCGACATGCCAACGGACATACGCGACGATTCTCCACCGGAAAGCACAGTTGACTTATAAATAGGAGGGTCACTCCTAGGGCGAATGTGGCCATCAGCATGGTAGAGACCCATAGTCATTCTAGTTGCCCCTTTAGAAACATTCTTTTGGCGCAGATGGGCATAACTAGTAATGGGATTATTGTCATGAAAAGTAGATTCAGAGGGGGGAAAAGTGGGACAAGGAACAGGGGCGTCAAGATCACCCTGCACATTAGAGGGAGATGAAGGAGTAGGATTTGGCTCATGACTTACCTGAGGGTCCAATACTCTATATAGATTACGTGCAACAGATGGAAGACTAGCAATATTTGAAGGGACCACAACATCAGGAACAAAGAAATCATATTGACCATCAGCAGTTTTATAAGCATCTTCATCAGATGATGAGGAAACAGGATTACCTTATTGAAAACCACCCAACGTGCCCGATACAGCGTTGTTATGACGGTCCTCACCCGCACCCATAACTGCCAAGTCCGCCCAAGCAAGACATAATCGATAAGGGCAGTGATCCCTTAGATGGCCCGTCTTATGGCAGATAAGACACCGAAATGGAATCCCCCAGAAATCGATACGTTGTCGATGCCGTCTATTACAACATGGTAAATCAATATCACCAGGCAGACCACCCACATAATCAACCTCGACAAGGAGCCAGGCAATTCTTTTGTCAGATGCCCCCACAATGCTAGGATCAATGTATTTGGTGGATCCAATTGAGTCTCCAATCGCCTTCAACACTTTGAGGGTCCAAAATTCAAGCAGTATCCCAGGAAGCTTAACCCAAACCACCCTGTTGTGTGGAGCCTCCAGAACCGGGTTAAAGCCGAGGTACCATGGAATGAGTTGCATGAAGCTCCTACCACAAACCCAAGTCCTGCCAGTGATTTTGAAGACATCCTTCTCGTCCATAAAATGAATGGTGAACTAGCCATTCAGAAGCGTGCTAACCTTGGGCGAGTAACCAATTATGGGGTTCCATTTCTAATTTATCCAAGAAACTGTATCAAAATCCTCCCTATCAAGAAACATCCACCTACCAATAACCGCCCTTTTCTGTAAGCTTACCACCCACAGACAGTGGTCTTCGTAGTCCAGGGATACCTCTCTGACCTCCATATTGTGTTTGTAGATGTTCCTCTTGCCACAACCAAACCCACGACGGTTGTGCCTTCTGGGTCGTCGTAGTTTGTTTACCTTAGTCTTTGAGCAGTCCTGCACAGCTTGTTTGATAATAACATCATCCACCTCAAAATCAAATGAGGAATCATGCCCCTTACCATCAGGCCTATCAACCATCGAATTCTTAGCCCTTATACCCTCCATATGGTATTTACAGTGAAGCGTACAAAATGACACCTACATTTGTAATATCAGAATGTCGCCATCCTAGTACAATGTCTGCAAGAACAGATTGCCGCCACCTTAGAGAAGTGCCAGCATTGTCAGGGAACGTTGGCAAAAATTTGACAACTCGGCCAAAAGATGGGATGAACAAGGTTAGAAATAACTAGGTGTAATACACGTCAGCCCCATAACATATATAAAACATAAATGAGGCAGCATGAGGATACTATCAAAACCAAAATGAAAAAATGAAAGGGCGGAAACAGTCATATCCGAAAAGAAATCCTGGAAATAATGCAAAAGGACCAATCGAACCCCCGGCCCAATGACGCCATCCACCGAGATAGCCCAAGAAATATTGTACAATTATGATCTCATCTTGAAGCATGTGTATCTCAAAAAGAGTAAATGATATTCCTTGAAAACGTCAGCATGGTAGGTACCAGCCCACCCACCCACACTATCCAAATAAGGAAGCTTCAAGAATACCGAAGATGAGATTTAATATCCCATAAATGGTGAAAAGACAAGAATAGAATGGGGCGTACATCCCAAGTGATCACTCTAGAATAATCCTGCATAAGATCACTCGTCCACGGAGCAGTCGATCTCAAACCACACAACACCGAGCCTACAGCCGCCACTGATCACCCCAGATCAACCTGCAGCCACCACTGAGCACACCAGATCACCCACTGCCGCCACTAAGCAAATGGAAGATAAAAATCTAGATAGATCGAAACATGCCCGGAAAAATATTCAAAAATTCCCGAAGAGTAGGCCGGAAAGGATTTCGGTGGATTTCAGACAGATGGCCATCGGAAAAACCAGGACCATGCCCACCCAGCTATACATGACAACAACAGCAACAGATGCATCCCGGTAGTGACCACCACCTCTTGCATAACCTGAAACCAATACTCTTACATGGACGAGAGATAATAATAGAATCCACCCACTTACGCCACAAAAGGTACCATTTGCTACATTGACTTGTAACAGCCGAGTAAGAATCAGATGAGGAAGAAATGGCGGAGGAACATAATATTACTCTGTTATCATCTTGTGCTACCATTAGACCAGTGGGAATGAAAGTTCGATTTGAGGAAAACCAGAACGAAATTGATCAACAGATTGGTCACACCATGCATCACCTCAAAACTCATAGAAGCAACAGACGAAATACCCACTCATTAATCCGCATCTCATCATGTGATAACCCAAAACCACACCAGATATGGTAGAATTAGGAATCACTTACATGTGCAATTGAGGAGATCATCATAACACAACCGCCAAAAACGCAAGAACGAGAAATTCTCAACTTTGAATAACAGCATGTCAATCATCATCAGAGAGAGGGATTCCGTGCTAACTTACCCTATGTCAAGTTCTTCTTCCATGCGTTGGACTATGCAACGCTTCCGTTAGCATCAAAGCAGAGTAACCCAAACGGGTGGCTAAACTGTGAGTCGATTCCTACATTTCCACTACCTGCCTTCCTTCCGCTTGAATTCAGCTGGAATTCAAACCATTGGAACGAGAATGGAATGGGGCATCTCAGGAAAACAGATTATTTTACAGGAGCCGGTGACTCAAATCCAGGCTATTGCAGACTGTGGATTCCCAAATAGGTGCTAACATACAAAGAAGAACCATCAGAATAATTGATTGACACTGGGTTAAATATGGGTTGTCAGTATATGTTGGCATATCAGAAATTAATTTTGGAATTTGTAAGCATCTATCTTGTTTTACTTAGCTCCATCTATAATTAATAGAACAAAAAAATATTTTATATTAAATATATGTTTTGTTATGGGGTATATAACTTGCATGAAACAAAGTATGGAACTGCGCCAACAAATGAATTTTTGAAAGATGGCATGAAATTTGGTTTTGAAAGAATGTGTATAGTTCATGAGTCAATTCTTGCTATGGTACATTTCTTTTTGGTTTAAATTTATGTATATTATTTAATATTGCAATTTTAATTACTCTCACCAATTTATATACACTCATTACAGTTTATTTTTATGTTTGCAGATAGAACTTGAAGACGAATAAAACAATCATCATAGTGAACGAAACATTCCTCAAAATAACCCAATTCATGGAAGTAGCTTGAGCACTGACAAAAGTTCCAGCGAAGAATGATGATCAATATGTTTGGATATCAAAGCAAGGCGTTGTATATTTTGAAATATTTGTCTGTGAAATCAGACATTTTTTTTAATGTAATGGACATAGTGTCCCAATTCAAAGGCAGAGGGATACCAATAACTGTCCCATTTTGTATGAAAAATATTTTCTTATTCATATATATATAATACGTTTTAATTTATTCTATTGCGTTGTCCATTGTCATTGTGAAATGTTATGCTACTGATTAAATATATGGATGATTAAATATTATAATGAAGATATGTGAAATATGATGATATGATATAACAAATTAATCCAAACATCACATTCAAATGCACTAATAAAAATTTAATTGATACGAATACTGTTATAAGATATGTGTCAACTTTTGATGAATAACGAATTTTTAAAAATCACAATAATTGCACTGTCATAGGTTGATGTTTCTAAAAAATACAAAATGAACACCGGTGTTTGTTATTTACTGGGCACCGGTGCGTTTGTATGATAATGCGCACCAGTACGTTTCTACGACCTATGGGCACTGCACAAATACCAATACCAATTAGAACGCTCGGTGTGCTTTATCGAATACTACCACCCAGGCGGTCTGATAGGCGTTGCATGCACCGGTGTGATTTGCCTTTAACGCGTCGGTGCATTTTTATAACTTAACGGACCGGTGTGGTTTATCACCTAGACGACCTGACGCGATTTTACACCTTAACGACCTGGTGCATGCACCTTTCATCGGCCCAATGTGACTTGTTATCTGACAGGCACAGGGTCATTGCTAAACGCCTCGGGTCGTCCAAAATGTTTTTTCCATCTCGGTGCTTGGTATGTTTACAGTATCGGTGCGTTCACGGTACAACACACCGGTGTGTTGACACCTGATATGCGCACCGATGAGAAAAACATCCATAACAAATTCCAGCCACCCATTTTTTTTAATTGTGTCGAAATTCCGTTAGAAGCTCCGCCAAAACCTCCGTTACCGAAAACATATATTGTAGCAAATGTTTTTTTGACAATTTTGGCAAATTTTATAACACTAAAAACCTCTTTTATAACCTCCGCTAGAGGGTCTTTTCCTTGTAGTGCAGCCTCCAGGCTATCCACGTATCCTCGTCCCATTTGATACTCAAAAACCAACCACAAAATGACATGTGCCTAGAAACACGGGCCAACCATAATTCAACAATTGTCAGCGCACCACTGGTTGGAGGAAAACCAAGAATTTGACCCTTTTGACCCTGTTTGACCTTTTTTTTTAATTTAGCATGTTTGGCAAAGTGGACATCGGGCTCTGAATTCCTCATACAGATTTGGTTTTCGATGAAACGAAGTGCGTCGGAATAAGGTCTATGAGACCTATCTGATCGTTCAGGTTTCAAACGATTATAAGCACTTTCATTTTTTAGCAAATTTTTGCCCGCAATTCAGTTTTGATCATTCCTTCCCACTAAAAAGGATTTTGGACCCACAAAAGCTAGTTATCTTATGAGAGCTTAACACTCTTCTATTCTCCAAGTTCTATCAACTTGATTCTACTTGAAAATTTTCCAGGAAAACCACTTGGGTTCACTGACATGTCTTGCCTTGCAAATGGTTTGGCGCTTCAACCAATGTCCTCATTTTTTTTCTGACCCAATCCAACGCTTGTTGGTTGCTTGCTGACTGATTAAACACCTTTTCTATACCAAAGAGATCCCTCTGTGCTTGGAAAACTGACTGATGGCCTTCATCCTATTCCTCCTTTGCACACACTTGCATTTGATGCAAGCTTCTCCTTGGAAACCACTTTTCCAGGTTAATCCCATCTAAGTGAACTACAGCAATGAGTTCCAATATTAGTAATCAAAAGAAAGTAAATGAACATTATTTTTACCTCCACGGTTCCAAATTCCTCATCTGGAAGAATTCATTCACCATCTCCTTCACTTTTTATCTCAACACATTAAATGGTCTACAATGGCTTTTGTTTTGGCTGCAATATTTTTTGGCATATTGTCCACTTTCCGCTTATTGATTCCATCATCCTCCAATTTGACAAGTTTCTCATGCCATGATTTGAGAATGAAGGCTAATCATGAGCCTCTCGCTCAAGAGTGGACCTTCCAAAATCCTGAGACATTTTGTCACAAGCAAAACCATTAACTTGAAACACATCATGCAAGAAACACAACTTGATGACCTCTTCCTTTTTCTCATTCAAAGCAATAAATGTCACATCCTGTGAACATCGCCTTGTACTCCTACATCTTCGTGTCCAAACAAAACATCTGTGTAATTTGTCGATGGGTTTCGAAAAAACATGCGTCTTCAAACCATTGACTCTCAAGTCAAACAAAAACATGTAAAACACTCTCAAGTTGACAAACATACATGATAACAAAGAAATCAACCAACACAAGGCGATCACTCATGCATGTTCAAGCACAATGAAACTATCAAAAATTCTACTGTTCACACACACAAACTCTCATGCATGTATACAATTCTCAACTCTCTTGCAAGTACAATCATAGGTACAATAATCCCATTGGAATGTACGAGTACTTAAAGAGTTGAAATGACCAAATTTGTTGCAACAAAGTGAATCAACATACTCCACTTTCAAACACCTTCCTGGCGTAAACATGCAACATGCATTCTAGATAAAAATAAATGCATTCACATGCAAATTGAAACTACAAATTGCCATCTTTGTTGCATCTAAGTGAGTCAACATAACTCTACTTGTCCAACATCTTGCTTCATGCAATATGCAGCATACTTTAAAGAGAAAATTAATGCATTCAGATAATAAGGAAATGCATCAATAAGGCAATATTCGCATCAATCATCAAAAGAAATGCAAGGCCTTAATTGGTTAAGCCTAATATAACCATCTCTTTCCAAACCATTTCGATGGTGCTTCTTTTAGTTGCACTTCATCATATGAATCATCTGTACCCACATCAATTATGGAATCCTCTTTTATGTTCTTATGAAGATCTATTTCCACCTTCTTCAAATGTCGTGGATGACTTGTTGGATACAAAGTCCAACACTTGTCCACAAGATGACCTTGCTTATGGCAATGAGTGCAAAATAATTGCATCTTCATTTCAACATGGTTTCCTTTGTCCATTGGACCTTTGGCTTTCTGTCTCCTTTGTTTTAAAAGTTTCTTGTGTAACACTATCTTCTTCCAACACCTCAAAACAGTATGGTTATTCAAACCAAAAAAGGAACATGTAAAATTTCTCCAAATCTTATGTGAGGATTTTCCATGTTTATCATAGTTAAAAACAACTTTATTAAAGGCAAATTTATACCTTGCACATTCACCTTTGTCGCCTTCTTGAGGAGGTGAATTTGATGAGGTAGTGGCTCTCTTCGGAATACCAAAAATGGCTTCAATGCCTTTATATCTTTCAACATCCTCTTGTTTTCCATTTCCATGATTTGCATGCTTATGAGCATCTTCTTGCAAAGTGGGTGTAAAACTTTTGCATCCCTCACGAACACAAAATTCACAATATTGAGGTAATGAACATGTAATGAAAGTCTTTCTTGGAACACCTTCATGTGCCTCCTTGGATTTGGAGCATTCTCCATCATGTTGTTCATAACCAAGACCCAAATACCTAGGCCTTTCCTCAACAACAATTGGCTGAACCATGCCTTGTGCATGTTTTCTCAATCCTTTATCTTCATAGCCCATTTTCATAAATAATTTGGACCCTATTCCTCTAGTGTGTCTTTCAAAAGCACCTACACATTCATCTTGAGAGGAAATTGAAGATAAACTTGAATTGCATACCTATTTTTCATGCACATACTTGGCTAAGGTTTCATTTGCACTATGGAATTGAGTCTCCATCTCATGCATATTTTCAAGAAGCTCTTGCTTCTCCTCCTTCATGGAAATCAACTACTCTTGAAGTATAGTTCTCTCTTTCTTATCTTCAAACATCTCTTGCACCATATCTCTCATGATCAATATCTTCTACAACATCTCTTTATCAAAGAGTCTTGCTAAGGAATATTGGTTAGAAACAATTCTTGATGAAGCTACCATCACACTTGTAATGCATAAAAATCTTATTTGTTGTGATTTGAGAGCTGGGTCCTCAATCTTGACTTTCTCCTGAAGAGAGGAAATACACATAAACTTGCACACAGTTAAATTCTCCTTGCACAAATACAAAACTAATAGCTAATTTTCTAGCTAACCTTAGAAAACCATATTAGGGATAAAATAAGCTAAACTGTGCTCCAATACCAACTTGATCCAAATATGGACAAACTAGTTTTGTTGTGCTAGCTTCATCATTAGTATTAAATAAAAGTGTGCTTAAGGATCATCTCAAATAGTTATTTATGAGAGGGTATATGTGTCAATTTTGTGTGTCTTTTATGAGAAATTCATAAGGTAAATTAGCTTTCAAAACACATATACAACAAGTAAATTGCAGAGAAATAATACACATCAAACATATAACACAGAGCTGATAACGAAGTTCGCCCCTCTTGGGATACATCTCCATGGACCTACTTCAATGGCTTGGCCCTCTTTGGATTAATGGACAATTCTCTGATTACATGCACCTATAGTGCTCCAATGTCTCTGCAAATGATCTTCAGGTGAACTAGACATGGTCCCCTCTCCTGGTGGCCCTGGGAATATTTAATATTCAAAGTAGAAAAATCAGTTACAGAAGTGTTCCTCTACCTCTGCAACCTGCACCATCTTGCTCATAGCATCCAAATCATCTAGGATAGACTCTTTCTGAGCCTAATTTGGTCGAAATATACCAAATTTTTGGCTTCTTCAGTTTCTCTTACGGAAGCTCCTCTAAATATGGAGAAACTCCAGTTAACCCTAACAATTCTGGAGTTCTTCCAAAAATGGTGGACTCTGCAAAATTCTCCACCAAGTTAAGTGTTGGTTAATTAGTGGATAAGTAGGGTTTAAGGGGTATTTTAGCACACTAAGCGCATTTAAACAAATATTTATTAACAAAATGGATTAGTGCGTAATTACATGGGTTATATGATAATTAAGCATGTTTAATGTATTTAATCTACGCATTTTCATTAGCCCTCCGCCGTAGTCGTTGGTGTGAGGTCTCGTGGTAAGGGTTGGCCCTACTTTCCTCCGACGTAAACCTTTGTTAACAACAAATATATGTCGACGGCACTATATTATAATAAACATGTTGTAGTAGAGTTGGCATGTTGTAGAGTTTGAGTGGGGGAGGTCACGAGGTCGACCCCGACCTCTGCCCTTCCGCCTGTACAAAAAAATTTCTGACCATATAATATGTAATTTCGACCTTTCTGTAGTCAAAATTCAGCCTTTGGGAGGAGCATGTGGTGGCCTCCGGGTTATCCACATGTCCTCATCCCACTGTATCCTCAAAAACCAACCACAAATTAACATGTGCCTAGAAACTCGGGCCAACCATAATTCAACAAGTGTCAACACACAACTGGACATAGGAAAACCAAAAATTTGACCCCTTTGACCCGGTTTGACCCTTTTTTTGAAAATTTGCATGTTTGGAAAAGAGGGCAACAAGCTCTAACTTTCTCATACAGAGTCGGTTTTTGATGAAATGAAGTGTGCTGGAATCAGGGTGACGAGACCTATCCGGACATTCAAGTTCTGAACGATTCTAAGCACTTCATTTTTTAGCAAATTTGTTTCCCCCAATTCAGTTTCTGATCAAACAAATATAGGTGTTTGAGGTGCTAAACGAGGTTCTAGAGCCCTAAATCCAACATGTCGCATAGAATCAACTTGTTCATATGTATGAACTTTCTCAGCTCCATACAATATGGATCTTGTGTCTGTATAATTGGGATCCATGTGCTCTTGAAACTCGGAGTACAACATCGTCGCAAAATATTGCGGAACTTCATCATTATTGTTAAATTTGTCATATATGTATAGGAAGTTTCGATAAACAAATGGTGCAATAATAGGGTCATTAAATATTTCCACCTTTGTTCTATTTTTATCTTCAAGCCGCAAGTCAAACAATGAGAAGGCCATTTCTTTAGTGACCCTTTCTCTCACTTCTTTAAAGGAGTGTCTACCAATAATTGATGCTCTCCTCCTACGTATCATGTCATAAAAAACCTCAATAATCATTCCAACTGCATGATACACTGCTATGAGATTCTCCAAACTATGCAAAATAATTTGGAGACAAATTCTAATAGAGCTAGAGAGATTGTTATTTTCTAGATCTTTATGTAATCTCGTTGAATGCACCTTGAAGTCATCAATATTAAGAGTGGAGATGTTGTCTTCCCAAGGCACCTCCTCTGGAACATCTCGAGGGTGGGGATAAATAGGTTCATAATTTTCATTATGGGCATATTGTTGAGACCTACGACCTCTCCCACCACAACAACATCTGATAGGAGCACGATCAAAACCTATAACATGATAAATGTTCACATACTATTTAAATACAAATTAATTTCACTTGGACAAATCATGTTCAAAATATGTCTACATTTAAAACTACTTGTTCCATGAACTCTCTCATTCTCCGAGTCATCATTCGGAGGATGATTGTCCGCTTTTGAGGAAAAAAACTTAGAGCTATTATTCGCTATACAAAACATCAAATTTCCAATCGTACATAGGTATGAGAGATGGGATAATTCTTAACATTAAGGATATATTGAACAAGATTTATGTTCATCTTTCACCTGAATACCCCTGGACAACTCACAAAGGATCAACATGGATAGCCTCACACTCAGAGCATTCACCTATGGATGACGATATTATTTCACATTAAATGTGTGTGAAAGAAGAAAGTATTCACATGTTAAACATTAAATTATATATTGTCTAGACTTGAACATATTAACTAGAAATCGAACGTGTACCTCTACCATGCGAAGTAGACCCCTCATAATCACGTATACTCGTTCATGATTTCCTGTCAAAAAATATACATGAATGGGATGAACAATTTACATCATATTTTTTGTCAAGTATGAGACACGTGTGATAAATTTCTGTGCATTAAATATCTCACTTCAAGATTTATATTCAGATTTTACCTTAACTAGCTCTATCAGACAACTGGTTAGTTCTCAAAGGTGAAGTACTCAAATCATTATCGCCAACCTCAAGCGAGCCTTGTGCACCTATCAACAACTATATGTTTTCACATTGAACATGCATCAAATAAGATTATTCACATGTTAAACATCGAATTTATAGTGTAGAGTTGAACATGTTTACTCACAATCAAATGTGAACATGTAGTATGCCCAAGAGACCCCTCATAATTTTGTCTAATATCTCTATTGGAACTTGACATAGTTCCTCCTGATAAGGGGCCATTGGAGGGGTTGTTCGATGGCATTGTTCCTATATACAAGAGGACTAGTTATTAATATTAATATTGAAGAACGTAATTCAACAAGAATTAAAGTTAAATGGATTTAATATTTTAATTATTTAATATGAAATAATAGCAGTGCTAGAAATTTTTGGTATCAAGGAAAATTTTTATCATGACATGACCTAGCTTGGAGTTGGTAATGTTAGGTTGTGTTATCAATGCCTTAGTTTTAGAAAAAGACATATTTGGGTAGAGTTCAATGTGGATTTGTATGAGTTCATTTTTATCATTACATCTCACAAATCAGTGATGGATTTTGATGACCAATGCCTTCATCATTTCAAATATTTGATTGATGTTTGATGGCCTCACCTTTTTGGTGCTTCACATGGTTGTTTCTAGGATATAAAAAGGATGATATGGTAATATGTCTATGATACATAGCCTAGCCACATTGTAGGGTAGTAAGGAATATGAGTTAGATTACACCTTAAAAAATCAATAACTAAAAACAAAAATGTAGGTTACAACTAATATCTTTCAATATGTAGGGTTAAGTAATATTGATGTGTATTAAAAGTATATTTATAACAAAAGAAATATTTTAATGTGGACAATAAATTCCATCAATAAAAAATTAGGTTTATATATATATATATATATATATATATATATATATATATATATATTAAAAAAATATGTAATATTACATAATAAAATTGAAGAAAATAAATTCTTATAGTTATAATAGTTCAAGTAGTTTCATTATTTTACACTTTGGCCATTTTTTAGATATATTTGTGGGTAAATTTTGTCCAAAATCTAAGAAATATTTGTGAATTGCATCAAGAGGGATAAAATGTTTCCAGGTGAACCTTTTTTTAATTTTTTCACTATAAAAGAGGTTTGCAACGGCTTGACCCAACCTAGTGAGCCTTTAAGTTAACTTTGGAATATTACAATATAATATACTTATTTTAGGTAAAGAAAGGTTATTGTTATTGCTTCTTGTATGAACAAGTCTTCCATGCAATATAGTCACTACTAAATAAGTTTGAATAAGGTATTGTAAGAAAAATAAAAATGAAATAGAGATGAATTAATTTAACACTTATTTTATCAATGAAATATTTATAACCATTTTGAATAAATATTGATCCAGCAATTTCTACTAAGAAGAAACTAGGGGTACATATTATTGCTGCCTAATTTTAAGCATTCTATGCCCTTTGATGTAACTTCTCTAAACCTATTTATTAAGAGTAGATTGTGATGACATATTCATATATATTGTTATATATTTCTAGTGTTAATGCAAGTTCAACTATCTATTTTTTCTTTGTTTGAGAAAAAGGGTCTCTCAAAGTTGTTTTTCTTATTAGCATCTGGAAACTAAAATAACAGGTTTTCAATTAATCACGATATCATGTCATCCTCCATGAAAAATCCATGGATGTAGATTTCAGTAACATCTACCCTAGTTTTAGATACAAAGAGTAAAAATAAAATTACTTGTATTTACTTCATTTTTTTAATTCCTCTAAAATATAAATCATAAACAAGATCTTTGTACATTTATATGACTAATAGGAACGCTCACTGACTTGGAATTTTTCAAAATTCTAAGAGATGATAATATTGACCATTATAAGCACTAATTTAAACTAGACGAAACACATTGTCTAGAGTTTTTCAATATTTCTGGAAATAGTGTTCCAGAGAGTTTATAACACAAAATGTGTCTATTAGTTGGGATCAGGATCACTCAGCAGTGTAATAACAAAAATGAAGTAAAAATGAAGTTATTCAACATTTCCAAGAATGGGATTCTAGGGAGTTTATAGAAAAAAATGTGTCTATTAGTTGGGATTACTAAAAATTAAATATAAATGGAAGACTCCTTAATAGTAAATTTAAATAGCAACTAACTTAGTTTTAGATATTACTCTAAAAAAATTACAAAAAGTATAGTTTATTTTTAAAAAAATTCACTAAAATCTAAATTGTAAGCAAGAGCTTCATACATTTACATAAAAAATAAGAACAATATCACATAAATAACTCCATTTATAATTATCAACAACATAATGAGGGTCTCACCAAAATAGTCATACATTGTGAAAGTTCAGAGGTGTTTGAATGGTAGACACTAAAGACTCTTTATTCCAAAAAGCATTTTCACCCACCAGACCATTTTCTAAACAAGTGTTTACCAAATTCATGTCCGATAGAGTCTTCGTTACCGGTGCACAAGAAATTGCAGAATGGAAAACATACCTCTGGTTTTTGCGAAAAAATCCCTTTCATGACTAGTGGTAATGGTAGTGTCGGGATTCCAACGTAGGTTGCCCACCTAGAAATTATGCGAGAAAGAGCTAAATGCACTTTGTTCCTCACCAATGATCCAAACATTGCATTCCCTTGTTGGAAAATTGATCTCAACCATAGCTTTAAATTTTCTGACAGCAACCATACTTCAAGTAAATGTTTTTCAGGTTGTGGATTTATTTATTGCCTAAATGAAGTTTGAGCAGGGGTACATATTACCCATTCCGCAACTACAAAGTTCAGAAAATGATGTTGACCCATCCCATGTCTTAAATTTTTTTCTTTTCATGTATTAATGTATTATAAATGTATGTTTTGAATTAATATGAATGTAGAATTATTATGCATTGTGGGTGATCCAAAATATTTTTTTTGAGATGTGTTAAAGAATTACATGTGAAAATTGTAGCTTTAAATAAGAAACTTTAAAGGCATAAACATAAGAAGAGAGAAGAAATTAACATCATTTAAGAAGACACTGAATTGATATCGGAGTTCATCTAGGAGGGACTACGTCTCCGAACCCTACTCAAACAGTTGGGAGGCCCTTTTCTTCATTAAGTGGCAAAAATGAAAGTAAAAGTATAAAAATGAGAAATAACACCCTTATACCTCCATAGCTGAAAGTGCCTAAAAATTGAAAACCTCTGATGAAGAAATGGATAGCATTGTTGGATTTGTGGCGTTGAGTAGTGCAGAATCCATATAAAATTTTCCTTAATCTGACAAAGTGAAAATCTGACCCCTTTGGCAAATGGCTCATATCATGGTTCTGCCCCCCTCCTGCACACTGCTCATGGTTCCACTGTCTCGGTTTCAGTGTCCACTACTGACCTTCCTAGGCGCATTTCTGAAATGAAATCTTATATCACTTAAGGCAGTCGGACTCCCCAATGAATTCTGCTTGGTGTGGTGGTTGAGATCCCAAATATGAGGGAGGGGGTCAGGTGGTCAAACCTCGCCCCATCCATATAAAGGAGGAATTGGTTTTATAACTGCACATTTGATTTTTTTAAATCCCGCTGGTACATTTTTAATACAATTTGGAATGGTTCAGGCCCGCATTGTGTGGCCCGCCCCATAACCTTTGTCGGCCAACTTGTACACATAGTGTGTGGGTTGGGGCCACGGGGTCACGACCGTTGGCCCCACCCTTTTTAATATACATGCTTGTCGTAATGTGTGGGGGCGGTGGGGTCATGGCCGCTGACACCCCCTTTAATTTAATTAAACTTTTGTTCTGCGTTTTAGGATCCATAAGGTAGGGTGGGGGTCATGGCTCGCCCTGCCTTTTTAATATATTTTTTTTATTTTTTAAAACAACCTGATTTGTTCAAATCTTCTAGATTTTGACCAAAGGATTCAAACTAATTGTCCCACAAATTTTCCCAGAATCCAGCTGGGGTTAATGGGAATCCGATGGCTGTATTCCAGCAAAATTGTTGCCTCCTGAAGCTACCACATCACCAAGTCAACCCTCCAACTTTGACTGCTCCTAACTCCTTCATACGGATTCGGAATTGAGTGTCGTCTATGTAGCTGGAATAAAAAATACGAGGTCTATAACTTGACATTAATTTTGCCACATTCCAGACACTTTTATTTTTGATCCTTTGTACTCAAGCCAATTGTACTTGGATCTGCTCAATCCACTTGGATCATTCCTCCCCACTGAAGAGCTTTTGGACCCCAAAGCCTTATCAATCAATAGGAAAGTGAGGGAATTGCTCCCTCACCTTCTCCTTTTCAAGCCATTTAGCTTTACTTGGGTGCATCCCTTTGAAACTAACACAGAGCTAATCCACATCTCCTCGTCATGAAGTCTTGGTTCTTCGATCGAGAATGATGTCCTCTGGAAGTTCATCGAGATATTCTCGTACAAAGTCATCCATTGTAGGAGCTGATCCTACCTCCTCTATGTCCATAATCAATGGTGGTTCATAAAGCTTCATATTTTCAACATTCACAATCGAGTACATCTGCATGTATACAGGCAAGTCGAGTCGGAAAGCATGATTCCCAATATTCTCCAATATGGTAAATGGACCATACCGGATTGGTCGCAATTTCTTGCCTTCCCCCTTCATTCGATCCTTGCTGATATGGAACCACACCTTGTCACTAACTTGAAATTTATGGTCGACTCGGTGTTTATCATGTCGGGCCTTATATCGAGCCTGACTCTTTTCCAATTGCTCTTTCACTGCTTGGTGAATTGTTTGTATCTACTAGATGAACCGTTGTGCTTTTTCCATGTCATCATGTCCACTGGCATCTTCATACCTTCCATAGAACATGTCAAAATGGTCCTTTGGTAAGTAACCAAAGCATGTCTCAAATGGTGAGTGTTGCGTAGAGGAATGCACTGCTCGATTGTAGGTGTCCTGCACATATGGAAGATGCCCATCCCACGACTTGGAATGTTTGTTGCAATAGGCCCGCAACAAGTGTACCACGGTACGGTTGATGACCTTTGTTTTTCCATCGGTTTGTGGATGGAATGTCGTACTTCTCTTCAACTTGGTTTCCAACATGCGCCACAAGCTGGTCCAAAACTCTCCAAGAAAGTGAGAGTCTCGATCTGACACAATTGATGTGGGCAACCTAAAGTGGACCCAAACATACTAAAAGAAAAGAGAAATAGTCTGCTCAGCAATGACCTACTTTTTACAAGGAATTAATATGCACATTTTACTAAAGCAGTCGAAGACAACATACAAATAGTTGTGACCCTTTCTAGACATAGGAAAACCTCCTACAAAGTCCATCGACACAGTTTCCCATGGATGACCCAGAATAAGGAGTGGTGTGTAGAGCCCTAGTTTTCTATGAGAGAGCTTTGAAACAAAACACATCACACATCCCTTTACAAAATGGGTTACAATGTTTTTCATATGGGGCCAAAAGAAAAACCTTTGCAAATGACATCAGATTTTTTCGACACCAAAGTGACCAGACACAAGAGAGGTATGCGCCTCTCGAATTACATGTACCCTTTCTGTTGTGGGTGTGCACAATTTTCCAAGGTGATACAACATATTTCTCTGCAAATGATAGTTGTCCACTTGTGAACCATGAGTTAGTTTTTCATATATTTCTTTAAAGTCATCATCATTACCGTATTTTTTAGTAAAATTTTCAAAATACAACGAAGCATTATACAAAATAATAGAAGCAACAATAGGAGGGTGAGAGAGTATATCTGCTACTTTGTTACTAGTGCCCTTCTTATACTTTATTAGAAGATGAAACTGATGTAGAAACCCCATCCACCTGAAATGACGAGACTTTTATAACTTGGTATGTGACTGAATGTATTGCAAGCACTGATGATCCATATGGATGATGGTTTCCTTGCCGATCAGGTAGTGTTTCCACTTTTTCACACTTTGGACCAAGGCATACAGTTCCTTGTCGTAAGTGGGGTAATTGATGACAGCCTGGGAGAACTTCTCTGAGTGGTAGCATATCGTCTTCTTTTGTTGCAATAGTACAGCTCCCATGGCGTACCCACTAGCATTGGTTTTGATCTCAAAAGGCTGCTGGAGATTGGGTAAATCCAGGACTGGTGCGGTGCTGATTTTCTCTTTCAGTGATTCGAAGTACTTTTCCTGCTTTCCTCCCCACTGAAAGGATTTTTTGATACTTTTCAGTGCATGTAAGGGTGATGCAATAACAGAGAAGTTGGCAATGAACCTCCTCCAGTACTGTACTGCACCTAGAGAGACCTCTGTTACATTGGTAGGCTTAGGCCATTTTACAATCACCTCGAATTTGGAGGGGTCTATTTTCAATTGACCATTACTGACAATATGACCAAGGTAAACCAAAGAGGTTTTCCTGAACTCACACTTTGACAACTTTACATAAAATTATTCCCTCTTTAATACATCAAACACTTTCTTTACATGGCATACATGTTCATCCCAAGTCCTACTAAATACAAGAATATCATCTAAATACACAAGGACAAACTCATCAATGAAAGGCCTAAAAATATCATTCATGACCCTCATGAATGTGGTTGGACCGTTGCACAGTCCAAATGGAATCACCATCCATTCGAACAACCCTTTTTTGGTCTTGAAGGTGGTTTTCCACACATTCTGCTGGTGTTAAACACTGTGTTAACCACTAGCTCAATTTGGTCCGAAATAGATATTATTTTAAATTTTTATCTAACAAATCATGATCTGAAGATGATTTCTGCATGATTTTGTTTAGTGCCTGATAATCCACACGCATCCTCCATGCGCCATCTTTCTTGGGTACTAACACAATCGGCGAGCTGCAAGGAGAAGTACTTGGTCAAATGAACCCTTGGTTCAACAATTCTTGTACCTGATTTTTTATGTCCTCCATCTCAATAGATGACATCCTGTACATACCAATGTTTAGTAATGGAGCATCATGCTGCAAATGGATCTCATGTTGGATCTCTCGTTTCGGAGGCAATCCTTTGGGTTCCTGAAACAACTCATCATAGTTAGAAATAAAATCACATAATTCTTGTTTATGAGTCAGATCACATCCTCGGAAAGCATATGATATTTCTTCATCTCTTGCTCTCACAACCATGAGAAAACACCCCTTGCTGGAATTCACCAATCTCTTCATCTGTCCTACACTTACAAGACGGGCACTGACTTTGGTTTGATGAGCTCTTACAATATAATCTACCCCATCTTTTGTGATTTAGTATTTATTTTCATGTCAAAAGAAAACTACTTTCCTATCGTAAAGATAGGGACTCCCTAACACAATACCACAGAGTTCCAATGGTATGACATCCAGTTCTACTTCATCCGCCAATTTAGAAGAAATTACAAATTTAACCTTACATTGCTTGGTTACATTTATTTTTACTTTGTCATGTATGCATCCAAGCGGATAAGGTTTCGGATGAGGCTTAACTTCTAAGCCTAACTTTTTAACCAAGGATTCTGAGATTAAATTTGCTTGAGAGCCTTAATCAAATAGAGTTTCTACTTTTGCATGATTTATGACAACTCTAATATGAAACAACTCAATTCTCTTTCGTTCATTAGGAAGACGCTCATCTAATGAACTAGTGCTTTCAAGCGATTCAGAATTAACATGAAGAGAATGAGTACCTTTCGTGCTTGTTGTTGTGATCAATGCCTCATTTCTAGAGTCGGATCCAAGGTCTTGATGCACAATTTCTACTGTCTTTTGCTTACCATTTCCTCCATATCTCTTTAGCTTCTTTTCTGGGTACAGATTCCAACAATGATCATCGTTGTGACCTTCCTTTTTGCAATGAGTGCAATAAGGCTTTTCTCCTTCATCCTTCTTCGTTGATGTCGTCTTATTTTCCTTTCCCTTTGAATTTTCCATTTGAAGGTTTGAAAGGTGGTTTCTTTGAATGATCATCCTTATTATTTATGCCCCTATTTCCAAAATGAATGGCCTTTACACTGGCCGAGTCAATGGTAGAAGGTTCAAACATTAACAATGAATGTCTAATGTAACTATGTAATGAACCAATGTACTTAGTTACAACTTCAGTAGAATCTAATGAAATGCCCAAACTTAGTGCTTGTTTTCTAAATTCCTCGGTAAATCTTTTCCCGTTTGGTCCTTTAGCTTGCCTTAGGTATTTCCACTCCATTAAGGATTTATGCTTATAACCCAAGGGATAGAATTGATCTTTAAGTGCAGTAATAAAATTTGACCACGAGGAAAGAAGGTTACCCAAATTACTGTTGCCTTGAATTTTTCTCTCCTACCAGATGAGAGTGGTGCCAGTCAATCGAAGGGAATCCAACTAGATATTTTCCTCATCCTCCACAACATGTTGAATCCTGTAGTATATTTCAAGCTGCCTAATCCAGTTGTTAAGTTTCTCTGCATTACTTTCACCATTATACACGGGTATATCAAATTTAACATCTAACTTAAAGAAAGTTTTATTAGATGCATTTCCAGAATTTTTATGATGACGGTGAGAAGAGGAGGAAGGAATTTCATTTGTTGAAGGAGGTGGGTCTCCTCCACCATCTCCATGCACTGAACCTTGTCCTTATAAAACATGCTCCCTTGTTTTCCCTATCTTCTCAAGTCTATAGAATAATTTCTCAACCCAATCTGCCATGGTGTAGAAGGTCTTGCAGAATTTGAGCTCCTCTTCATTTCAGACATTGTCATCCATGTTCCTTCTTTGATGTGCACGTCCCACTTCGGGATCAAAAGACTGTAGCATCCCTTCGCCTTCGTAGCTTGTTTCTAGTTAGCATACAAGCATGTAATTCACATCTACAAACACATGCTCTGATACCACTTGATCCAAAATATTTTGTTTGAGATGTGTTAAATAATTACATGTGAAAATTGTAGCTTTAAATAATAAACTTTAAAGGAATAAACATAAGAAGAGAGAAGCAATTAACATCATGCAAGAAGACACAAAATTGATATCGAAGTTCATCAAGGAGGGACTACGTCTCCGAGCCCTGCTCAAATTGTGGGGAGACCCTTTTCTTCATTAAGTGGAAAAAATTAAAGTACAAGTATAAAAATGAGAAATAACACCCTTATATCTCCATAGCTAAAAGTGCTCGAAAATTTCAGACCTCTGATGAAGAAATGGACAGCACTATTGGATTTGTGGCGTCGAGTAGTGAAAAATCCATATAAATTTTTCCTTAATCTGACAAAGTGAAAATCTAACCCCTCTGGAAAATGGCTTAGATCATGGTTCCGCCCCCCTCCTGTACACTGATCATGGTTCCACTGTCTCGATTTTCGTGCCTGCTACTGACCTACCTGGGCACACTTTTGAAATGAAATCTTATATCACTGAAGGTGGGCGGACTCCCCAAGTAAGTTCGCTTGGTGTGGTGGTTGAGATCCCAAATATGAGGGAGGGGATCGGGTGGTCAAACCTTGCCCCCTCCATATAAAGGCGGAATTTGTTTTATAATTATGCATTTGATTTTTTAAAAATCCCGTCGGTACATTTTTAACGCAATTTGGGAGGGTTCGGGCCTGCATTGGGCGGCCCACCCCATAACCTCCGTCGTCCAACGTGTACACATAGTGTGTGGGTTGGGGCCGCGGGGTTACGACCGTTGGCCCCGCCATTTTTAATATACATGGATGTCATAATGTGTGGGGGCAGTGGGGTAATGGCCACCGACTCCCCCTTTAATTTAATTAAACTTTTGTTATGTGATTTTGGATCTGTAAGGTAGGGCAGGGGTCATGGCCCACCCTGCCTTTTTAATATATATATATATATATTAAACAACCTGATTTGTTCAAATCTTTCAGATTTTGACCGAAGGAGTCAAACTAACTGTCCCACAAATTCGCATGGAATCCGGTTGGGGTTGGCCAGAATCCGGTGTCCAGGTTCCAGAAAAATTGTTTCCTCCTTAAGCTACCACATCACCAAGTCAACCCTCGAGCTTTGACTTCTCCTAACTCCTTCATACGGACTCTGAATTGAGTTTCGTCTACGCCGTTGGAATCAGAAAGACGAGATATACAACTTGACATTAATTTTTCCACATTCCATACACTTTTATGTTTGAGCCTTTGTACTCAAGCCACTTGTACTTGGACCTTTTTGATCCACCTGGATCAGTGGGAGAGGTAAGTGTGGAAACACAAGAGGAGAAAATCTTGGAGAAAATTTTGGTGGGAGCGTAAAACTATGTGTTACTCCTCAACTCCTGGTGAATGTAAATCTCAGTAAGAACTCTTGTTTTATTGGTGAAGGAGCCACAACCTCCATATGAATTACTTCTTATATTTTGGAATTATAATATAAATTTTTGTTTGTTGCGATTTGGTTTTAAAAAAAAAATTATTTGCTCTGTTCCATCATAGTTTCGCAACTCAACATGTTTTAATATTCGCTGCTCTATATTAAAATGAAGTCTCATATGTTTTAATCTCTGTGATTGTATTGTCTGGATTAAGACCTTTCCTCAACCCTCTTCAACCCTCTGTGTTGAGGAAAATCTTCCCCTGTCTCAAATTTTTTAACATGGTATTGGGTTTAAAATTTCATTATATTAACTGCAATTGTTTTTACTATTAGTTAAAAGGTGTTATGGAAATTTTTTGTGGAGCGTATTTACCAACAAGGAGAAAAAAAAATTACACAGTGAAAATGGCAGCAACAAGCACAAGCTTAAATAATCCACAAATACCTGATTTTAATGGAAAAAATTACGATTATTGGGCTATTACAATGAAATCTTGATTTTCTTCTCAAGACATTTTGGAATTGGTGGAGAATGGTTTTCAAGAACCAGCAGATGCAGTAGCATACAATGCTTTGACACAAGAAGAAAAAAAATTGTTGAGGGATAAAAGGAAGGACTCAAAAGTCCTCTTCTACATTTTTCAAGCAGTTCATGAAAGTATCTTCCCAAGGATTGTAGCAGCAACGAAGTCCAAGCAAGCATGGGATACCCTCCATATATCCTACCAAGGCATGGCAAAGGTGAAGACAACAAAACTACAAATGTTGAGAAGATATCTTGAGACAATCTGTATGAAAGACTCTAAGAATGTAGACTCATTTTTTACACATGTAATTGGGTCGTTTACCAAATCAGTTCTCATGGTGAGACACTTGAATAAAGGAGAATAGTTGAGAAAGTTTTGAGAAAACTGCCAGCAAGATTTGATGCAATAGTTGTGACCATAGAAGCAATAAAGGATCTCTCACAGTTTTCAGTGGATGATTTTCATGCATCACTTATTTCTCATGAGCATAGACTGAACAGAGCAATAAACTCCTCATTGGAACATGCTTTCAAGACACAAGTTTCATTTGGTCAAGGTAGAGGTCGAGGAAGATCAAATTATAAAGGAAGAGGGAGAATCCCACACATAGGTGGAATAAATAGCCATTCAAGTTCAAGTGGAAGGGGCCGCAATCAGAATCCAAGCCAAGGCCCAGGCCAAAATCAAGCACAAGGTTAGAGGTATGATAAATCTCAAATTCAATATCATTATTGTAAGAAGTATGGTCATTTTGCAAGTGAAGGTAGAAATAAGCAACATGACATAAGTAGTAAACCAAGTGAAAATTTCATAAAGGAAAGTCATAACCATGATAGCATGTTTTTAGCTTGTAATGTGGCACAAGAAAAACAAGGGGATGTATGGTTTCTAAATTCAGAGTGTAGCAACCACATGACTGGGAACATAGAAATATTTTCCAATCTAGATGAAAGTGTAAAATCTGAATTGACATTAGGGATTGATAGAAAATTTTATGTCATGGGAAAATGAAGAGTCAACTTTCTAACAAACAAGGGAGAGAAGAAGTATATTTCAGATGTTTACTTTGTCCCTGATTTGAAACATAACCTCATAAGCATTGGACAACTCATGCAAAAGGGCTACAGTGTCTTTTTCAAAAATGATGTGTGCACAATTTTGGATAAGTCCCCAAGAAAAAATTTGATTGAAAAAGTTCAGATGACAAACAATATAATGTTTCCTCTCAAGCTAAAATCATATTTGAAGGAAGAAGGTGTTCAAGCACAACTATCAATGAATTCACAACAGAATGGAAAAAATGTAGTAGCTGTCACAGAAGAAAATTTTCAAGCAGAGGTCAAAGATGAAAATTGGTTATGGCATTTGAGATTTGGTCATCTCAACTTTGGAGGTTTGAATTTGTTTCATAGGAAAGGCATGGTGAAAGGATTGCCACTCATAGAAAAACTAGACATCCTATGTGAAGGATGCATCTTGGGAAAAAAACATAGAGAACCATTTCCAACAGGAAATTCAAGAAGGGAAAAGACACCTTTGGAGATTGTCCATTCAGATTTATGTGGACCAATGCAAACCCCATCAATTGGTGGCAACTATTATATTTTGATTTTCATAGATGACTATACAAGGAATACATGGGTTTACTTCCTAAAACATAAAATGGAATTGTTTGAGCGCTTTCGTAAATACAAATCTATTGTTGAGAAGAAAAGTGGACACTACATCAAAGTGTTGAGGAGTGATAAAGGTGGCGAATACATCACAAATGACTTCCTACGTTTTTGCAGGGAGCATGGAATTCACAAGAAATTTACAACAAGGTATACACCTCAGCAAAATGGTGTCACAGAAAGGAAGAATAGTACCATTATGGAAATGGAAATGAGTATGTTGAAGGGAAATCATTTTCCAAATGATTATTGGGCTGAAGTTGTCGCTTGTGTAGCATATATCATTAATAGGTGTCCAACCAAAATTGTTATAAATATATTTCTTGAAGAGGCATAGAGTGGAATAAAGCATAGTGTCACTCACATGAGAGTGTTTGGATGTGTGGCATATGCACATGTCCCAGATGAGTTGAGGAAGAAGTTTGACAACAAGGGGGAGAAATTTATATTTGTTGGATATTGTGATGAATCCAAGGCATACAAGCTCTACAATCCATCAACCAAGAAATTCATAATCAGCAGAGATGTGTAGTTCATAGAAGTGGAAGCATGGGATGGAAGCTCAAAGAAGACATTCAATGTGAAAACATGTACACCACATGAAGACAAAGAGGAATTAACTGCAGCAAGTAATTCCTCAACCGTGACTCCTCCTACACCTACACAAGCTAAACAAAGTAGTCAACATGTGACACTGAAAAAAAATAATATGAAAACGGCTCACAATCAAGAAAGTGGTTCTCTAAGAACACCACAGCAATCCTGCACCAACTCCAACTGTCATAAGGTTGAATTTGAGCAAGGAATATTGTAGCAGCGATGTCAATCCAACATTACACAAAATTATGGTGGGAAAATTAATGTATTTGACCGCAACTAGGCCTGACATAATGTATGCAGTGATTTGGTGTCAAGGTTCATGGAGACACCCAAGGAGACATATTGGCAAGCAGCCAAGATAATTTTAAAGTATGTCAATGAGACAAAGGAGTATGGTATTTTGTACACCGCAACATATGATTTTAGGTTGGTTGCTTACACTAACAGTGATTGGGCAAAAATTGTTGATGATAGAAAGAGCACGTCAGGATATGTTTTTCATTTAGGTTCAAGATCCATTTCATGGGCTTCAAAGAAGCAGCCGATAGTTTCATTGTCAACAAAAGAAGATGAATATTTCGTTGCAACAACAACAACGTGTCAAGCAATTTAGATGAGAAGGATATTGAGGGATTTGTTCCATGAACAAGATGGAACAACAACTATTTTTTGTGACAACAGTTCATCAATTGCACTCTCAAAGAATTTTGTTTTTCACAAGAGGAAAAATCACGTTGATGCTAAATATCATTTCATAAGAGAATTAGTTAACAATGGTGATATTTTGTTTCAGCACTGCAGGTCAGAAGAACAATTTACAGACATTTTCACAAATCCATTGGGACATGGAAATTTTGTTTATCTCAGAGATTTTTTGGGAATGGTCAATGGTGGCAGTTGCGATTGAGGGGGAGTGTTGGAAAATCAATCTCAACCACCACGTTAAATTTTATGACAACAAACATACCTCAAGTAAATGTTTTGCAGGTTGCAGATTTAGTTTTCAGGGAAGGACATCGTGTAAATGAATTCTAAGCAGGGGTACATATTACCCATTCCGCAATTATTAGTTAATGCCTGCAAAGTTTAGAAAATGATGTTCGCACATCCTGTGTCTTAAATTTTTGTCTTTTCATGTATTAATGTACTATAAATGTATGTTTGAATTAATATGGATGTAGAATTATTATGCATTATGACGGAGGTAAGTCTTGGAAAGACAAGGGGAGAAAATCATGGAGAAAATTTTGGTGGGTGCATAAATCTGTTTTTTACAAGTTTTACTGTGTGTTACTCCGCAACTCCTGGTGAATGTAAATCTAGATAAGAACTCTTGTTTTACCGGTGAAGGAGCCGCAACATCCATATAAATTACTTCTTGTGTTTTGGAATTATAATATAAAGTTTGGTTTGTTGCGATTTGGTTTTGAAAATTTCACATATGACTTTTACCTCAACAACTTTATTTCACCGTGAGTAAATTTGTTTGATTTTATTTGCTCCATCATAGTTGTGCAAGTCAACATGTTTTAATTTTTGTCACTTTTTATTAAAAGGAAGTCTCATATGTTTTAATCTTTGCGACTGTATTTTCTTGATTAAGACCTTTCTGCAACTTTGTGTGTTGAGGAGAATCTTCCCCTATCTCAAATTTTTTATCACCTCTAATAATATTTCATTCTCCTTCTAATTTTCTCTCATCGGGGGTGAGTTCACATAATAGAATTCAACAAAAAATCATTTCCTTCTGGATAGAAACAAGGATCCTCCGGTACAAATACACCCTCCCTCGGGAGGGGCTAACTCCTTGCTCGTTGCTCTTATGGCTCATCATTGGACAAGTGCCTACATGAGTAAATTTTTTTCTAACTAAAGTATGCTTCAACTTGTTAGATCTAAGACTTTTGTAATCCATAATGTCAATAAAAAAAAATTTGAACTAATCACATCGATTAATAAACTTTCCGATCTAAGTTAATTGGTAGTGCAAGTTTGTAGCAAATGAACTTTGGCTATCGCTTGTAAGGTTTTTGCGGGCGAGGGAATAAATGGTATCCAAAGCTTTTCAATTTGATTTGTGATTAGAATGGGTCTCTGTGGCTATCATGTTTTTCTGTTGTGAAAGAAAAAGGTTAGTCTCATCGCTTATGGAAATGTAGCTAAAATATTTTGGTAAATATCGTTCTGTAAAAAAAATGGAAAATTGTCAGAAAGGAGGAAGAAATTTACATGGTTTCCCAGAAAAAATATCATTTTATGGTGAATAAAATTTTGCACGGAAAAGTGTTAGAAAACTAATCCTTGAGTTAGTTTGTGTTAAGTAATTTGTTATTAGATTCCAAGAAACCCCAGGAACTAATTCAAAGGTTTCTTGATGTATTTATGTGTACATTATTGTACAACATTCGTTGAGACATTCATTAATATATTTTTGAGTTTGTTTCCAATCTTGTGTGTATTAAAGTGGAGAGCGAGTGAGATGCTCTGTTCAATGAGACGCATTCATTAATATATTTTTGAGTTGGTTTCCAATCTTGAGTGTCTAATAATGGTATCAGACCAAGTGAGATGCTTTGTTGAATGAGAGCATGGTTAATTTTCTCACTTAGGAGGTTAAGTTTATAAACTCCATGCCTATTGAGTTTTTTTTAGGAGGCATGGTTTGTTTTAATTTTATGGAGGGAAGAATTTACCAGCTTCATAAAATGAATTTTGAGGAGTGCATTTCTTGCAGACGCATGAGAGAAAGACTGCAAGACTCCTGGAAATAAAGTTAAAAGCAACCAAGGTAAAAGTTGTGAATATTGATTAATATTAGCATGGTGAAATAAGTGTTTTGGAGGATATATTATGATTTATTCTTGTTGATGAATTTTTATCAGTGGAATTAATTTCTTTGAAGTCCATATTGTGTTGGTGAATTATAAACTCTATTGGTGAATCTTTATTGCTTGGTGAACAACATTTTTAATTTTGGAAGAAGCGTGGTCAAATTGTTTTTGGAAAAAAAACTTTTATCATATTTATTGTAGTGAATAAGAAGTTACAGTGGTAGATATGTTATTTACTACAGTGAATTAGAAGTTACAGTGGTATATATGTTATTTGTTGCAGTAAATGGGAAGTCAAAGTGATAATAGTAAACCAGAAGTTACATTGATATGGAATTGTGAAATTCATTTACTATAGTAAAGTAAACTAGAAGTCACATTGGTATGGAATTGTGAAATTCATTGTAAAAATGAAGGATATTTTTATGAGGGTGATTTGAAATAAATTTTAAATTAAAAGAAAAAAAAATTGTGAAATAAATTTTTATTAAATCATTTAAAGGGGCAACAATGTTGAAATTTGAACCAAGATCCTTTTGAAACATACCATTAGACAACTAAGCCAACTTAATTTGCAAAAAGAGGAATTTAAGGTATCAGAACGTTGTACACAGGAAAAAAAGATTTTACCGCTAGAATTTGAAATGCAAAGGTATCTTTAATAGGCAATCCATTAAATGGATGAAGCTCAAAATAAAATCTGAAGAGAGGTATATGGTGGTGAATTAATTAGTTGGGAAAGTGGTAATTATTTTCACAAAGGGTGATATTTTTTTACCTTCACAGAAGAGTATCATTATTTAATATGCATAGATTAATAATTTACGAAGGTTCATATTATTTACTTCAAGGAGGAAGACTTTATTTGAAGATGAAATTTAAAGACAAAGGTGTGTTGTAAAGGGGGTACTTTGAGATATTGAAGCCTAAGAAGTTTACATCATCTTTCATTGAGCTTTGAAGTTTAATTTGGTTAACTTTAAGTTATAGAATTTATGAATATAAAAACAAGAAAAGAAAATATCATTATGGTTAGCAAAGCTCATATAGTTAGATGGACTATTTGAGGTCACAAATTCAAATCCATATGTTTGGTAATTTTATTTTAACAAAAGAAGATAAATTTTGGAGGTTGTGACATTTTTGTTGGACATGAAGAAGACAACATAATTTTGGTTTCCATGGGTTGGCGGCCTTGAGAATGTCAATATTTTTTGTCACTATTTAATGAAATTTGTTAGATATTTGAGTTTGCATATTCCTTTAGCATTCATTGTATGGAGAAAAGATATAAAAAAAACCCTACTTATGTAGTCGCAGTGATTATTTTTTTACTTGAATTTGAATTTTTGATGGGTGCATGATGAGTTGAACCCGACATCCAGTTAGATCATTGAAAATTTGTTTTTATTGGGTGCATTTTCGGTGGTAGCCGACACCCCTTTTTCTAAGTTGCTTGCAAGTTTAATTTGATATTGCGCTGGAGAAAATGGCCAAAATAAATGATTTAGTATAGTTATTAAAAACTTTAATGCTATCTATTGTCCATAACGATGTCCAAGTCAGCAAAAGCATGCTCTCTGACATCCAATCATTTTTACAAAACGCTAAAAGAAAAATTGAATTCTTGGAGCTAGAGTCATAGTTTCAACGAGATGAATTACAAAAGAAGAATTATAAACATGTTCTTATTCAAAACAATAGGTTGTTTGAGCCTAATCATCAGTGAGAGAATGATCAGAGAAATGAAGTGATTTCAAGTGAAAATTTGTATGTAGTTAGAAGTGTTTATGTGAACCTGTTATAAGACCATGGGAAGATATTCCACACAATAAACACAGAGCTGGTTTGGGTTATAACAATGATGTATCTTTTCACATTCCAGATGTCGCTAAACCTATAAAATTTCGAAGTGCGGGATTTCTTAATGGTGTGGTTCCAAAAAAAATTGATAAATGCCAACATTGTAACAGAGTTGGACATATGAAAGATCGTTGTTTTGATCTTCACCCATGTGAGCATTATGGAAATCGTAATCACTATTCAGAGAGATGTTCCAAAAATAAAAGTATTGCAAGGGATAAGAAAAATTTCGGACGGATTGCTTCTTGGGAATGGTTGAAAGCAGTCAAGAAGATCCACAGATCATACCGTAGGATTTTTTCAAGAGTGTTGATGAAGCTTGCAATGATAAAGAATACTTCTCACCCTGTATCCGACAAAGGGGGGAATTTGTTGGTGCTCTACTACAGGTTCGAGTTCGAGATGCCAAGCGAGCCTGAGTTAGTAATCCACATCCTGAGCCTCAACATGTACCAGTTAGAGCCATAGTTGTGAGACTTCAGTTGATTATGTTGTTTGTGAGCGAGCACTTCCAAATTTAGAATTGTTTGAGGAACTATTTTGATAATTCTAGAGTTTGTGGTAATCTTAAAACCACATTTTTCGTTGTTCTAAGAACTTCTATGTAGGTTCTAGAGTTGGTGTTGGTGGAGACCTTGAGTTCTTCCATCTTGGGTTTGTTTCCATCCTTAAAAAACATTTATGAGAGACATTCAGCTCTTGGTTGAGATGAATTTCTGCATCCTGAGCTCTCATTCTTGGACTTTGGTATATCCCTTCAGATTAAGGGGGGAATATTAGACAACTAATCCTCGGGTTAGTTTGTGTAAGGTAATTGGTTATTAGAGTCCAAGAAACCCCGGGAGTTGATTTAACGGTTTCTTGATGTATTTATATGTATATTATTGTACAACATTCTTTGAGACATTCATTAATATATTTTTGATTTTGTTTCCAATATTGTGTGTCTTACACAAAGAACTTAAAACTTATTTAGAGAGAGAAAATAGTTAATTTTAACATGTTGTGTGAAAAGGAAAAAAAATGCAATCATTTGTTCAAGAATTTTAAACAGAATCTAAACTCTTGAATGAGAGTTTTAAATGGAATCTAAACTTTCGTCCTAGAAATTTTAGATAGAGTTTGTGTTTGAGAATTTATTTTCCAAAACTCTCAGATGAAAACTTGTTAAAACACTATTAGCTCTGCTAAACTCTCTGCCAAGAAAATTTCAAACTCTAGGCCAATGAAATATTTTTACTTTCTTTCTTGGCCGAGAGTTTAATGAACATAATTCTTTCCACATACCAAAATGTGTTTCCCATTTTCGCATTTTCACCATTTGGAGAATTTCTAAATGACTTACAACTTTGTCCTTGGCCCATTTCCTTAGATCTTGTTTCACAGATTTGGAATTTTGATTCCCAAACATAAGTGGGTGATCTTCTTACAAGGAGCCTCCGTGTCTGCATCATCAAATCCATAACCCTTCCTCATGCAACCAAGATGGGTTGTATCTGAATAGGATTGGACCCAAATTTTCCATCCATCTATCAAAAGAGAGATTGGATGATGATCGACTCTCCCTGAAGCTTGATTTCTAGTGAGCATTCCATTCCTTTTAATAACCAGCTACTATGAATTAGGAACCTATCCAATAATGTTGCTACTTGATTATCCCCACTCTTCCTATTTCACAATGTATATTTTGCTATTTAGAGAGACATTGACTAGATCCACTAACATGCTTCATATAGTTAAATAACATTAAAATATACTTAAAATATGAAGGTAAGATATGGTAGTCATGCATCACAAATATAGATTAAATTTTCTTAATAAAAGTTCACAAAAATATTTAATTTAATAATTATATTTAAATTTTAATATTATCTGAGCACACTATATTATTTATATAAATTTATATTATTTATAAAAATTAAATTTATATAGCAAAGATAATAATTATTTCTCTCATCTACATTAATAAATTCAATTAACAATAATTATCTACCTTAAAAATAAATTATAATTTATTAAAAATTATTTATCAACCCAAAAAACCAGATATCTTCACTTAATTTTTTTTTCATCTTTATGTGAACTTTCTCGATAACAGCACCCTCAGGAATTCGACACGCTTATACAGTAACCGAGCTATTGCTTTTTGTGGTCCATTCTAGTTCAGGAAAACAGGAAATTATCTCTACAAGGAAAAATGGTCTGTGCTTCTGATCATGGGTAATTTAAACATTAAACATTTCGCTTATTTATTTTTTAAAATACAATTGTATGACATGATATATTTATTTGATGATTAATATAATGTATTTATAATTATTTATCTATAAAAAGATATAAAAGAATTTTGTAATATTTTTATAAATTATTTTAATATATTTATTAAATTTTAAAATTTTATTTTAGTATCAATTTGGTAAACATTATATTAATTTAACACTTAAAAAATTAAAATTAGATTTTATGTTTTATATTATTTTAATATTAATATTATTAATAATATTATTTTTTAAAATAAATAATATTAGATTATGTTGATGAGCCTTATTTATAAAATCTTATTGGAATATAAATAATGAAAAATTAGGTTTCCTATCCATATCAACCATATTTCAATATGATTGTGCTAATAAAAACCATTATCTTTATCAGATAAACAACTTTGATATCGTTCTTTTAATTAAATTAAATTATTTGAGAGTGCAAGTTTCTGTGATCCATAACATATTACATTATAAATCTTCCGGGAAATCACATGGGAATTTTAGGACCGACGTGTTTCTAACTACCAACTGTAGTTCATCATCAAGATAATGAAGAGTGGCTGATCAAACGAACCTATTTATACCATGAGGAGAGAAGCAATGGTCAAAACCCAAAAACGGTTAAAATTAAAAATAAAAACCAAAAATAAACGGTCAAAAATAAAAATAGAAATAAAAACAGAAAACATAACAAACCCAACCCTAAAAATGCTAGTCAAAACTAAAAATAATATAAAACCAAAACTAAAAACTAAAATGACACCCAAAAAATAAATAAATAAATAGATAAAAATAAAATAAAAATAAAAATAGAAATCAAATAAAAGTCAAAGTCCAAATAAATGAAATTAATCTATAAATAAATACATTAATGCTCAATTAGGATTAAAAATAAATAAATAAATAAATAATAATTAAATTAAATTAAATATAAAATAAAATAAAATAATAAATATAAATATAAATAAATAAATTTTAAATATATAAAATAAATAAAATAAATAAATCAATCAATCAATAAATAAATAATTTACAAATAAGTAAATTAATAAATAAAATATTCATAAATACATAAAATTAGAAATAAAAATTTTAATTTGTGAAAAAAATCTTTAGTAAAAATCACATCCAAATGAATTTGGTCTACGCGTTTCGAACCAGCCAATGTGGTTCATCATCAGGACTTGATGAAAAATCTAATCAAGAAACCCAATTAAACAGATACGAGAAGCTCCAACTAGCCGTTGAAAGATAACGGCTAATTTGACTAAATCAAAGTCATACCAAATTTTTATTTTTATTTTATTTTATTTTATTTTATTATTTTTTTTAATAATAATAATATAAAAATGATTAAAGATTATAATATGAAATAATATGAATATTATTTAATTTTAATTTTTCTAGAAGATTAAATAAATATAGGACTATTTCTATTAATAGAATAATAGTTAAAATATTTATTTTGTCTAATATTATTTAAAAACAAAAAGGATTAAATGTTACTATAATCTAGAAAAATTAAAATTAAATAATATTCATATTATTTCATATCATTTTTATATTATTATTATTATTATTATTATTATTATTATTAAAAATAATAAAAATAAAAAATAAAAAAAATAAAAATTTGGTATGACTTTGATTTAGTCAAACTAGCCGTTATCTTTCAACGGCTAGTTGGAGCTTCTAGTATCTATTTAATTGGGTTTCCTGGTCAGATTTTTCATCAAGTCCTGATGATGAACCACACTGGCTGGTTCAAAACGCGTCGACCAAATTCATTTGGATGTGATTTTTACCGAAAGATTTTTTTCACAATTTATGGATCACAAAAGCAATATTCTTAAAAATTTTAAGTTAAAAATAAATAAATAAATAAAAATAAAAAATAAAAATAAAATAAATAATAATAATAATAATAATAATTAAATAAAATAAAGGAAATAACCATAAATAAATTAATAAAGTAATAAGTTAAAACATTAATAAATAAAATTAAAACTAGAATAAGAAAAAATATAATAATAAAATAAATTATAAATATCAAATAATATAATAATAATAATAGGATAAAAACATAAAAATAAAAATACCAAAGAAAAAGAAAGGAAGGACCTTTACAAGGAGTGAAGAGATGGAATCCAACACCTGCTAACCTTCCATCCATCATCTCGAAATAAATAAATAAACAAATAATAATTAAATCAAATTAAATTAAATATAAAATAAAATAAAATATAAATAAATCAATTTTAAATATATAAAAAAATAAAATAAATAAATAAATAATTTAAAAATAAGTAAATTAATAAATAAAATATTCATAAATACATAAAATTAGAAATAAAATTTTTAAGTTAAAAAATAAATAAATAAATAAAAATAAAAAATAAAAATAAAAATAAAAAATAAAAAATAATAATAAAATAAATAATAATAATAATAATAATAATAAAATAAAGGAAATAACCATAATTAAATTAATAAAGTAATAAGTTAAAACATTAATAAATAAAATTAAAACTAGAATAAGAAAAAATATAATAATAAAATAAATTATAGATATCAAATCATATAATAATAATAATAGGATAAAAACATAAAAATAAAAATACCAAATAAAAAGAAAGGAAGGACCTTTACAAGGAGTGAAGAGATGGAATCCAGCACCTGCTAACCTTCCATCCATCATCTCGATTCAACGTACAAGGCCTCTTCTCAAGATGATGGATGAAAGGTTAGCAGATGTTGGATTCCATCTCTTCACTCCTTGTAAAGGTCCTTCCTTTCTTTTTCTTTGGTATTTTTATTTTTATGTTTTTATCCTATTATTATTATTATATGATTTGATATTTATAATTTATTTTATTATTATATTTTTTCTTATTCTAGTTTTAATTTTATTTATTAATGTTTTAACTTATTACTTTATTAATTTATTTATGGTTATTTCCTTTATTTTATTTATTTATTTATTATTATTATTATTATTATTATTATTATTATTTATTTTATTTTTATTTTTTATTTTTTATTTTATTTTTATTTTTATTTTTATTTATTTATTTATTTTTTTACTTAAAAATTTTATTTCTAATTTTATGTATTTATGAATATTTTATTTATTAATTTACTTATTTGTAAATTATTTATTTTTTTATTGATTTATTTTTTTATTTTATTTTTTTATATATTTAAAATTTATTTATTTATATTTTTATTTATTATTTTATTTTATATTTAATTTAATTTAATTTAATTATTATTTATTTATTTACTTTTAATCCTAATTGAGCATTAATGTATTTATTTATAGATTAATTTCATTTATTTGGACTTTGACTTTTATTTTATTTTTGTTTTTATTTTTATTTTATTTTTATCTTTTTATTTATTTATTTTTTGGGGTGTCATTCTAGTTTTTAGTTTTGGTTTTACATTATTTTTAGTTTTGACTAGCATTTTTAGGGTTGGGTTTGTTATGTTTTGTGTTTTTATTTCTATTTTTATTTTTGACCGTTTCTTTTTGTTTTTATTTTTAATTTTAATCGTTCTTGGGTTTTGACGTTGCTTCTTTCCTCATGGCATAAATATGTTTGTCTCATCAACCAATCTTCATTATCCTGATGATGAATTACAGTTAGTAGTTCGAAATGCGTCGGTCCTAAAATTCCCATATGATTTCCCGACAAATTTATAATCTAATAAATTAAATTATATAAAAAAATTAAAGATACAAATATTATAATATTAAATTGATTTTGTTAACCTTTATTTCTAAATTTTTATTAAATTAAATTTCATGTAAGAATTATAAAATAAAAACCATATCCGAGGAATAAAAACTATAATACAAAACATCCTAATATTATGACCAACCTGACACTTTGATTCGCGAGAATATTTTTATAAGCCCCAAAACCTAGAACCTATTCATTTAAAATATTTCCTGTTTCAGATGATTGCACTGTCGATTTTACAAGGATAAAGGTTTTCGCAATAATATTTGTCGCACATATCACAGCAGCAGAACCTGCTCTGATGCTCAGTTCTTGTTCAAATCTTGATGGGATTCCTCAAGATAGTTAGATCGTGAAATTCCGATGATCTTCTCAGCTCCACGTGGAACGTTATATAGAGAGGCGTGAAACATCTTACAACAAAGTGACATTATATTATAAAAAGCAGTATAATTACTGCAAAAAACAGTGGAAATTATGGGATTTTAACTAAAATTTTAGGAAATTTGGGTTACAGCTGTTAATCTTTAAGATTTTTGGTGCTCAAAGATTTTTGATAATGCTGAATTCATTTCAATTAAAAAAACTATTTAAATAATTTTATGATTAGATTTAAATATATATATATATATATATATATATATATATATATATATATATATATATATTTGACCCCAAAAAAAATGGTTTTTTAGGCAAAATTGTAGCATCTGTTGACAATGCCAAAATATATTATATCCCTACAGAGAATTGGTAAAGGAAAAAACAATTTCAAATGCTTGAATCTGGTAAAAAAAATTCAAAAAATTAAAACGTTGGAGTGGTTAAATGGTTTTTTTTTATAGTGGAAATAGATTCAGCACCATCAAAAACTCTAAAAGCACTCAAAATCTTGAATTTTGTAACCCAGATTTTCAAAAAATTCTGCGATATTTTGTCATAATCTTATAGGAGAGGCAGACAACTAAAAAAAATGAAACGAAAGCTACCCACACCGACTTTTGCTTTTCATTAATGCAGAGCGGATGAACATAGTAACATATCGTGTGCCTTAGGCAGTGACAAAATACTATCTGGCCAGTAGCAGACTATTCAACTAAGATAGACTATCTAGAATGAAGCCATTAGGTTTTCTGGTATCTAAGTTAAGCTTTTATATTTTTAATGACACTCTCAAAGAAGCAGATGATGACAATATGTGTGACAAAATATAATTTGGAATTTGGGTATACACTGGAAGTTCAAAATTTAAGGGAACTATTGATGGAATGATGCGACTAATACGTATTGTTGATAGAAGGAAAATGCACTGGCCCCAATTAGACATATCACACTGGCTAGAAATTTTCCCATTTCGCTAAGTATTCATGCAGTTAATTTGTTCATCGCCTTCTTTTGGGTGGTTTTTTTTTTCAGAAAGAAA
Organism: Pinus albicaulis; assembly: GCA_034641835.2. NCBI lineage: Eukaryota > Viridiplantae > Streptophyta > Pinopsida > Pinales > Pinaceae > Pinus > Pinus albicaulis. The sequence goes on from CM076584.1 coordinate 401,193,395, forward strand.
AAAACGCTGTTTTATGTCATGATATATAAAAAACAGTGCATAATACAGCATAAAAAGTGTAGTGAGTAATCACTTCCAAAAATGTGCAACATTGCCCCTAAAACAAAAAATAATGTGATCTAGCAACACATACCCATCACTTGAGACTTATAATATAGCCTTCCTTTGGGTGGTTATATCTACAAGTGGTATCAATATTACAATTAAGCGTTTTGAACTTTGATATAACTTGATATAACCTATATACGCTATAGTATGCTATGATTTACTAATAAGATTTAATTCATAGCTATTCTTAACAACTTTGTTCAGTTCATCATATTTATAAAATATACCAATTTTAAAACGTAAGTAAACTCTCAGTAATTTTCCAGAATAATATTAATTTTAAAGCTTATTATTTGGAATCAACATTAATCAAAAGATTGTTATTAATTTCATTAATTATTTTAAAATTTATTACCAGGAATCAATATTAATGAAAAGATTGTCATTAGATTATAGATGTAGCAATATTAGTGGTCATAACTGTTAATTTCTAATTAAATAACAATTCAATTAACATATATATATTATAAGAAAAAATGTTATATTTTATATGAGAAATATATTGAATTGAAAAGAAGCTTTAGCTGAGAAAATAAGTAGAGAAGTGACAAAATAGAAAAGACAGCTGGCAAACTCCAAAGTTCTACTGAAAAATAGACTAGAAAAAGTGACTTTCAATTATTAAATGTAGAATAAATATTATTGTGAATTAGCAACAAACAAAAAAATTTACAAGATGGAAAAAAAAAAGAAAAAAACATAAGACAAAATTCTCACTATCTAAAAACAACTCAACTTAATAAACACATAACTTATTTTAAGAAAAATTTGATAATACTTTAGTAGATAAATTAATAATACATTCTTATATTTACATTCATTAAACCTACCTCATTACCTTTAACTTTTAGTGACAAATTAGAAACTTATAAAATGATCTTGTGTTGATTCCAAGAATCAAATTAGAATCAACGAATTCCAAGTTGTTGGAAAGTTTCTAACAATATGCTCACCATTAGTTTTCATGATATATGAAGGAGAATATAAAATTTTAAAAATGATACACTAATTTGTGATTTAAAAGAAAAAGAAAAACTTTGAAATAATTTGTTTTCAAATTATTTGTTTATGTGTTTTTAATTTGTTAATACAATATGTAGTACGATATTGTTTTCATTGAGTGTATGGACCAGTAAATCACCAAGTTAGAAAAATGATATCATTATTTGTAAAATAAAAAATAACTTGGAATATTTTTTTTCCAAATTATTTGTTATATACCTTTTATCATTCCACCTGTGTAGTATTAAGTTGTCTTCATTGAGTGTGAATGATCTATGAATTAGGAAATTACATAATAGGTAGATAATAGTTGGCTTTTTGAATTGTAGTAGAAGATGTAGTGGTAGGAGGGTTAAAAATTACACAAACATGCTCAAATGGAATTTAGTGTACTTTAAAATGTATAAAGTAAATGAATGTATTGTTATACTCACAACATAAGTCCATATAGTCATTCTTGTAAGACCATGTATTTCCTAGATGAATGTATTGTTATACTCACAACATTAGTCCATATAGTTATTCTTTTAAGACCGTGCATTTCCTGTCTCTAGTTGCATTATGAAAGTTGATTGTGTTTTTAGGAAGTTTTTTTTATTTTACTTCTCTTTTTTAAATGATATTCTTGAAGAGCATCAAAGTAAAAACTTCTTGTTGCATATGTTGTTCCATTGAAGTAAAAAATTGTCCATAATTGTGAAGAAATACATTGTAATAGTTATGTAATATGAATAAGTGGATAGAGTGATTGCTATGCAAACACATTTTTTTCCATGGCGTCATATAAATAGTCATCCTTTATGTATAGAGTGTATTACAACCCTACCATTCTATAATAGCGTCTAGTGTGCCAATGGGGTGAATTTCTTCATTTTCTACAAAGTATTTTATTTTGTATTTGGAATCAAGTTGTATTATTTGCATACATTGAATGATTGATTCACGAAGTAGTGAGATGATTTTGTCATAGGTACTCATTTCAGGTAATAATTTGAATTTAGTAATTATTATACCTATACCTTGTAAAAAAAATTGATTTTCCATAAAAATTTAATGTCACTTTCATCATTTATTTTATCATTAGTCAAGTCACCTCATAGTTATTTTCATCCCATGAAGTTGGCATTTCAATATGTAAATGTTTTCTCTTTAGAAAACCCATTGGTTTCTTTATTGTACACAATATTACTTGTACGTACTCATATGATATTAGTGAAGAAATCCTTATAGCGTGTGGAGTCATGAATTTTATTTTTTCATTGATTTTTTCATTGGTGTTTTGGTGATGCCCAAGCTACCTCTCTTAACCCACATTCTCATTCACAAGCTATGCATATAATAATGCATCCCATTTTATGCCTAATAATTTTAAATCTGGCAATCTCTAACACTATGAGCTTTTCATAAATTACTGGTTAAAAAAACCCAACCAATCTAGCTAGATTCAATTCCCATGCAGAAGCTTCTCTTTAAAAGGTTATAAACCCCCCAATGCATATAATATGCCCTTTTATTAAAACCCATTACATGCATACTCGAATTAATATTCAAATAGGAATTTAGCCCCAAAGTCTTCGAACTTCAACAGAAATCTGAATGTGTTGGACTAGGACTAAACTCAACTTATAATATGGCTGGCAACATATATTATATCAAATATAATCTTTGCGTGGGTTAATACTTTAACAACCCACCATACTTCAAACTTCGATTAATCAAATATCAACGCCTTAACCCTTTTTGTAAACTATATGTGCTCATTCAAATAATTCCTTTTGGTAATTAAACTCTGACCCATTTAACATTTAAACCTCAACACAATGTATTCGGGCCCCACAACACATCACGACATACGTACCTCGCCCTTGCGTTAAACCCTTCGCAACTTGTGAATGCGAAAACCCTCGGATCCACTTCCCTCAAGATCGGAAGAGAATCGCATTAATTTCTCCATGGGACTTTAATGTTCAGAAAAAGTGCGAAATGGGTGGTTTCCAAAAACCACTCTAGGACACGTGTTGGGCGTCGGACCGTATCATATTTTTATTTGTGAAACAGCTTACCGCTAAATAAAAGTGCGAAAACCACTGGTTGGTTTCTCAAACCGGCCTTTTCTGTTCAACACTCACGGTTCCGATTCCTCTTATTCACGGTTCTGTCCAACTCTTAAATACATCGTTTTCGCCTTAACTCTACTTCATTTGTAGATTCCTCCATACGATTGCAACATCGATCTTTCCTTGTGAAGTTTCTTTTACGCAAAGGTTAAACCCCCATATGATGGCTCATACACAAAATCAAACCCTTCAATATTGTCTTCTCCACCTTGATGGCCATGAAGCGACTTCACGGATATCTCTCAGCAAACAAAGTTTCTATCTCAACCGACACCGCCCCAAGTAAACAGAGGATTCAATGCAGGACCAAATATATCCAACAATTAAGTACTGGTATCAGTTGTGTTCTTAACAAACTCATCGATACACAAATTAACCATATTCAGTTCATGAAGCAGGGATGTGGGTCAATGCGCCCAACTTAAGGAAAATGCATGTCTCACACATTTCCCATACACTCTCTCTCAGAAACTCGAACATTCCTCAAACATACATTTCATATATTAAGTCCTTAACATGAGGTTTTATCACACACTGGTTACACAATTTCTTATTAAGACTCAAGGTCCATTCACATAGAATTAAATCAACCAATTCACATGTAATGCTGAAACAATTATTTCATAAGATATGCATAAATTTACTTACAAAACTTCTGGTCCTCGGCCAAATATTCAATCATTGGCCCTTCTACAACCTACTCTATCTCTCCAGACCCGTAGGTATATGCAGGTCTATCTATTAATGCCCTTGAGGCTTATTTTTATACAAGGAAATAATGAGTTGCTTCATCTCCTCTAACAGCTCAACAAAACTCCTAAATTTCTAGATTTCCTAAATTTAGCCTAAGTCCCTAGATTTGTGGAAACTGATTCCACTCATTTCTACTCTGCAGTTTTTTTGAATCTCTCATCTCTTCATATGCCCAACTAATCATTCGAGGGCAATTACGATTCTCTCCACATTTAACTAAAATTAATTAAAACCTACTAAATTCACTACATAAAATCTAACTCTCTTGAAAACTAGAAACCCCTAAGTCTAACAAAAATGCATGGAATTTGTTTTAGCCTAATGCCCCTACATCAGACTCCCAAGGTTAAAATTAATCATGATCTCCTGATCATGTGCTCTTAAAACTTTGCCTCCTGGATCCCATACTTTGTTCTGCAATTGGTCATCCGTTGCAATATTCTTCTTTTGCACTCCTCCAGGTTTCCATATCTTATTTTGTCTGGCTCCACCTGCTGCAATTTTACATTCTCCTTGTGTCTTTCCTTTGTTGTTGCTGCTTCTACTTCTCTTTCCTGCTGCTACCTTCCTTTGAGACACTTTCACCATCAGCTTTCTCATAAATTCAATTTCTCTTTCTAATATGTCTTATGACTGCTGGATACTGCTCCATCTTGATTTCTGAAATTCTACCTCTGCTTCTACTTGCTGAGTTCATAATTGTTGGCTCTTACTTTCACTTGTTGAGCCCTTGCTTGCTGAACTTTTACTTGTTCAGTTCTTACTGCTGCCCTAGCTATAGCTCCAGCTTTAACTTGTTGAGCTCTCACACTTACTCCTATGCTTACTCTTACTTTATGAAATCCTGCGGTTTCTCTAGCCCCCGCTCTAACTGCCACCCCATCATCCATACCCTCATGTTCTATGCAACAGTAAAACTCTTCTTGATTGTCACCCATGACAATTTCTTCATTTTCTGACTTCAGCAATTCTTTGTATTGATATTTAAATTTCCATTCTCTGTCATCATCTCTATTCTCCTCTTGGACCAAACATCCTTTAGTCCTTCCATCAGTACCTGCAATCATGAAACAAACATCAAAATTATAAAAAATTTGTGTCTCTTCCTCCTCTGACAACACTTCAAATTGTTTCTCTAGCATTTCCTCTGGCAACATTTCAATCTATTGCTCTGCCAATTCATTCTCTTCTCTAAATGTTTCCAGCAAACATTTCAGCCACTCAATTTTGTACTTGTCTCACATCATTAGTTTCAACACCACAAGACCCAATGGCCTCAATTGATGATCCAGTCACCAATTCTTCCCTCTGCAATTCTAAGTCTTTTCTAAGACACAAAAAGTCATCATTGTCTTCATTCCTTTGTATCTTCACATTCTACAATCCCCAATTTTGAAATTCAGGTTCTTTCCCTTGCATTGAATCTTGCTGATTCAGCATAATCTCCAGCAATCCAATTTAATCATTCCATGGATTAAGCATTTCCATAGAATATTTTTTCTTCTCTATTTGACTGTCCAGTGGTGTCAAATTTTCTCCATCACCAAAAAAATCTGCATTCACAAAACAATTGTTAAAAAAAAATCATAAGGCCTCAGTGCCTTCCCTTCCTCTGCCAACATTTCAGTATGCTGTCCTGAAATTCTTTTCTTCTCTATCAGCACATCAGTATGTTGATTCAAATCCTTCAAACAATTCTCGATACTGTCAGTTAGTCTCTCCTCTGCATCATCCTCTTCAAGGATGTCTCCCTACTCTAGTTCATAAAAATGAACCTTCTCATCCTCAGTCACCTCTGCCTTTACAATCTGAACACCTTTTCTCTGTGTTTCTGTCCTCTGCTCCAAAACACTTAACTCATGCCACAATTCTGTCATCTCACCTGATAAAACATTTTCACAATCTTCACAATCTTTCTTTCTACCACAAGTCAAGTTTCCTACTGTCACTACTTCTCCATCTTTCATCAGAATAGAATTTTGATCTTCCAACTCTGCAATAACTTCAATTATTTGTCCATCACCTTCCACCTGGCCATTCAATAAATTCAATCTATCATTATCAGCATTAATAACAAATTGATCATCATCAGACATAACTGTCATGTTCCCATTGAAACAATTTCTTTCACTAAACAAGGAATTTATGAATTCCTTCTGCTGCAGTAACTCAATCTGATCTTCCTCTGAAAGATAATCATCATATGTGACTTGGAAACTTTCAGCTTCATTTACCACAGTTTCATCATATGAACTGTCTTCTTCAATACCTACATTCACACACAACTTGTCAGTTGTAAAACCATAAGACCCCATGGTCTCATTTGATGAATTGATCATCAAATCTTCCTGTTGTTCCAAGTCTTCTATACACTTCGGAAATTCTTCAATGGTATTCTCTTCAGTTTTTTCGAGCTGTCCAATTGACTGTTCAATTTCCAGCTTCTGGCCATCATCACAATTTAAATCTCCTCTACTTCCAATCTGTTGGAAAGCAAAACCTTTCCCCAACTGTGTATGGACATTTTCAAAATATCTGGCTATTCCATTTTCTTCCTTAGTAACAACATCAATAGTTTTTTCTTTTCCACATGTTCTTCCTGCAAACATACAAAACTTGTCAGATTTAAGGCCATTTGACCTCTTGGTCTCACTTGAAGTTTCAGTCTTCAAGTCCTCCAGATACTCAATCATCCTAAGTAATCTCTTTTTCAGCTGAGCATTTATCATTTTCTCTCTCTTCATCTGTAGCCTATACCGCTTTACTTTCTTCTTTATGATCCAACCAACTCTCTGGCTTTCCTTTATCATCAGTTCCAATTTGTTGAACTGCTCCCAGATCTCAGCTACCTCTTTCCAATATTCTTCATCGGCGAATTTCTTCCTCATTCCATTTGCTTTGGCATCTTCCTTCACTCTTATGTTGTGGCCTCTCTGAGAACCTCTGCAACCTCTGCTATGGCTATCAGTAGCCATTTTATCCTCCATGATTTCTTCACTCATCGGCTACACCAAGCCTCTGCAACAGTAAGCTCTCTTACCGCAACTTACCTCACCAATCCTTTCCTCCGGATCTGGGCTTTTGGCAAGTACTGGTCCCCTTCTGCTGGATCCTTTTGAGCACTCTCTTCTGCTCTCTCTAGGCTTCACTCTACAACTTCTCAAGAACACATTTGTTCTTCTTTCATCCAACCTCTGTTGGGAATCCTCCAGGTTCTACCACACTTTCTTCTTCACTTTAGAATCCTCTGTTGGACTCTTTCATCACTTCTCTCAAAGCTGTGATCTGCTCTTGCTGAGATTTATTCAACTTCCTACAATCTGAATTCTACAAATAGATCCTTCAAACCAGAATCAAATAATGCTCACCAACTCACCTTCAAGATTCTGTATAATCTTGCTTCTTCTCTCACCTGCACTGCATCTCTATGTGCTGCAATCTTCAAAACACTTTGTCTTGAACTTCAGATTCTGCAAATTTGAGTACCTTCACTGCACACCTAATCAAATCTGTAAATTCTGTTAAATAGATTTAAAAACCAAATTTCTTCCCTGTTTCAGTACATATGCATTTCAAAATTAATTCTGGCTCCGATACCACTTGATGCCCGGGCTACCTCTCTTAACCCACATTCTCATTCACAAGCTATGCATATAATAATGCATCCCATTGTATGCCTAATAATTTTAAATCTGGAAATCTCTAACACTATGAGCTTTTCATAGATTACTGGTTAAAAAAACCCAACCAATCTAGCCAGATTCAATTCCCATGTGGAAGCTTCTCTTTAAAAGGTTATAAACCCCCCAATGCATATAATATTCCCTTTTATTAAAACCCATTACATGCATACTCGAATTAATAATCAAATAGGCATTTAGCCCCAAATTCTTCAAACTTCACCAGAAATCTGAACGTGTTGGACTAGGACTAAACTCAACTTATAATATGGCTGGCAACATATATTATATAAAATATAATCTTCGCGTGGGTTAATAATTTAACAACCCACCATACTTCAAACTTTTATTAATCAAATATCAACGCCTTAACCCTTTTCTTAAACTATATGCGCTCATTCAAATAATTCCTTTTGGTTATTAAACTCCGACCCATTTAACATTTAAACCTCAACACAATGTATTCGGGCCCCACAACAAATCACGACATACGTACCTCACCCTTGCATTAAACCCTTCACAACTTGCGAATTCGAAAACCATTGGATCTGCTTCCCTCAAGATCGGACGAGAATCGCATTAATTTCCCCATAGGACTTTAACGTTCAGAAAAAGTGCGAAATGGGTGGTTTCCAAAAACCACTCTAGGGCACGTGTTGGGCGTCGGACCATATTGCATTTTTAATTGGGAAACAACTTGCCGCCAAATAAAAGTGCGAAAACCGTCGATTGGTTTCTCGAGCCCGCCTTTTCTGTTCAACACTCACGGTTCTGATTCCTCTTATTCACGGTTCTGTCCAACTCTTCAATACATCGTTTTTGCCTTAACTCTACTTCATTTGAATATTCCTCCATAGGATTGCAACATCGCTCTTTCCTTGTGAGGTTTCTTTTATGCAGAGGTTAAACCCCCATATGATGGCTCATACACAAAATCGAACCCTTCAATCTTGTCTTCTCTGCCTTGATGGTCGTGAATCGACTTCACGGATATCTCTCAGTAAACAAAGTTTCTATCTCAACCGACATCGCCCCAAGTAAACAGAGGATTCAATGCAGGACCAAATATATCCAACAATTAAGTACTGGTATCGATTGCGTTCTTAACAAACTCATCGATACACAGATTAACCATATTCAGTTCATGAAGTAGGGATGTGGGTCAATGCGCCCAACTTAAGGCAAACACACGTATCACACATTCCCCACACGCTCTCTCTCAAAAACTTGAACATTCCTCAAACATACGTTTCATATATTAAGTCCTTAACATGGGGTTTTATCACGCACTGGTTACACAATTTCTTATTGAGACTCAAGGTCCATTCACATAGAATTAAATCAACCAATGCACATGTAATGCTGAAACAATTATTTCATAAGATATGCATGAATTTACTTACAGAACTTCTGGTCCTTGGCCAGATATTCAATCATTGGCCCTTCTACAACCTACTCTGTCTCTCCAAATCCGTAGGTCTATGCAGGTCTATCTATTAATGCCCTTGAGGCTTATTTTTATACAAGGAAATAATGAGTCGCTTCAGCTCCTCTACCAGCTCAACAAAACTCCTAAATTTCCAGATTTCCTAAATTTAGACTAAGTCCCTAGATTTGTGGAAACTGATTCCACTCATTTCTACTCTGCGGTTTTTCTGAATCTCTCATCTCTTCATATGCCCAACTAATCATTCGAGGGCAGTTACGATTCTCTCCACATTTAACTAAAATTAATTAAAACCTACTAAATTCACTACATAAAATCTAACTCTCTTGAAAACTAGAAACCCCTAAGTCTAACAAAAATGCATGGGATTTGTTTTAGCCTAATGCCCCTGCATCATATGGGGAAATTGTTTTAACAATCTTGTGAAGTCATTTTGGCTTGTGTGTTCTAGAAACGTGAACAAGAATTTTAATTTGTCACTGAATTTTTTATCAAGTAATATAATTATTCCAATGAAAAAAAAATTCATTGGTGGCATAGGAAAATTATATCTGCAATGTGAATTCATTAGTTTCTTGTATCTTGGTAGCTTTATGTATGGTGATTCCTATGCTCTTTAGCAATATTTGGATCCAAGTTGTTATACATTTGTCAAGGAATTTTTCAATTCCTGAATTAGTTTGCTTTCCATATATTGGAGCATATTCTATCCACAACAATCCATGTTCATACTCGCTTCCTCTATTTTTGGAATTTTTTCCAAAGAATGTATTTTCATAACATATAAATGTCTTTATAGCATTGACTATGTGTCTATATTAACAACTAAAAGTAACCTAGTATTTTCTTATAACATAAGAAATGCCATGTTTTAAAGTATCAACGCTATTTTTATTTTCTCTTGTTTTAAACACTTAACCATTGATGATATGAGATAGTGGATGGAAGCTTATTGATATTTGATAACCAATCTAGCAGCAAGAAGGGTTTTTAACCCTAATGCTAGTAGCAAAAATGTATCTTGCAAATCTTCAACCCATTAAGATACCTTTTTGAGATAGGTTTTGAGTTATATTTCTTTACAATTTTTAGCCTTTCTGTCATAGTATAGCCCTACACTGAGATCCAATCCAACACTATAGTTCCTAGGAGACCTCTATCTTAGTGCCTTAGTCTTGAAATTATCTTCATAACTTGGCTTTTGGCCTCCAAAAATTTTTGTAGTTCCCTCCTAGACTCCAAAGAAGCCTTGTAGTGCTTCTCTAACCATCAAGCCAATGTTATTTCCTTAGGTAAATCTCTCTATTGCATCTCTCTCTCAAATTTTGAACTTGAAAATTTGCCTTAGTGCACCATTAAGCCTTAGAGAAACACTATATCACTTTATTGAGCCTTAATCCAATGTTATATTCTCATTTTATCTCTCCTAATTTCATCTTATGTCTCCCTTAACTTCTTGTGGTGCATCATTAAGCCCCTGAAGGGCACTATGGCACATCATTGAGCCTTAATGGAGTCGTACAACACTGCTTTAAGGCTCAAAGCAAGCAATAAAAAGATAATTTCAAGATTTTTTTCTCTCTCAAGACTTTTCGCTTGATTTTTCTTAAGTTAATTTGAGCTAACAAAAGCTAGTAAATTTCAATTTAATAAAGAAATTACTCAAGTAATTAATGAAAAAACTCTTGATAAATATTTTAAAAGAAGTTCATGGCACTCCTATTTACTCGCACCAACTGGCCATACTTTTCTATAGGTCAAATCACTTCATTAACTAAAAATTCCACTTCGAATTTCCCTAGCCATCACTAATTTTTCTAGCTCAACTTTCCCTATCCATCACTAGTTTTTCTAGCTCAACCCATCACTAGTTTTTCCATCTCAACCCAAGTAAGTTAATTTTTTGTTGATTCATCTTGGATTTTAGCTTTCACTGTTTTTTTTAAATGCAATATTTAACTAGCAGTCATTTTTATTTACATAAATCATCTAAGTGTTGCATATTTGACCAAGTAAATGAATTTTAGATAAATTGTATTGATATTTGTTCTATGTTATTATGTTATGCTTACACCTAGATTTCGTAGTGATTATTATCGATCCTCATTGTGCACATCATACAGATCTTTGAAAAAATAAAAATAAAAACACTCAACTTGACTTCAAAAACAATCTTAGAGGGTAGAAACAACCATTTGAACCTCAACTAACTGAACATGTGCCTTCTATTGCTAAGTTAAACCAAACATTTTCTTCTTATTTTCTTATTATTTTTTTAGTGTTTTCTTGGACATTAATGCTCCACAAATCCTTTATCAAAGCCCAAAAACCATTAGCTATAAAATTTCTTCAGTTGCCTTGGATTTTCCTTGGTGGAACACTTAGGTTTCAGACCTTGAGATGTTCTCAGGGTTGCAGTCTAGCATTTTGTTTGAAAACGTAACCATTTCTCTATTCTAAAATATAGGTGCACGAGGAAACATTTCTTTTCGACAAAACCTATCTTGTATCTCATTAATACGTGATTTTATTCATGGAAAGATACCCATCCATTGTGGTTAAGATTGTGAGACTAGGAATTATGCATTTTCCTCATTATTGAAATTTTTTTTTGCTCAAACCTAGCCAACCTTGAAACATGGAATCCTCATTTCTCTGCATTTTACATTTCAATATAATCTCTATAATGATTTTTTTTTTTTTGGTGTTGCAGGAAGATCATGTCCACGTCCAATAAATGGAATAGCAAATCCCTTGCGGTCAAGTCCTTATATGATGGAGAGCTCAATAATTCCTCTAGTCCTCAATTCTAGGATACTCCTGCCATATGTACAAGTAAACCATGTACACATGGTAAAAGTTATATATAATGTTTCATAAGTAGAATCATCCTCCGGATGATCCATATTTTGCGGTGTATAAGACTACAAAGAGATCTTAGTTGCCAAAGGTGGTTGCCCATTCATCTACGTTCCCATGTGCTAGAGTTATAGAGTGGTTGATTAAACATGCAAACCCTAACGAAGTAGAGATAACCATGGAAAATCCATTGTTTCTTTCTTTTCTTATGATGCCAAGATGTATTACATGTTGTGTAAAGAACAAGCATGCCCATATGAGGATTGGCTAACCAACTTAAGGATTTTTACTAGGGAGCTATGTAGGACAGGTGAACCAGCAAAGGAATATTAAAAAAATGGGAAAGTAAAGAGTATCATGTCAATATGTTGAAAAAATCCTTTAAAATGGTAAATAGTATGTTATGTAGGTTATATGACCAATCAAATTTTGAAACCTTCCCTCAAGGTTTGGCCCCACTCATGTATGTTGTTGTAGTTGAGAGGAAGATCTTTAATTTGGAATATATATTAGAATTATCTCTTAGGGATAATATTGATCAAGCACAGATAGATATTTAGTAAGGATAGCATCCTCATTTTCTCATTATAACATACCCCGACCACCATCGGCTCATTCATTCCTCTCTTGAGGCCCAATTTATATGCCAGATAACTCTTGGCAATGTGTGCTCTACAGATGTGTCCTTTCCTTTGAATTACCATCATACAATAGTGCATATCTAAATGCACACTCATATTCACAACATAAGCACAAACATGTCCTATCATAATTAATCCATGGCCACCAATTTTAAATTACCTATCTAACTTGATTTTATTTGCATATTTTATTTTTTCTGTCATGGGAAGCTTTAAATGTTTGCTTAATTTTTTCCACTTTCTCTTCTATTTCATTGAGAAAATATGGATTAGTAATGGCCCTATCAATAGGACTATCCCAACTTACTATTGTGTTGCATTTTCTGCCATATGAGGCTTCAAATGGGCTCATTTTAAAAGATGCTTGATACCCATTATTATAAGACAACTCTACTATGTGTAAGTGTTCTTCCGATTTCGATGGTTTTCCCATTACACACGTCCTCAACATGTCCTCAATGAACATCTAACTTCATATGATATGTTGTGATAAAATTTAAATCAACCCCAAAGCCTTTAAATAATCCTGCCCAAAAATTGGACGTGAACTTCGGGTCTCTGTCTAAGATAAATGCCTTGGGCACACCATGTCGCTAGAAATTTTCTTCATATAAATATCAACACATTAGCTACCTTATGCATTGATATCATTGGAATGAAGTGGGAAACATTGGTGTTTTTTTCACTGGAACCATGCTGCTTCATTTTCTTGGGAATATTTGTAATGAAATCGATGGACACAATTTATTATTCCACACAGGAATGGATATAGGGTGTAGTATCCCTGTTGGATGTCTATGCTCAACCTTAACCCTTTGTCACTCCAAACATTGGGCTATGTAATCAACAACTTATTTCTTCTTTCCTAGCTAAAATTATTATTTTATGGCTATTGAGATTATTTTTTGATACCCAGGGTGTCAATCATATGGCACTTTGTGCATCTAACTTAGTACCGAAATTTTCAGCCCCTGGGAATTTAACACATAAATTATGGCTTTATACAAAATAACTCCATCTTCTTTCATCTCATAATCCTTGTATGTGGGTTACATTTTTCCTTTTTATAGGCTACTTTTTATTTCCATGTATTGTTGATCTGAATTCCTAGCTTCTAAAATTATAATTTTTAAACCATATTTAGATGTACTTATGGTTGTAGCATGCATTGCATGCACCCTTCTATTGAGTGCATCAATCACTTTATTTTCCTTCCAATTTATATTCTTAATTTCAAAACCATAATCAGCCAAAAATTCCAACGATCAAATTTGTCTCGCATTTAAATGTGGTTTTCTAAATAATTTTTTTAACCAACTATGCTCAGTTCTAAACTCAAGCCTCTTCTCCATGAGGTAATTGATCCTCCACATTTTCAAGGCATGTATAATGGTTTCCAAGTCCAAATCATGAGTTGCATATTTCTTTTCATGCTCCTTGAGATTCCTAGATTCATAACATATCACGTGCCAATTTTTCATGTGGACTCCTCAAAGTTGTTCTTTACATGAATCTATGCACACGAGAAATTCTATCTATATTCAATATCGGTACACTTGGAAATAATTTCTTTAAATGTTGAAATACCTCTTCACATTTCTAATACTAGTCAAAGTTTGCAAGGACATAATAGGGTGGGCTATCCTTGAGAACGCTCCAATAAATATTTTGTAATAAATTGCTAGACCCATGAAATACCTTACTTCTATCACATTTTTGGGTGTCATCCACTCTTTAATTGCTTCTATATTTGATAGATATATTGATTCCCCTCTTTTAAAATAATATGACCTAAATAATGGATCTTTCTTTGATAAAATGAGAAATTACTCAATTTGGCATATAATTGATGTTCCCTAAGTACCTATAGTGCCATCCTTAATTTTTTTCATTACTTTCCTTGGGTTTAAAATATATGAGGATATCGTCCAAAAAAATTGCGAACTTTTCCTAATATTCCCAAAAGATGCCATTCATAAGGCACATGGAGACACCTGGGGAATTAAATAACCCAAATGGTACCACTATGAACTCATAATTCCCATATCTAGTTCAAAATGTTGTCTTATTGATGTCTTCTTCCTTAATTCTAAACTAACGATATCACGATCTTAGATCAATTTTAAAAAATACCTTAGCTCCCCTGATCTAGTCAAATAAATCATATATCCTAGGTAATGGATACTTATTCTTCATTGTGACCTTCTTCATCTGATGAAATTCAATTTAGAGTCTTAGTGCACCATCCTTATTTTTAAAAAATAAGATCATGCACCCCACGATGATACACTTATGTCTATATAACCTTTCTTTAAGAGTTATGTTGGTTGCATTTACAATTCTTTCAGCTCTAGTGTGCTCATCATGTATGGTGTTTTGGAGATTGGTGTAGCTCCAGGTACCAATTCTATAGATAAGTCAATGTCTCTTTTAGGTCGCAACCCTAGAATTTCGGCAAACACACCATCAAATTCCTTAATTGTCAAGTGGTCCTCCAAACTTGGTTCCTTCTCCTTAGCCATCTCCTCTATGTGGAATGCATAAATTTTGCACCCTTTGCTGAAAGTCTTCTTCACCTACACAACTAATATTTCCCTAATAGAAACTGGCCTTGGTATTCAGTGCACTTAAATTTGTTTCCCTTCTTCATCATGACAAGTAAATTTTTTGTTGTAATTAGTCTAACATTGTGTGATGTTTTTCTAGTTGATTCATGCTAATTAAGAAATCATATGATCTCAGTTGTACTATGTTTATATCTATTCAATGAATATTAATGGGACATTCCTTCACCAGTTCAATTATTCTTATTTTAGATCTTATGGCTAAATGAACTAACCAAGCCCTACCATGATTGGGTTTCTTCAAATTAAATCTTTCAACCAACTTACAAACAAGATAACTATGAATAGCTTTAGAATAAATTAAAATAGAAATGGGTTGATTATTTAAATTTATTTTCACCTCGACCATGTGTGGCTAATGTTCAACTTGGATTTTATCCAATGCTACATAAATTATGGGGATGCTTTTACCCATGTCCTTAATTGTATCATCAGGCCCTTGGATGTGATGTACATTCCTGATTTTTCCCTCTTTATGTGGGAAATCCCTATACCCATGCTCTCCATCATAACCACTGTTAGTGTCAGTCTAGTCACACTGCCATCAGTGATCAAAATTTCTCTTTTGCATTTTCATATTAGGAGTCCCATACCAATAAATTTCACCATTCCGCTAAGTCATGGATTCATTGACAGTAGTGATTTTTCATCAGTTTTCCCTCATGAGGTACTTGTTGGTTCTCCTTTCTATGGTCTTTAGTCATAAGTCACTTTCCTTCTCAAAATCATGTCAATAGGTCATAGGATGGGTCTTATTAGGTTCTAGAATCTCACCATGGTCAAACTAATGATTCAAGTGTCAATAAATATCAGCAAGGTCACGAGGAAGTCAATAAACTCAAAGTCACAACACCTGGAAGATCAAAGAAATATTCTATTCAGCTTGATGTAATTTTCACCTCAAAACCATGTTTTTAGGCGAAAACATGATACTTTGCCTTTATTATCATTCATTATGTAATTTTATGTCATCATATGTAATAAGTCACAATTCAAAAGTTGTCATCTTCACAAAGTCATCACCTGCCTTCAGAGAAGTTTTCCATAGCATTTTTAGTGTCAAATCATGTTCCAAGTAGATCCAGCAGAAAGAGCTTTCCAACGGTATACTACACTCTCAAAACTGACTCCTGGATTTAAATTTATGCCTTAGTGAAGTAAAAGTCCTCTATATCCTAACCCTTCCCCTTTTTCCATTTTTCCCTTAAACTTTATGTTTAAAGTTTTATATTTTCTTTGATAAAATCCCTTTTTCCTCCCTCCATTTATAAAATCGCATTATAAAATTATTTAAAATACATATGCGACTAACCACTTCCCCTCCCTGTCCCTTTAAAACCTTATAATAACGTTACAAAATTGTTATTATAAATCCCATTCGATATAAACACTTCCCACCATACTCATTTAAACTTTATAGTAAACATTTTAAAGTTTATTATTATAAAGTCCCCGCCGATCCCAAACCACTTCCCCTTCATGCATTTGAAACTTTATAATAAAACTCAAAGTTTTATACTGTTAAACCCCACCGACCTTCCCATCACAATCGCAACGTCCTAAAGGAGCGCCCCGATTGGCCCTTTGCCAAACTTCCGATTGCGATTCTATTAAATCTCCCGATTGTATATCCCCCGATGGAACCCCTCTGATGTATATCCCAACCGTTGATCTGATCGACGATTGGATGGCCCATATGCAATCCCTCCATCACAATCAGTGCCTCTAATCGTCCCCCTCTGATTGACTCCTCCCGATGGCCAACTCTCGATTGATCATTCACCATCAATCTGCCCCCGTCGATCGGACGACCCACAGTTCATCGCATCGGAAAAATTTTATTATATTATGCGCCCCTCCTGATTCTGATTGCACCCATTACCCCGACCCCACCATTTAACACCTCCACCCATTCATAATACAATGGCTTTTGGCCTTTGTTAAATTTAAATTTTGTTTGTTTTATTTATTACAAAGGCCTCCCCCAAATCGCATCGGCAAAACTTTCATTGTTGTAATACTTTGCTCCCAACTCTCAATTCCGATTGTGATTCTATCCCCAGGGTCCCACCTTGCCATCCCTTCGCTCCTACATGTAAAATCACCTTTTCCCTTTGTAAAAGCACCAAAATATTTTATATTCATTTTACCCCATTATCCCTTTGGCTTGTCTTTCATCCCTATTTCCCACGTGCCCATCGCATCGGAAGTTTCAGATTTCATTTCAAATGACATCCTCACCCTTTCCCTGATCGCCGATTAGCGATGATACTGTTTCATAACATATCACAATTTTTATATTATATATTGCCTCCCCTCTGATCCCGATTGCGTGTATAACATGGACCCCATTTCCTTTCCCTTCCCTTTTTCCCATTCAAAATGATTTCCACCCTTCACTAAAGCATAATTTCATTTTTTTATGTTATTTCAAAGGCGTATTATTTGAAAGTTGGTTTTCTTGAGAAAGAAAAGCGACAGTCAAAGGCCGAGAAAGCTTATTTAAAACAGAGATTGTTACAGCAGCAGCAAAGTAGGAAATCTGTTTCCTGATTGCCTATTTTTCCTTCATTCAATATAATAGCGAATTTTCAAAGGATCAAAATGTATTGTTGTTCCTTGTTTTCAGAGGCAAAACGTTGGTTCTCTTTGCCATATTCAGATTTTAGTTTTGAGCTGTCAAAACAGCCCCCTTTTTTGCGGATCTATGTTCCCACAAATCTGGTGTATTTAATCTAATTGTAAATCATTTGTAAAACAGACTGTAAATCAGTAGTAGGGGAATAGTGTGGAAAGAACACTCCGCGCTCCATTGTACATTTTGATAGGGAATTAATAAAGTGATGCAGCTCTAATTTGTGGGATCCATGTGGTATGAGTTTTAGCATTTGTTTCTCTCTTTTGTTTCATATGTAAATTGTTATGTTTTCACCTCTCATTCATAAACATTTCCTTTTGAATGCTTTCAAGATAGAAAGGTAGAATCCATTTTATATGCTTTGCCTTGGGAAATCATTCATACTTTATGTTTTTCTTCTATTTGAAAAGGATCCATTTATTGTGCCATTTTCAGCTCCTCACCAGTCTTTCCATTCCATCATATTTAACCTTAATTTCTAAAATTTCCTGCCTATCTTGCCCCATGAAATACCCTGTGTCCTGATTTGATTCCCCAGTTTCAACTGTCCCATTTTATATCCCACACATCCCTGAAATTCATCTCATTTATTAAAACCCTTTCCCGTCATTATACCTAGCCTAATATCAGATTTATTATTTCACTTTACTGAATATCCTTTTTACGGAGAGAGCCCTCTCCTCTCCTTTTAGGGCTAGCTACAAGGATGAGCATGGTTTAGTTGTTACCCTTATTTTCCTTTTTCAGCCTGAGGTTCAAATTAGGTGCTAACATATCTGGCGACCATACTGGGGAAATTTTGATCTAACTGTCTGCGAGCACACATTATCACCATTTGAATTCACTGTGTTTGTTCTGTTTTGAAGAAATATTGAAACATAGGCACTGTAGAAGAGCGAATCATATTCAGCCCATGTGAAATGAAGATCTTTGGCTAAGGTTAAAAAACCTTGATTATATTAACCGCAACGTCCTTTGGAAAATATTTTTTATTAAAGAAAAAGAGCTTTATTCATTACCGGAGGAATAATATTGAGTGGGACCCAGTCCTTGAAGTTAATGCCAACAGTTAAGTCTTAAACCACAGTTAAAGTGCGGTTGTAATTACCGCTAGAAGGTTTTTCAAACCAAAACCACCCATTTCGCACCGCTTTTGGCTCGAAGAAAAACCACTTCTAAAAAACGCGATCCAGTAATTTTTGGGCACGTCATCATACAAAAACTGCCCATTTCGCGCAACTCTCAGCTGTTAAACTTCAGCCCTTGAAAAAACGCAATATTTACAAGGACCGTCCGATCGGAAGAGCCTTAGATCTGATGGAAATCACGCGCTAAGGTGCTCAAGAAATAATCAAGGTACAATTTGGCAGATTTTCATTATTCTATGTTTATTTAATTCATAAAAAGGTGTGTGAGCCCCTGCTGGATGAAATGAATGTCGCATAGATATGTTATAAAGTTCAAAGGTTAGTGTTTTTAAAGGATAGCGCCATTGTTATAAAGTTTTGATATTTCGACCGGAGTGATAATGTTTGCTCAGTATTTTTGATATGTTCCCCAATATCACATTAATTATAAAGATTTGTTTAAAGGTCAGGATATTATTTTACGGAGAAACATTGTTGAAGTGTTGTTGGAAAAGAATATACCTACAGCCACTTATTCACAACCATAATATCTCTGGTATCAGAGTATAAAGTCAGATCACTCGAGTAAATATTCCTCTTGTAAATTCCTCGGTTCTGGAAGATGATTTTCAGAGTCTGTTAGGCTGAAACAGAATTTTTGTATAGTATAATTTACACACACCGGCTTCAAGAAGATATACAAGGGCTAATCCAAATCCAAATCCTCCCCCTGTGTTTGAAAATCCAAATCTTATCCCAAGAATTGTCAGAAGAAAAGAAGGATCACTATGTCCCAGACCTATCTTTATATCCTATACTTGGCTCAGTGAGTGGTTTTTTGTAGAAGGTATTTCTTTTGATGAAATTTTTGAGCTTTCTTTGTTTAGAAATAATTCTGAAACTGCAATTGATGATACAGTTTTAGATCCTGAGTTCCTTGTAGATATTGAAGTTCAAAGAGAAAATTCCTCCATTGACGATTACATTTTGAATTCTCCTCAGTACATCACTGTAACTAATATTCCTGAGCCTTCAGAATCATCAAGAACATCATTCCCTCATCCTAATTCATCATCATTCCCACCTATAAATCTCCAGTTATCATCTCCTCCATCAACACCTCCCTTAAATCCTACAAACATTGATCCTCCTAGAGCCATGGCTGCCCGGTATGCACCCCTGGTATTACCTCAGGTTCTCAATGACATGCCTGCTGACTATCAAAGAAAAATTCCCATCTTTGATGCCACCCAGATCATTACGGCCAAGCAGCACATTGATAAAATGAATGACCTTTTTTATCTACGTGAGGTAGAAGCAGAGAATGTAACTACCAGGTTGTTTGTTCAAAGCTTCGAAGGTGAAGTTAGAAAGTGGTTCAGAGCCTTACCAGTAGGCTCAATTCGCACTTTGCAGGAGTTGCACACACAATTTTTAGACCGGTGGGAGGTAAAAAATAACCCACTCCAAATTTTGTCTGAGTATGAAAAAATTAAGAGAAATGTGGGTGAAACTGTACAGGACTATTGTTTAATATTTAATGTTGTATATAATGCTATTCCAGCTAACTTAAAACCTCTTGTGGGATTATCATTGCTTAAATTTCCAGATGGTTTTGATGTCGACATGGCATATCAACTGCGAGAAAGAGATCCTTCCTCGCTTGAAGACATGCAGAAGATAGCAGTAAGTGTAGAAGCGAATTTAATGGCCAAAAGAGCATGCACCAGAGCTGAAACGAGAGTCGTGGTGAAAGAGGAAGCCTCTCCTTCAAACAAAAAAATGGACACTCTGATTCGTACAGTTGAAAATATGGTTGATCGATTGAACATTACAGATAGACCTGAACCTCAGATAAGAAATCCGAACTTTAGAGGGCAACAGCCATAGTTCAGGATTAAGCAGAGAGAACAAAGAATGCAGGACCAAGCGCCACCACAGCAGCAAATAAAAACTCCACTACAACAGAATTATGTGCAAGGAACAAACACAGATGAGGATGATGATCCTCTGATTTAGGCCAATCACTTTTTCACTACTGATGGTGCCCCTATCTTCCTTACAGAAGAAGAAGAATACATGGCGACTCTAGACACTCAAAAAGACGAAGATTTCATCTTGGCCAATGACATTGTATTAGAAGAAGAGTCTGATGACTACCAGAGAGGGTACATGAATGCTCTATTGGCCCAAAAAAAATATTCTTTGAGGAACAAATATGTTCCGATCAGTCCCATTCAAAAGAGAAAAGAGCTTCAAATAAAGAAGGATTTGTAGAAGAAAGGAAAAGAGCCAGCCGACCCTTTCTCCAGCAAAGCACCTTCAGAAAATAACAGTCCAAACGAAAAGAATCAATAGAGCATAGTAAAGGAGAAAACAGAGAAGAAAGATCCTCCAATTAAAGAGGTAGAAAAATCTCCTTCTTTTAATTTAGAAAATGAAATTTCTAAGCTGAAAGTGTCTATGCCCCTCACAGAGTTGGTGAAAAATAGTGCGTACAAAAACCAGGTCTCTATAATTTTACAAATAGACTCTGTTTCTGATATGGTTAATGTAGAAGATGACTATCCAGAACTCATATTTGGGCCAGCCACAGAAGAATCTGAAGAAATTGAAGTCCCACCCTTTTACCTAAGTCTTAGATTACATGAGTTCATATTGCATAATGCTATGTTGGACTCTGGGGCCTCACATAATTTGATGCCCAAGGCCATCATGGAAAATTTAGGACTGGATATTACTCGAAAATACCATGATTTGTATTCTTTTGAATCAAGTAGGGTCCATTGTATTGGTCTCATCAACGATTTGGTAGTATCTTTAGACCAAATCCTAGCCAAAAATGTCTTGATGGATGTAGTTGTTGTTGATGTCCCACCAAGGTTTGGAATGCTTCTATTTAGGTCTTGGGGTGAAAAACTCAAGGGAACTATGCAACTTGACTTCTCTTATGCCACTATCCCTATATTTGGCCAATTGAGAAAGCTATATAGGGAAAAGAAAATGAAATATATGATTACTAGTAAAGAGAAGCCAGTAAACCATCCCATTAATGTTGTCCATACAGATTTAGAGTTCTTTTTCTTGTATTTTGATGGTGGTTTAAATGATGAGAATGTTCAGTTGGTACAAATAGATGAAATACCTGAGATTTAAAAGAATTTCAGAGAAGTCCTCAAACAGGAAAAAGAGAAAGCAGCAAGCACTTCTGAGTCTCCTGCCTGCCAGCAGCCAAAAGACAGTGAACAGCCAGAAATCAGCCAAGGTAAAGAAGAAAAATAAGCTAAATTTCAGCATCTACAAGAAGAAGAAGAAGGCTTGTGGAGCATGGATTTCGATGGAGCTGTTGGTAAGGATGGAGTTGGTATCAGAATATGGATTAGGAGCGCGGTTTTCCAGCCTCAAAAGGTTCCCATCAATGTTAGAGTATGTGCTTATAAGTTGGATTTTGATTGCTCTAACAATGAAGCGGAATATGAGGCTTTGATTGCAGGTCTCAAAATTTTGAAGAAGTTGAATGCAAAGAGGATTCCTGTGTATGGCTACTCTGAGCTGATAATCAAACAGGTGAAAGGAGAGTACCAAGCTAAACATACGAGATTGAGGGCATATAAAAATGTAGTCCTGGATATCTTGAAGACAGTCCCTGAGTACACTTTGATAGCAATACCCAGGATGCAGAATCTTATTGCTGATTCTCTTGCCACTATAGCAAGCAACTTGAAGATTCCGATGAACTCCAGCAATAAGTTTGAGATTTATGTCAAACATAGGCCTATTGTTCCAGACAATTTAAGGTATTGGCAAGTATTTTTGGATGATAAGGAGATTAATGCATTTTTGCAGTGCGATGGAAAATTCAAAGACACTCCGATAGAAGATGAGTATGAGATTGATGATTAGGAGTTGGAAGCAAACTAGATGGACATTTTGCAGCTAAAGGATAATTTAATTCCTAGAGGTCTCATACCTCTATAGGAGCTTTTTGATCAGGATGACGTTGAAAAAAAGCCAAGCTTGGTGCCCACTGAGAAAGGAGTTGAAGATGTGAATCTTGGAACACCTGACAAGCCCAAGTTTGTGAAGTTGTCAAAGGCATTGTCCCCTGAGGTAAAGGAGAAGTATGTTAAATTGCTTTCCGAATTTTCTGATGTGTTTGCATGGGATTATTCAGATTTGAAGGTGTATGATAAGAACATAATCCAGCATACTATTCCTATCAAGCTGGATCAAAATCCATTCAGAAAAAAGCTGAGAAGAATCAATCCGAAGCTGCTATCATCCATTGAAAAAGAGGTAAACAGGTTGTACAATGCAGGTATCATAGTTCCTATTAGATTTTCTGACTGGATTTCAAATTTGGTCTCAGTGCGTAAGAAGACTGGAGAGATAAGATTGTGTATAGATTTTCGGAATTTGAATAAGGCATCCTTAAAGGATAATTATCCACTTCCGAAAATGGACCATATTCTGTAGAGAGTAGTTGGAGCATCTAGGATGTCACTACTTGATGGCTACTCAGGCTACAACCAAATCTTGGTGCATGAGAAGGACCAAGATAAAACTGCCTTCACAACACCCTGAGGAACCTTCCAATATGCTAAGATGCCATTTGGACTGAAGAACATTGGAGCTACTTTTCAGCGTGCAATGGACATTTCTTTTGAAAATGAAAAAGATGTTTTTCTTGTTGTTTATTTGGATGATTTGACAGTGTTTTCAGGTTCAGATGATGAGCATTTGCATCATTTCAGAGTTTTTTTTCAATGATGCAGAAAATTTGGGATTTCTCTCAATCCCAAGAAGAGTCTTTTTTCCATGGATGAAGGCAAGCTGCTCGGGCATATCATCTCTAAGGATGTTATTCGCATCGATCCAGCTAGAGTGGAGGAAATTCAGCTCATAGATCTTCCACGAAACAAAAAGGAGATTCGGGCCTTTAATGGTAAGATGAACTTCCTGCGCAGATTTATACCAAATCTAGCTGAACATCTAAGAGAAATGACTAACATGTTAAAGAAGGATAGCACTGTCAAGTGGAGTGAAGAAGCTATCAAGTCATTCAATTTGGTAAAATTTGCTTTGTCTAATTCCCCAGTTTTGATTAGCCATGACTATACTCAGGATTTTATCATATTTTCATTTGCATCAAAGCATACTATGGTTGTTGTTTTAATGCAAAAGAGAGATCAGGTAGAAAAGCCAATTGCCTTTTTCAGTAGGACTATTAGAGATGATGCTTTAAGGTATAATATTATTGAAAAATAGGCATTGGCTCTTATCAAGGCATTGAAGGATTTTAGGGTCTATATTCTGCATTCACATACTATAGCATATGTCCCTTACACAGCAGTGAAGGATGTATTAATGCAAACTGATCCAGAAGGTCGAAGAGGTAAATGGATAGTAGTTGTGTTGGAGTACGACTTGGAGATCAAGCCCACGAAGTTGATCAAAGGCCAAGGCTTGGCAAAATTGATGGCCTAATCAAATCTGTGTACCCTGCATATAAACCTTATTACAACAATATCAGAGGATGAAGATGAAGGTTTGCTTATTCTGATTTCAGACATTTTTCTACAATCCTCGTGGTATTCAGATATTGTTCATGTCCTTCAGCATCTGTCACCTCCTACAGGCATGTCTAAGAGTAAAGGTAGATCTTTGAAACTTAAATATGATAAATATTGTATTTAAACAATGCTCTGTATTGGAAGGATCCAGGATGTGTTCTGCTCAATTTTTTGGTTGAAGAAGAAGCTCAGAAAGTAATGCATGATTTCCACAAAGGTGATTGTGGTGGCCATTTGTTTTGGAAGACTACAACTAACAAGGTATTGAGAGCAGGGTATTATTTACCCACGTTATTTTATGATTTATATAAAACAGTGATGAATTGTCGTGAATGCCAAATTTTCCAAGGGAAGAAGAAATTGTTGCCTCTTCCTTTGAAACCAGTTTCAGTGAATGCTCCATTTCAACAGTGGGGACTCGATTTCATAGGAGAAATCCACCGTGCTTCATCAGCGCAGCATCGATGGATCCTGACAGGTACGGATTACTTTACTAAATTGATCGAGGCCATCCCAGCAAGGCAGGCTATAGACACGGTAATTATTCAATTCCTTGAATCAAATATTTTATCTCGTTTTGGCTTCCCTTGTAAAATTGTAACAAATAACGCAGCAACGTTCCGATCCAAGAAGATGGTCTATTTCTGTGACAAATACAATATCGCGCTGGGCCATTCAACAACGTATTATCCACAAGGCAACGGCCTGGCCGAGTCATTGAACAAATCACTGGTAAATATAATTAAGAAAATGCTGGAGGCAAAAAAAAGAAACTGGCATCGCAAACTCATCAACGCGTTGTGGGCAGACAGAGTTAACAGTAAGAAATCAATAGGTATGTCACCTTTTGAGCTAGTTTATGGAACTGATGTTTTTTTTCCTACATCTCTTACAGTTCCAGTTATGAGATTACTGCAAGAAGTTTGTGGCGAAGATGATGAAAATAAACAAAGGATCAATCAGATGATCCACCTTCAGCAAACAAGAGAGGAAGTGTCATAGAACGCTCTTCAGTTGCAGGAGAAGATAAAGAATATCTATGATCGAAAGACCAAAGAAGAAAATTTTCAGCTAGATGATGTAGTGTTGAGATGGGATGCAAGGAATGAGGACAAAGGAAAGCATGGTAAGTTTGACAACCTGTGGAAAGGACCATATAGGATTTCAGCATATAGGGGACATAATTCCTTCTTGCTTTCAGAAATGGATGGCCAAGATTGCCCTGGAGGAGCAGTAAATGGTAGGCTTTTGAAGCACTACCATTGTTGAAGACAATGGATCAGAAATATATGACATTATCATTGTATATACCATGTTATTTTTTATCACAGTTCAAGTGCACAGTCATTCAAGTTTGGGGCCCGAGGTGAAGGCTATAAAACTTGGATGATATGTGTATTGTTTGGTTTTATTTCAGTTTTCAGTCTTAGTCTTGAGTCAGAGTCAGTCTGCCTTGTGTCATTTTTTAGTGTTTTTGACTCTATGCCCAATGGATAAGGCTACTTGGTCTACGATGTTCTTGGCACCTCCATGGAGCTACCATCCCCATTGGTGCCAATGTTAGTGTCAGTCTAGTCACACTGCCATCAGTGATCAAAATTGCTCTTTTGAATTTGCATATTAGGAGTCCCATACCAATAAATTTCACCATTCCACTAAGTCATGGATTCATTGATGGTAGTGATTTTTCATCAGTTTTCCCTCATGAGGTACTTGTTGATTTTCCTTTCTATGGTCTTTAGTCATAAGTCACTTTCCTTCTCAAAATCATGTCAGTAGGTCATAGGATGGGTCTCATTAGGTTCTAATATCTCACCATTGTCAAACTAATGAGTCAAGTGTCAATAAATATCAGCAAGGTCACGAGGAAGTCAATAAAATCAAAGTCACAGCACCTAGAAGATCAAAGAAATATTTTATTCAGCTTGATGTAATTTTCACCTCAAAACCATTTTTTGAGGTGAAAACATGATACTTTTCCTTTATTATCATTCATTATGTAATTTTATGTCATCATATGTAATAAGTCACAATTCAGAAGCTGTCATCTTCACAAAGTCATCACCCTGACTTCAGAGAAGTTTTCCACAGAATTTTCAGCATCAAATCATGTTCAAAGTAGATCCAGCAGAAAGATCTCGGAAATAGCTTTCCAACGGTATACTACACTCTCAAAACTGACTCCTGGATTGAAATTTATGCCTTAGTGAAGTAAAAGTCCTCTATATCCTAACCCTTCCCCTTTTTCCATTTTTCCCTTAAACTTTATGTTTAAAGTTTTATATTTTCTTTGATAAAATCCCTTTTTCCTCCCTCTGTTTATAAAATCGCATTATAAAATTATTTAAAATACATATTCGATTAACCACTTCCCCTCCATGTCCCTTTAAAACCTTATAATAATGTTACAAAATTGTTATTATAAATCCCATTCGATATAACCACTTCCCCACCATACTCATTTAAACTTTATAATAAACATTTTAAAGTTTATTATTATAAAGTCCCCGCCAATCCCAAACCACTTCCCCTTCCCGCCTTTGAAACTTTATAATAAAACTTAAAGTTTCATACCATTAAACCCCGCCAACCTTCCCATCGCAATCGCAATGTCCTAAAGGAGCACCCCGATTGGCCCTCTGCTAAACTTCCGATGTGATTCTATTAAATCTCCCGATTGTATATCCCCCGATGGAACCCCTCTGATGTATATCCCGACCGTTGATCCGATCGACGATCGGACGGCCCATATGCAATCACTCCATCGCAATCAGTGCCTCTGATCGTCCCCCTCCGATTGACTCCTCCTGATGGCCAACTCTCGATTGATCCTTCACCATCAATCTGCCCCCGTCGATCGGACAACCCACAGTTCATCGCATCCTATCAATCGCATCAGCAAAATTTTATTATACTATGCACCCCTCTCGATT
Source organism: Pinus albicaulis (assembly GCA_034641835.2). NCBI lineage: Eukaryota > Viridiplantae > Streptophyta > Pinopsida > Pinales > Pinaceae > Pinus > Pinus albicaulis. The sequence goes on from CM076584.1 coordinate 401,220,897, forward strand.
CCGATTGCACCCATTACCCCGGCCCCACCATATAACACCTCTTCCCATTCATAATACAATGGAATTTGGCCTTTTTTAAATTTAAATTTTGTTTGTTTTATTTATTAAAAAGGCCTCCCCCAAATCGCATCGACGAAAGCTTCATTTTTGTAATACTCTACTCCCAACTCCCGATTTCGATTGTGATTGTACCCCCAGGGTCCTACCTTGCTAGCCCTCCACTCCCACATGTAAAATCACCTTTTCCCTTTGTAAAAGCGCCGAAATATTTTATATTAATTTTAGACCATTATCCCTTTGGCTTGTCTTTCATCCATGTTTCCCATGTGCCAATCACATTGAAAGTTTCAGTTTTCGTTTCAAATAACATCTTCCCCCTTTCCCCGATCGCCGTTTGGCGATGATACTGTTGCATAACATATCACAATGTTTATATTGTATATTGCCTCCCCTCCGATCCCAATTGTGTGTATAACATGGATCCCATTTCCTTTCCCTTCCCTTTTTCCCATTCAAAATGATTTCCACCCTTCACTAAAGCATAATTTCATTTTTTTATGTTATTTCAAAGGCGTATTATTTGAGAGTCGATTTTCTTGAGAAAGCAAAGCGACAGTCAAAGGCCGAGAAAGCTTATTTAAAATAGATATTGCTACAGCAGTAGCAAAGTAGGAAATCTGTTTCCGGATTTCCTATTTTTCCTTCATTCAGTATAACAACGAATTTTCAAAGGATCAAAATGTATTGTTGTTCCTTGTTTTCAGAGGCAAAACGTTGGTTCTCTTTGCCATATTCAGATTTTAGTTTTGAGCTGTCAAAACAACTCCCTTTTCTATGGATCTATGTTCCCACAAATCTGGTGTATTTAATCTAATTGTAAATCATTTTTAAAGTAGTTTGTAAATCAGCAGTAGGGGAATAGTGTGGAAAGAACACTCCGCGCTCCATTGTACAGTTTGACAGGGAATTAATAAAGTGATTCAGCTCTGATTTGTGGGATCCATGTGGTATGAGTTTTAGCATTTGTTTCTCTCCTTTGTTTCATATGTAATTTTTTATGTTTTCACCTCTCAACCATAAACATTTCCTTTTGAATGCTTTCAAGATAGAAAGGTTGAATCCTTTTTATATGTTATGCCTTGGGAAATCATTCATACTCTGTGTTTTTCTTATGTTTGAAAAGGATCCATTTATTGTGCCCTTTTCATCTCCTCACCAGTCTTTCCATTCCATCATATTTAACCTTAATTGCTAAAATTTCTTGCCTATATTGCCCCATGAAATACCCTGTCTCCTAATTTGATTCCCCAGTTTCAACTGTCCCATTTTATATCCCACACATCCATAAAATTCATCACATTTATTAAAACCCTTTCCCATCATTATACCTAGGCTAATATCAGATTTATTATTGCACTTTATTGAATATCCTTTTTATGGAGAGAGCCCTCTCCTGTCCTTGTAGGGATAGCTACAAGGATGAGTGTGGTTTAGTTGTTACCCTTATTTGCCTTTTTTAGCCTAAGGTTCAAATTAGGTGCTAACAACCACAACACTAAATGGGTTGGAATTTTGGTTTATTTCTTAATAAATCAATCTCCTTTGGTTCATTATGAGTTGGTTGTGTTTTCATGTTTTTCCTAAGAATCATTTTTGAAATATGAACATTTGAACCCTTTCTTCCTTTCTTCCATCTTGCTTATTTTCTTGTCATCCCAAGCCCTTTGGAAAACTAATTTGTTTTTAAACTACTCATAGAGGTACTCTTCCTTCCTCAGCTTCATCCAAAGCCTTTGGTTCATCAAATCTAATTATGTCACCATAGAATGGTGGTAATCCACTCACATTTTGTGTATCTTTAGCTTTTCATCTTTAATAAATTCCACATACCTAAATAACTCAATTAAAGTTCTTCCATATTCTTACATTGTCATGTTTCCTAGTTTGAGCTCAAAGAACTCCTGCAATTTTATCTCATAGTATTGTTTATACAGGTACTTATGTTGGAAGTACTTTTTAAATTTCTTCCTTGAAATCTTCTTCTCATTTAGATGTTTTACCTCCTTGAGCTGCTCCCACCATAAATTTACTTTCTGCTTCAAGTGATATATGGAAATTTGTGCCTTTAAATTAGAAGAATAATCATGTAGCTGAAGGCACTTTGTCATTTCCAACAACCAAGATGTAGCCTATTCCCCCTTCTTATGCTCACCATTAAATGTAGGTGGCTTGATATTTTTGAGTCCCCCCTTGTAAGTCGTCTAGGAATAATTTCCTTCTTGGGAACCTTACGGTTGACATTCTTGAACTACTTTATAATCTTGAGGAAGAATGGGCTCTCTTAGTGGATTTCCTATTTGGAATCATGATTGTTGTTAGGAAAAAACCCTCAGGTTTTATTCAATGATTACATCACCATAGATAAGAATCCACAAGAGGTTGTTTTTCCATGTTGTGAACCACATAGGGAGAGATGTTTTATCTAATGTGCAACAATATGCACCCCCCAGTCCGAATCATATGTGTATCGAACTCGTGACCTATTCTCTAATACCACTTTTTCCTTCTAATTCCTTGACCTCAAATCTAGTTCGTTTTCCTTCTCTCTTAACTTTTCATCTTTATTCTTTAAATAAATTTCTCTTTTACTTAGCCTCTCGTGCTTAGTCCTCCCAAATTGAAGTGAAATGGCTCCATAGAAAATGGATGAATCATTTTCAGGCTCAAAAAATGTGGCACTTTAATTTTTCTCTATAATTGATACCCCAAAATAATTTCCATCAGACAAGATTTTCCTTCCATATATTTATGATTCTTGGTTTACCCCAGGTTTAAGCATCCCTTATCTCTTGGAAAAGTAATGTTCCTTGACTTGAATTCCATGTGCATCTCCCCCTAAGCTCATGCATTTATTCCTATCCTACGGACCTTCCTTTGGCTTTTAGGCACTTAAACACGCCATGCTTTTTTTGTATTCAATGATATATTATGCAACCCATGATGTTGTTGTATGCTCCCACTAAGGCCATGTTGACTTCAATTTTTCATTGAAATCATTTTCTACTCTTTCTTTGTTTAAAAAGATTTGGTTGGTTTCCTTATTATCTATGCATCTCCTTTTGCCTTCTTTTTTAGTATGCTTTGAATGACCTCCTTCTTTTGTCTATATTTCTTTAAGGAACCAGGAAACTTGCAATCTTTGTCCATGTGGTCAAGATTGTAACATTTATAACATCTTATGTGACCCATAAAGGGAGGAAGGCACTTGTGTCTTGTCATGTTGTTATCCACATGACCTTTCATTTACATACAATGCACTCATACTCTTTTTTTTGCATAGGATTTGCAATCAATAGCCTTATGGCCAAAATTATTGCATGAATTAAAATAGCCACAAAAATAAACTGTGTACCTAATGGTATATGGTCTTCATGAGGGGAGAGATATTCTTTGATTTATTTCTTGGGAGGACTTCCTTTCCTGTTACAACTTTTTCTAATGGACCTATATTTAAGTAATCCTACAATCAGTTGCAACATGCCTGAGGTTATGGAAAGAAGCACTCGACATCTTCCAATAAAGGAGAAAAACATTTCTTTGATGAAAGTACTTTTCCTTGCTCGTTCCTTAGCTACTGGTTTTGATGTTATTTTTTATTATGTTACTACTAAATCCTCTTATAGGCCTTTTAGGTGTTACTTTATTATCTCCTATAATCTCCTTTTCACTAGATATGCTCTTTTTTGACTCATTTCTCAGGGACAAAACCTATTCATCTTAATTTTCACATCATCTATTTTTTTCTTCTATATGGTTGCTCATCACATCTTCAACTCTCCTTTCCTCCTCTAATTGGGTTTGAAAATTAATAATCTCTTATTTAAAAGTAGGCTATTTTTCTTCAAGTATCTAAATAAGTTTCTTCTAATCTCAATTTTCCATTAAGCTCATTTCTTTTTCAACCAAGGTTGAGTCAATATTAGCTTGGTTTTCATCTATATTTTCCTCATGAAAATTAGGTACTTTCACATTAGGGGAATGGATCTCATTTAACTGAACAATTTCTTTCTAAGAGGCCTTATTCTTCTACTTCTTTTTCTTTTCTTTTTCTTCATTATTGTTAATAGTATCTCCTTCATGCAGGACCTGCAACTTGTCCCATATATCTTTTGCAAATTTGAAATCTATTATTGTCTCAAGATCCAGATTGTGAAGATTGTCGTAAAATTCACATTTTTCCTAGGAATTCCACTGCTAAACTTGTTTTGAAGGGGAATCTTCACCATAGCCATTAATAAATACCTTTAATACTTCAGATCCATGAGAAATTAATTCAAAATTTACCTTCACTCTCCATTCCTAAAAGTTTACAGCACTAAGAACACTTTGATGATCCATGATTCAACCAATTCTACCTTCAAATGGCTAAGCTAATACAAAAGGAATCGGCTTTGATACCATGTATTGGGAATCATTATTGGCATTAAACTAAAACCTGCAAGTTTTATTCAATGATTGCATCGCTGGAGATAAGGATCCATGAGAGGTTGTTAGTCCATGTCTTAAAAGACATGGGGAGAATGTTTTTATCCAGTGCCCAACATTTCCTTGATGCATGATGAGGTTAGCTAGGATCACTCCTAGAGTTTCTTGAACCTCTAGCATCTCTCCCCTTAACTCCTAAGTTATGTTCCTCTTCTTTTCTAGAATCAAATCATTGATCTATCCTCATCTGCAATTTTTTTAGGCTCTACAAATATGTGTATTTATTTCTTGTTGTTCTCTAATTAACCTCTTATTATCAGCATTATAGTTGAGCACCTCCATTTGGAGCAAGGAAAATTTTAGGGGCGAAATTTCACAAATGGGATTTTTTTTTAACATTTTCTGAAGAAAAAATATTCACCAATTTGGTTTAAAAAATCACCTATTTTTTACATAAATATGATTAAATGGATGATATTCACCAAAAAAATACCAATTTTAACAGTAAATTACATGTTTTTTTAAATATTCGCCTACATTCTATATGTATGAATTTTTAAACCAGAATAGTCACCTAAGATACTATATACAAGAAAATATTTAAATTCTTAAAAACACCATACTTTGGATACTACTATATTATTAAATGGATGATATTAGCCAAAAAATTACCAAGTTTAGCAGTAAATCACATGTTTTCTTTTAATAATCGCCTACATTCTATACACATGAATTTTTACACCAGAATAGTCACCTACAATACTATATATAGGAAAATATATAAATCCTTAAAAAATAATCTCATTTGGAGACTCCTCATGGTTTATTCCAAACATCTATCTTCTGAATTATCCATTCCATTAACATTTAACTCTATCCCATCATTACTTGTGCTAATTTTCATGGCTCTAGCCTCCTCTTCATGGCTATAGGAACCCTATGTATCTCCCATATTCCTAGTTCTTATTTTCCCTTACCTTATAGCCCACCTATGTCCTTTCTTTGAAAATTTTAGGAAATTCTTTATCTCAATCTAATTTTTTGGTGGATAAAATTATTCTCCTTCTTGATATATTTCTATCGATTATTTTTTTTCCCAAATCCAAGTCACAAGCAAAAAGTTATGGCCTCTATAAGTTTTTGGCATATTTTCCTTGATTTCCATGTTCTCTCACATCACACTATTTCCAATTTTATGAGAAATCATGTATTAAAAATTCAAAAATAAATACATGGTTTGGTTTTAAAATTCCATATCTTTCCATTGACTACTTTAGCACCCCAATTTGAGCTCGGATTGCTTAGTTACACCCTTTTGAAGTGACTATTTGCCCAATTATTTTCTTCACTTTTTTTCTAATCTGAAAATGGAAGTATTTGAAATGTTGTGAAAAGTATCCATTTCCATTAAATTAAGTGTGCAAGGTATTCTCCATGTCTTGCAATTTAAACAAAGTGTTTTTGGTAACTGTTTCTGAGTTTATGTGTGAGGGAATGTTAATTAAAATTATTTTTTAACATCTTAAATTAGAAATACACAATAGATAAACTTCACCATAACATAACACAGCAACATGATGAGGCATTTCACCCCTCCTGGGCTACATTTGTCGAGTCCAAGGCTCCCAATGGGCATGTCCTTGCTCTATTAAGTTGCTCAAATTGGTTATATAGTGATAAATATTCCTAATTAAACAGGAAAAACCAGCTATGAAATTTAATTCAGAAGATAGAAATAAGCTAAAAATGGCTTTTATTTCACCTCAAACAATGAAGTATAGCCCAATACAACTCCATTTCCCTGATGGCCCTAATGGCTCTTCAAGATTCCCTGAAGAAAAAGTGGTTGTATAACACTTATGTTCACTCTAAAACCTATCCCAAACTCTCCATAATACTTAGAATAGCCAAAATTTGGCCAAAATTTCGTCCAAATTGGTTCAAAATTGAAGAAGTTATGACCAAAACAAATTTTTTGTTGAATGTCAACTGAAAACCCCACTAAATGTGGGAGAACTGCAGTTAACCTGACTAAAATTGGTAAAAATATGAATTTATTGGAATTCCCCCAAAATTGGATGGACAGTTAAGCTGGAATTAAATGTACGGTTGAGGGTGGTCACATGACCCACTGCTCTAACCGCCAGCAGAATTGACGGTAGCCATGATGTTAAACTATGGCATTTAATTTTCACCGTGGATCTTGGCCACATGTGGCGATTTTTGTGGGCGAATAAGTTTAAATTATCGGTTCTGGCTCCTGTTCATAGCAACTAGGTCATATGAAGGGGTTGGGCAAGCCGTTATATTTTTCCTCCCAAACGAAATTCAAACCATAAATCAAACCCGCCAACGTTATAAATTAATAACTAACGCATATCCCGATTGGCCGAGTCGTTGTGCTGGTAGGCGGGAGGTTTGTGTTCTAAACTTGCAGAGTAACAAATTTTTATTCTGCTGAATTTTCCACTGGCCAAGGGCCACATGGCGGCCTCCAGGCTTGCCACGTGGCACCCGTTGATTGGCCTAAAATACCAAAAGTCAAACCTTCAACCAATCACAGAATGCCATTTTCCCATCCTTAATTCACCCAAATGGAATATTCTAGGGAATATTTTGAGGAATATTCTTGGAATATTCTTTTTTTAATAATTCCAAAGTCAAAAGTCAACTTTGGTCAACTGGATTTTTGAAGGATACTGAAAACTTCAAACCTGCATAACTTTCACATACGACGTCAGATTTGAGTGTTGTTCATGGTGCCAAAATCGCAGCGACAAGGCCTTTCCGGTCGTTCAAGTTCCAACCAATTCTGAGAAGTTCCATTTTTGAGCTTTTTTTCAACTTTGGACATGATCACCTGATCACACCTCCCAAATGGGAAGCTTTTGGACCCCAAAATATCTCTGAATTACAGAAATTGAAGATGAGGAGACTGATTCTCCACTCTTCCAAACTTGAACCATTGAAATCTTCCTGAATTCATCAAATTGAGCTTCTCATAAAAAGATAAATTCTTCCTTGAATCCGCAGACCGACTGTTGCTAACCTTGACTGAGTCATGATGCAAATTTTTAAAATTTGCAGAACAACAACTATAATTTGCAGAAATCATATTGTTCCTACAATGTTCTACCTTCAAAGGAAACTGAAATTGAGATTCACCTTGCCAACTGTCCTCATGGAGAATTTTTGCCGAATGAGCCATGTACTTGTGTCGAATCCCAACCAAGTTTTCTCGCCATACCAATTTTCCATTCTGAAACTAAAAATGACCCATGTTGAACTTTGTGCCCTCTTTCCTTGCATGCTTTACCCTCTCTTGGATTCTTGCACCACTTTGCACCGACACTTTGTCCTCTACACCGATCGACACCAAAGGCACTTTCTGTAACATCTTGTCATCTTTCTGTAACGACCTGCTTTCAGACTGAAACATATCATCATTTACATTAGCAATAACATGAAAAGGATTATGTAAAAAATATTTTTCTTAATCATCAACAAAGTCAGGTTTTGACTTGCATTGAAAAGCCTTTTCAATTTCCCTTCATTGACTAAAGAATATTCTAGCTTCTTTCGATGTGCTCTCACAATAAACTCCTTACCATCCTTGAATAGATGATACTTGTTCTCATGGCTAATCGACGATTGGATGGACTGATGTTGCTCACATCAAAAGTTGTAGTCCTTGGATAGATATTTCTAACAAGGTATGGTGCGCGTCAAATGGAGATCGTATGCCAAAGTTATGTCCTAGGGAAGTTGAAACACCAATTTACCCAAATGGGGCCCATAGTTTTGGCGCTTCATGTCATAGGGTTGGGTTTTGGATGTTTAGGGTTTTCCGTTGTTTCTAAATAATAAATAGGCCCTCGAGCATCATTGTAAGATAATTAAGAGGCCTGTAGCCGCCACATCTCTTCTCATAGATAAGCTACCAATGTCCTAGCTAGTTTATTTCCATTCTGTCTATAAGCAAATTTCAATTATTTGATATTAATGAAATGAAGTGTTATTTCCACTGCATCTTTGTATTTATGGTTATATTGGTATTATATTGCGTTCCTGCATAAATCTGGATTAGCTCTACATCTCAAAAACATACATAATTATGATAATATGAAAATGTGACATTGATGCCCCCAACTCGAACCAACCTAGATCCATCTAACTCTTGATCTATTATGCGCCGAAAGGGATCAAATCTGTCGAGGTATAACCATTTCCTCAAATTCTTCGCACTCCAAAAAAAGATTCACCTTGAAATATTTAATCCCTCTCAACACATGATAAATTCAAAATTAGATAAATCTAAACGAGTTATATAATTATTTAATTAATCAATTAATTAAATATACTTATAAAATATTAACTGTATTAACATCATTAATGTAAATGATAATATTAACACAAAATAAATTATAAAATTTACTTTACTCATTAAAAACATAAAAATAATAAGACAGTTAAGAGGCCAAATGGTGCGCGTCAAATGGAGATCGTATGCCAAAGTTATGTCATAGGGAAGTTGAAACACCAATTTACCCAAACGGGGCCCATAGTTTTGGCGCTTCATGTCATAGGGTTAGGGTTTTGGATGTTTAGGGTTTTCCATTGTTTCTAAATAATAAATAGGCCCTCGAGCCTCATTGTAAAACAATTAAGAGGCCTGTAGCCGCCACATCTCTTCTCATAGATAAGCTACCAGCGTCCTAGCTAGTTTATTTCCATTCTGTCTATAAGCAAATTTCAATTCTTTGATATTAATGAAATGAAGTGCTATTTCCACTGCATCTTTGTATTTATGGTTATATTGGTATTATGTTGCGTTCCCGCATAAATCCGGATCAGCTTTACATCTCAAAAACATACATAATAATGATAATATGAAAATGTGACATTGATGCCCCCAACTGGAACCAACCTATATCCATCTAACTCTTTATCTATTATGCGCCGAGAGGAATCAAATCTGTCGAGGTATAACCATTTCCTCAAATTCTTCGCACTCCAAAAAAAAGATTCATCTTGAAAGATTTAATCCCTCTCAAGAGATGATAAATTCAAAATTAGATAAATATAAACGAGTTATATAATTATTTAATTAATCAATTATTTAAATATACTTATAAAATATTAACTATATTAACATCATTAATGTAAATGATAATATTAATACAAATTAAATTATAAAAATTACTTTACTCATTAAAAACATAAAAATAATAATAATAATTATTCAATAATACAACGCATAAAAATATCATATCAGATATACCATTTTTCAATTTCCAAATGTAAAAGTCATCTCGTTTCACTAAATGCAACTACTAAACTTTTCTGTACAATAACGATTTCATTTAAAAACGTACATGATGTGCCTAATAAACACTACTCCCCAGGTTTTGGTCAGGAAAGTTCACATGTATTACTTAATTTGTGAATTCGCTAACTCCATCAAAAGTGGACTGCCCTGACATGTGATATTGTTTCTCTGTAGCCAACACTTAATGCAATGGGCTCCACTTCTCCAAAGCTGTCGAGGTGACCTTGATATTTCACTCATTCTCAAAGGGTATTAAAGGAAACTACCTCTATAGTTGTGTAAAGCTTGTGAAAATGTAGTTATACTTAACCATTTAACTATTCAGTATATATATGAAACGGGAAATATGCAAGTGAAAGTTGGCATTCTAATGCATTTTTTATTTAGATATAATAGAAAATAAAAGTAGAGGAGTTTGGCAATATTATTGTTATTTTTTTTATATAAATTAATAAAAAAAAATGAAGAAAATGATGCTCAGGTTTAAGATTTTCCTTAATTATAATCAGAAATTATTTTATACTACTTATTTTGTGTATTTTTTAGAAGAAAATGATATTTTTTAGAAGAAAATGATATTTATTTTTTAAGTGGAGTTTTTCTGTGATGAAATTGGAATAAGATAATTTAATGTAATTTTGTGGAGTTTTTGTTGAGAAATTTTTAGGAAAAATTTGCAGTGAAATCTTGATTTGTGTTATTTAAACTGGTTAATTTACTGTATATATAAATTCAGCATCCTGAAAAATTTATAAGGCACTTCGATTGTACAAAGATTACCATATGTTAAAAAAAATTAAACGAAAAAATCCATCAAAAAAATCTCATTAAAAACACTTCTGATATCTAAATTTACAGTGGGTGTTTGAGTGTTTGATACATTTCGCAAATATCTTTGTGCATATCTACTTTTAAGGGTAGCCAATATGTACTTGTTACACATCGAATTGAATTGAATGTTGGCCTCAGTGATTTAGAATGATATGGTTGTAGACAAATAATATTAACTTTAGTGAATCTAATTAGCCCTTGCAGATAGAATTGAATTGAATGTTAGCCTCAGTGATTTATAATGATATGGTTGTAGTCAAATGATATTAACTTTAGTGGATCTAACTAGCCCTATGAACACATATTAAACGTTGCAACAAAAATTTAAACATGTTAAAATAGTGAGGAGTAATTTCAAATATGACAGGCCTACTATGTAACAAGGTCCATAAGGCTAGCCAGAGATTAAAGCCACCAATACGTACACATGTGAGAGAATAATGCATGAAATATTGAATGCAAAGGTTGTGAATGTTTCATTGGTTAGCCCATCATGCTATCACTCCTTTTCATTTAACATTGCAATAATGAATCACGTTCAATGCATTTAACATCGCAGTAACAAACTTGTTATTGTTTTATCAAGAGCAGCAGCAGCTTTATTGGATCTCCTTTATAAGGAAACGTGGTTTTAAAAACCATGTGTGTTAATTTTGATTTTGAAATTAATGAATGAAGTTGTATCTACAATTTCAAATTATTATTTTAAGTTTGATATCGACATTAACAGATGAAATCACCTTTTATTAATTCAAATTATGATTACAACATTGTTTTAAATTTATTTTATATTTGTGTCTGTGAATTTTCCCCGATGGTTTTTATTAATTTTTAGATATCTATAAATACATTTTACCCGAACGGATTGGGAAATTTTAAAATGAAGGCATTACCATTTAAATGGGAAGAAAATTATATGGCCCACGAATACAAACGTATTAATAATTACATTTTTTAATTTTTTATTATTATTTAAGTTATTAATAGTTAAATCTATTTTAAATAATTAAAATTTACAATTTTATTTTTTATTTTTAATTCTAACCTCATCAAAAACAATCTAATAATTAAACTTCTCAATCAATTATTCTAAAACAAACTACTAATTAAAATCAAAATTAATTTATCTTAATCACCCGTACTGCTGCAATTACATAATGTATTGCAATTAAAAATTAAAATCTCTCTAGCTTCTTTATTGCGTTATATTTGAAAATTCGAAAATTTTCTAAGTGCAAGTTGTAAGAAGAATTATAAATAAAAAAGCCAGCGGGACATTAAAAACAACATTATTCAGATTTAACCTTTCCCTGGGTTAACATTTGGTTAGATAAGAGCTTCTTTCTTAGACATAGTAAGTAAAGTAAAATTAAATTGCAAAATTTTAATAAATGTTCATAGAAAAATTCTTTTGATTTAATGTTAGGAGAAAAATTATGTAAAATTAAAAAACAAAATATTAATAATGAAAAACATACTTATAAGTAAAATTTAGTGAATTATAAGTATATTATTTTATAATAATATTTATTTTAAAAAAAAAATAAGTTGCAAGGTATTTTAGCATTGGGAACTTAACCAATTGAGTTATCTTTAGGGGCTATTTATTAATATTTTACTATATTTTTTCTTTATTCGATATTATCTAACCATTTAAAATAAGATTTTAGACAAGATTTTTTTGTTTTTTTTAATAAAATAGGTAGAGATTTGTATTATTAAAAAAATATGGATTACAAGGCCAATACCATTACATATTCCAATCTTCCTTGCAAGTTTGGGATTCAAAAAAGAGGCTCTATCCAAACCCTCAAGCGAGTTCCCAGCAACACAAAATTTCAGTCTCATTCCAACAAAAATTTTTCCAAAAAAACCCCAATATACAAACACATTTACATTCCATTATTCACTATTTATTTCTTCTTTATTCCCAACTTGAGTCCAACTCATGTTTTCTACAAATTCTAATGGGCCCTTCTTTGGCAAATGCTCATTGTTGTTCTTGAAACCTTCCTCATTTGTCTGATCTAACCAAGATGTTACATTTTCATCCTTAGTCCTTGTGGTTTCCAAATGGGATCCATTTTCTACGAGGGTTTGCTACTTTTCCCCTTTTTTCGAGTCTAGAGAATCCTAACTGGCATGCACTTTTTCCAGATTGATTTTTGTTGTCTCTGATGCATTTTCTTTGGAAGTATTAACTTCTAGTTTATCTTATGGCTCTTTCATATTCCGAGACTCTTCCTCTTTGTATATTGTATGATGATCAGAGTGAGCTCCTTCCCACCATTTAAAACTTTGGTATTTTTTCCGACCTTTGTTACTTTGATGCTTGGGGTAGTTTTTAATTAAATGTGCTATTTCATAGCACACTCTACACTGAAATGAACTATTTTCCTAGTCAATATTTTGGACTTAGACAAAATTTGGGGTGGTCAAATTGATCTCAGTGGGAAAATCCTTACTGAAGTCCATCTCCACAAAAATTTGAGGAGAAGTTGTTTTATAAAAATTCCCCATGTTTGGGATTCAACTGTAAAAATTTCCAAGAGCATTCCCAATAGAGGATAATGATTGGAAATTCCAAAGATGCAAGGGTAGGTTTGGAATCCTTACCCAAACTGGAGCTGTCGAGATTGATGTTGTTATCGGATCAAAGGTGGGAAGAAAGGGCTACATGAAGAGACCGATACTACCCCTGAACCACAGTCTAGATTTGCAAATGGCTTTCTTGTCCTCAATATTGTCGAAAACAACAAAGAAAAAACCATGATCCATGGGATAAATATTCAGATAATCTATTAAACGAGATTTCCATGTCTCAAAGATCCATCTGTGTCGATCCATCATCCACAACCAAAATTCATTAAACCTGCAAACCAAACCTTGCTTTGAAAAAAATTTCCCGCGGTTGAAATCTTCCTTATCCAAAGGAACATTGAGGGAAGGAACTTATTAAACTACCAGGAGGCTAGATTCGAATTTCAGAATGGAACTATGTGAAACTGAAGAATAGTTTTCTTGACCGACAACCATTCCTAAAAAATAAATTGTCTTCGTCATTGAATCACTAAGATTCACCATAATTTGAGCTAATTGTTGTAGAGACCTGCAAAAAAAACCACGTGATTTAAGCATAGATTGACCAACTGGGGAAAAACCTTAGCCGCCACAAGGGTTTTCAGAAGTTTAGCCATCTCCCTTTTAGATAAAGAACTCTTTATAAGATAACTTTTTAATAATTTTTCTTTTATTTATTGTTTTGAAACTATTACATAAGTTTTATTTACTCCTATACATAATAATACATAGGCACTTATTTATTATTTTTTCTTTCGATACTTCCCTAAGTACCCCATATTACCCCGTTTCGGTCAATAATTGTTCATTTTAAATAAATTCTAGTCCAACAAATCCCTTAAAATTACATCAACAACATAGTTCAAATGCTATTTTTCAGCTAGAAGTCAACTTGGTTAACTATTTTTTTAACTACATGACATGTAACATACCCCTACTATCCCTAGCTCCAAGTAAGGGTAAAAGGAGGAAGTTACTAGATTGAACCAACCTCCAAAGTCCAGTTATGGAAATGAGGTCTAAATTTTTTGACATTTTTCTACTTCCTAAAAACCTAAAACGAATGACATTGATACCTTTCCAATGATATAAAAATCGTCTCAAATTGACTCATGGATCAAGAGATATGGCTAATAAAAGTTTAGCTAATAAAATAGTGCCACGTCAACTTGACCTATCATGCGGTGCCCATGTAGCGCCTACGTGGTACACACTACCACTTGGCAATGTTACTTTAGCTACCAACATGTTCATATAGGAGTCATGTAATAATCCCCTTTCTGTGGTCCACATGGACTAACCCATAACACACACACACACATATGATATCTAATCAAATGGACATAGGTGCAGGCCCTCTATGACCACATCACCCTAGGATAGAATCTTGATGGGATTCCTCGTAGTTCCCTATTGAAACTCTTGAGGGAAACCCTTTCGGGCTTACGTGAATACCCCCATGGACCTCCTCCACGCATAGTTTTGTATGGGCTACACCACGCCACATCGTCCTAACTCATGTTAATTCTACCTTGATTCATATTTGACGGGGTTATGTGGAAGCTTTCCAGATCTCGGTGCCACCTCAACATGATTCAACCAATCACGTCTTCCAGATTCCTTCATGCCTGTACATGCGGCCTCTAACTTTCCACATCACCCTCAGACACAATTCCTAGTGATATTGCACCCATCTCCATTAAAATTCATTGGGGAAGAAGAGTCGGGGTGACGTCATCGGTCCTCTCTATTGGGGTGATGTCACCCTCCATGTGGCTCGAATCCAATCATGCCACATTTCACTCATTTTCATTCCAATTCAGCCCATAAAACCCTTGAAACTGGTTGATGCGTGTTTTTCCTGCTGGGAAGCCACATGGTCCTATAACCATGTCACCCGCCACTTTGGGCGCAAGTCTTGCTCGAACCTCCATTGCATGCTAAGTTTGAATTTACACACTACAAGTGTTTTGGGTTTTTTGTTGCATAAATGCACCAACGCGTAACTACCTGCCCCACCTACCAAGTCACCCTGGGAATAAAATCTGAGGAGTTTCCCTTGGGGCTCCCCTCAAAATTTCCAGGGATAAAGTTCTGGGACATGTGGATAAAGTTTTTTTTTCACACTTGCAACTTGTATCTCTCCTACCTTCGCACATGGGCATGGATCATGGCCATATGGCATGACAGAGAGCCACTCCTTTAACCCCTAGAAACAATTTTGATACCCACAATCAATGCTTGGGCATGGCACTTGATCACACTACGTGTAAGCCTGAGTCTATTCTACTCCTCCATGCCCTAACTTCCCCCCTATGGCATAAGCATAAAGATATATAGTGTGGGATTTTCCACCCTCAACACTTTAACTATTAACACGGGCATGAGAGCCTTTACCCAGACCTCCAATGCATATTTTAAGGGTATACGAGGTTATATGAAAGCCCTTCAGAGCTATACCTTATGAGCTTGTACTACTTCATCCCAGACTAGACCTATGGATGCATAACAAGGCCTCAACCCAACCTGTAAACATATATATAGTTATTCTTTCACATATATGTTAAGAAACATTATCCTTCCAGAGCTTTCATGTTTCATATACCTCTCAGGAGCTTTTTATAGAGCTCATTCCAACCCATTTAATACATATATATTTGTGCTTACACACACACACACACACACACAAATATAAATATATATATACACACACACACACACACACACACACACACACACACACACACACACACACATATATATATATATATATATATATATATATATTTGTGTGTGTGTGTGTGTGTGTGTGTGTGTGTGTGTGTGTACACTAGTAGAAAATGATAAAATTAGTGACTAGGTGACTAAAAACGCTAGTCATCGCAATTAGTTCAAGTGAAGTACTACTAAATTTGAGAAATTTTAAGTGATCGAACTAAAAATGAGTAACTTAAAAGACTAATTTAGTTTAGGGATAAAATATACAACTAGATAATAAATGACCAAACAAAAAAAGGCTAACTTAAATGACTAATTTAGTCCAGGACTAAAATATATGACTAGATAATAAGTGATAGAATTAATAATGATAAATTTAAATGACTACTATATCCCAAGAATAAAAATATGACCAAATAACAAGTAAAACAAGTATATTAATTGCTCATTTATGTTAGTAATTT
The DNA here is from genome assembly GCA_034641835.2 of Pinus albicaulis. Lineage (NCBI taxonomy): Eukaryota > Viridiplantae > Streptophyta > Pinopsida > Pinales > Pinaceae > Pinus > Pinus albicaulis. The sequence continues at coordinate 401,237,304 of CM076584.1, forward strand.
GTAATTATGTCACTCCAGAAACAAAAAATTGCAATTTTGATACTGAAGTGTTACATATCACTATAGGGGTCTCTGAATCCATCTGCAATGTTAAAATTTAGAGACAAAGGTGGTCTTTGAATATATCTACAGTGTTAAAAGTATGAATACCCTTTTTTCTCAAAATTTTAACTCTGTAGATGGATTCAAAGAACCCCTTCTTTGAATCCATTTGTAGTGTTAAATTTAGAGACAAATGGGTCTTTGAGTCCATATGTAGTGTTAAAATTTAGAGACCCCTTTAAGAGGGTCTCTAAATCCATCTGCAATGTTAAAATTTAGGTAGATGGCTTTAAAAACCTCCTTAAAGGGGTCCATGAATCCATCTATAATGCTAAAATTATAACAATTTTATACAATATAGAGTATAAGTGTACAATATATAATAGTTTTATACTCTCTTTGTAAGGAAAAACAAGAAAGAGAGTTGTTTATGTTTCCACCTTCTTGAAGTCTATCTAAAATAATCGAATTTTAAGAAAATAACCCATCTCCATAGCTATATATGTATACGATTAAAAAAAAATCATCTCTAGTTATTATAAATTTTTTTCAAAATTAACATATTAATTTAATAATGGAGTTATCCATAGGAAATTAATTGTTTTAATATTGAATTTATTGTTTACACCAATGATGTTCATGTATAGTCAAATCAAATATTGACATTTTTTTTTGTAAGTTGAAATTCTATTCATCTGGTAAAAAAGATATACATCTGATGTGTCAAAAAACAAGTGGTCTCACCTTGACTAGGTTTGTTGACCACTGCTTACAATTGGTGACAAAAATACAAAAAGGAAGATAAATACAACATCCATAAACGGGAAGGCAAGAGACACCAAAATACAAATAACACATAGAAAACACTCGAGATCTTACTAATCATATGAAGTGATGGAAGTTGGGTTATCCTGGCCTGCTCCTTGGGGAGGCGGAGGGCAGAATTTGCACTGGACATGCCCTTCAAAGTGCGCCATCCATATCTCCAACTTTTCCACTTTTTCTGAAAGATGGTTTTGGCCATGCCAGGCCACCACCACTCGCTCTCGAACTTGGCACTGAAAGTAGTGCATTATGTCCAAGGTGCCCATCAACTTTGCATGCTCCTCCCTGTGGATCCTTTTAGCTGACTCCACCCTCTCCGTCAAAGCCAGAATTAGCTCGTGGAAAATCTCCAGGAAACAATGTTGAATTTTTCGTAGACTACGAGCAAAATGCCTAGTAGTCCCTCGACTAACCTTATGAGCTCACCACATGTCATCACACTGATGGGGTTGTTGAGATCGTCCTCCATGACAAGCCGCCTGCACGCTACCACCATGCCCACCTCGCGCACTAACACCCACCTATTAGGAACAACCCACAATCTTGCCACCTCGGCGCGTCCCCGATTCCACCATTCCGGCTCCATGGACTAAATTTCCCTGGGTATTTCCCCGTGTCCCACTGTGAATGGTTTAGAAAGGAGGGAGGGTCACCAATGCTGAGGAGAAGGCCGCATTATGACCAAACCAAAAAACCCAAAACCTTAACCTGACTCAAAAATGTTGGAGCCGTCGACAACCTTCAGGGTCGGGCCCACTTCAAACCACCAAGATCTCCTATCCCAGTGCCTAGAACTCCTGTCACCAAGACTTGGAATAGAATAATTTTTTATACTCCAAAGACAACCACGTTCAACAATTGAGCTATTGTCACTCCCTTAGTTATGCACGTTGAATTTCTAGCTTTTCGGAGCACCACAAGTTTGGGCAATGAGATATAGTGTGAAAAAGTTAATCTCGCACATGACCGAAGCTCCCCAACGGATCGCTCGCAGGCCACTCCAACTCACTTTCACAATAAGCTTCATGGAGGTAAATCCCCTACCCCTGCAGCATACAAGAAAACACGCACTAAGACCCAAATTACACCAATTCTCAATCCAAATACCCGAGACAGAGCACTTCGCACACAACCATCGCCACCCATGGCAGCACCACCAACTATACCACCTCCAACAACCTCCAAAGGACCAACGACCCACGTCTTCTAAACTATAGCGAAACCAAAAATGCCAACTAACCCAAAAGACCTCAGTCTGCACCCTCCATGCATAGAAAAACATGGGGTGTTTCCCTTGGAGAATAAAAATGAGAAAATTACATTGAGAAGAGATGGAGGGGAAGTTGAAAAACCGCCATCCTGCCCTAGAAAACCGACTCCGGTGCTTTTGTTTACATGCAGAGTTTCCACTGGGAGCACAAATATGAACCGAAACACTAACACAAATGCTATAGCATAAATCCAGCCCACTCCTTAGTCCTTTTTCGTCCACACTCGTTGAGACATGGAGATGTTTCACAGGAACGTCTTTACACCTCCTAGTATGTCAGATCCTTTGAGAGGACAAGGAGGTCGGTCCTCCATCGACTCACCATTTTTTTACCAACATGGGCCTTGATTTTCCACGTGTTCCAGGATCCTCACCCCCATAGGGGGAAATCAAATATTGACATTTATATTTATTTGGGTAAAGTTTAATTTTTTGTTTGCACCAAGGCCTTCATTATAATTTTAGTAAAGGTAATATTTAGATAGTCAAATATTGATATTTATATTTATTTGGCCATAAATTTTGATTTTTAAACTTCATTGATTTATGTTAAAAGTGTGAGTTCGTTTGAATCAGGGTTGAATATTCATATTTATATTATTAAATAGATAAACATAACATTGCTTCATGTTAAAAGTGCGAGTTCATTTAAATATAGGATTAAATCTTCATATTTACATATAGTAAATAGATAAACCTAACATATATATTTACATACCTATTTAGGTGCACTTCCCTATTTAGGTAAAACCTATGCGCATAAATGCCCACATTTAATTTTTTTTTTTTGTGCAAAATAAAGGAATATAATAGAATTTGCTTCAAGGAGACTAGTATATATACACACTTTTCTTTATTAAGAGTCTTGTGCATATGTGTTATGCCAGATCAAAAGGGTGGGTGTATGTGAACTCACATTTTGTTTTTAAAAGAGTTATTATGAAGGGAAAATTATGCAATGGCGAAGGAATGATATAATTATGCCAACATGTGCACATTTAAACAAGTGTGATAAAATATGCTAGAATTATGACAAGTTCATCTCTCTTTACACTTTGTAATAGAATGATTCATCACTCCATTTCAAGCTAATTGGAGTTGTGAAGATTCAATTTATTTCTCATCCTATTAACTGAGGTCAGATAGGACAGGGCTTCTGTTGCAACAATATGGGGTCAAGTGAGGCTATAACACAATTCAAAATATGAAGTATATTCCATGTAAAAATACTTTATAAAATTAAATAAGAATCACATTATACGTCAATTCAACTTTCTTTCTCAACATTTAAGGAAATTTATTTAAAAATATGTAAACTTCCTTTTATTTCATACCCAACTGATTACCGAAGTTGCATACCATGGGTGCAAAGAGGAGTAAATGTGGAATGATCAATGGGAAGATGCCTCTTTGGCATGGTGCTATCTTTTAAATGTTCACTAATGGATTTTGGAAAGACACCACCTAACATTTTATGCTTTTTCACATAACTCATCTTTCTCATATTTTTTTTTAATCATCAATAGAGGTTTACGTGGTTCACTAATGAATTTTGGGAAGACACCACCTAATATTTTATGTTTTTCACATAACTCATGTTCCTCATATTATTGTTTTAATCATCAATGGATGTTTAGGTTGTTTGGTGGTCAGTTTCTTATTATGCTTAAGTAGAACTACTCTTTTCAAAATCATGTTGTGTCGGAATTCTGTCGACACATTCTAGAACCTCATCCGCATTGAATTTCTTATAAAGCCATTAAAAACAATCTAAAATCTCACCACCTAACATTTTGTGCTTTTCACATAACTCATGTTTCTCATATGTTTTAATCATTAATGGATGTTTAGGTTGTTTGGTTGTCATTTTTGTATTACGCTTAAGTAGAACTACTCTTTTCAAAATCATATTGTGTCGGAATTCTATCAACACATTCTAGAACCTCATCCACATTGAATTTTTTATAAAGCCATTAAAAAAATCTAAAATCTCAGCGGACAATATGGTCACCAAAATTAAAATTTGACGGTCATTTACAAGTTTTAATGTTTTTTACTCATAAAATATAGATTGTTTTAGAATAAACACGTCATTAGTAATTTTCAATTTATTTTGTGAAAAGTGTCAAAGGCTTATAGGCAAATCAGAAATTTGAAAAAGAAAAACATATATATATAAATATATTTATTTATTTATATTTGTTCACGAGTCAAGTCCACCATTATTTTACTCCGAAAAATGGGTAAACTTTAGGTCTTGGTTTTAGGTTCGGAAAATTTTGGTGCCATGGACTATTTTTAAGAAAAATTATGATTTCATTTCAAGGCTAGTTACTCTATTTTAGACTGTGACTCGCCATTTCAGAAACTCTCACAAGTTAATTTCAAAACTCTATCTTGGACTCGTACCTACCATTTTAGAAATCCTCACAAATTAATTTGAAAACATTAGCCAAGAAAATGCAACCACATAGAATTAATAATACTTTGGGCCTTTGGAATTGCACGTTTGTCATACCTGGGAAGGCATAACAAGAGCTCATATTATAATTACAATTTGACTTCAGGCAAATATATGTAAGTTATACCACAACATAATACTTACAAGTTACAACAACCATCTGGGTTACAACCTCCCAGTATAAGATATGGTAGATGGGATAAGATTTTTGGGCTCATGGGTTCATGCATTTTTAGTGCATTGGTATATCTTTTTCATTGTTTTGAGCGCATGACAGTTGATAGCATTGTATTGTGTTGCAGTATTTGATAATAGTGGAGCTGCGCATGATGATGGTGAAGTAGGAAGAGGATAATCTAGTGCAGAGGAGGGAAATACCCACTGATGATTTTGAGGGATTTTCAGTTTTGATCCTAGGAGCTAGAACTATGCAGTGCATGCATTATGTTCCATCTTTATCTATCACCATGGGGACATATACATTGACTGATCACTTTTTTGTGGTTGACATACCTGGAACCAATGTGATATTGGGTGTGAAGTGGTTGATCACTTTGGGGAAGGTCACCATAGATTGGGAGACTTTGCAAATGGAGTGGATGGACAAAAAGAGTGGAAAACATTAGATGATTAGGGGCATGCACACATATCCCTCACAGACAGCTTCTACATAGAAAACAGAGTTGGACTTGCAGAGTATGGTGAGGTGTGGAATATGGAGCTACCCATGATGATGGCGAAGTAGGAAGAGGAGAATCTTGTGAACAACGAAGTATGGTGAAGTGAGGAATGTGGGTATCCTGTGTTTGTATGCTCAATTAGTTTTCTGCCTTGGATATGATGATTACTTGGGGGTGGTTTTGTTGTTATAAAAATGGGAACATGACACATAAAATCTAAGGAAGAATAGGATTATCCAAGGATTCTGTGAGGGGCTTTAGGTTGCAAGTGTCTTCAGGGACTAAGGAGGAATTAGGGGAGAACTATAACTGGTCTCAATACCACCCACGCCCATGGGAGTGACACCCACTTTCACTACTGGTGCTCGTTCTCCCCACCACCAGATTTCTACGAATTCTCATTCTCATGTTGTTACCCCTTGGCAGATATCCCCTAAACCTTCTCTGACAACTGTGAGTACTTTCCCTCCTTCATCTTTGGTGTCTCCTTCCATGCCCAGGTCCCCTTTGCTCAAGACTCCAAGGACACCATGGACTCCTTCCCTTATCTCTCTGAGGGTTTTGAGCCCCATTAGGACTACCATGAAAAGGGTTTTGACCAATATGAAGACCTATCTAGAGGAGCTTTGGCACCTCACCAAGTTCAATCCTCAAGATGTGTGGCTCCCATAACAGAGTCCTAGAATGGGAATGCTTACTATGCAGGGATTGGGTTTCAGGCCTTGATTCTACCAATGGATTTTACCTTCTTGGGATGGTATGCAAGACACTATTTATTTCTATGTCTTTTTGCTTTCATGTTTTCATGGGTTTTTTTACAAAATTGGTTTTTAGATTCATCAAAATATGATCTGATGAGATCACATGGATGTATTTTGCAGAATAATTTAAAGTGATTTTAGATTCATCTTGACCCCGATTTGTTATACTTCAAAAATGATCAAATTCCTCAGGTTAGAAATCTCAAAGCTTTTACACCCACTCGATGTGATTAAATCATATTGATACTGATATATCTACCTAGGTTGTAGAATGTGCCTATGTAGAATGTGTCAGTCCACTGGATAAAAAGGTGGGTTGCCTCTATAGAATGTGTATCAGTCCAATGGAGTGCAATGGATGAAAATGTGGGATATTGTGGGTGTGTTTCTTCTGCAACCTTTGTTTTCACTTATAGTTTTTTTATTTAATATGTGTATTGTGAAATTTTTGAGATTTGTATTATGACTTAGAACTAAGTTCTATTATTTTTATATTTAAGTAGATCGATCTAAACTCCGTGACTCCAGATATGTTCGAATAAATATTGAATTTTTTAAAATAACAATTTTTATGTTTTGAATTTTTAATGTTTTTGCACCCACTTAACAGAGTTAAATAGTCATTTAAGTTGTTGGGATTAAAAATCATTGATATTACTACCTCTACCTTGGCTTTAGAATGTTTCTTTCAGAGCTATGAATATATAAGTGTGTTTTTGTGGGTTTATTCCTTCTGCAACATTGTTGTGATTTGTAGTTTATGCAACATTGTTGTGAATTGTAGTTTCTTTCCCATGAATATAAACAAGAATTCCATATTTTTTCAAATAAATATTGAATTCCTCCCATTTGATGGGTTAAATAGTCCTTTAATCTATTGGGATTAAAAATCAATGATATTACTACATCTACCTTGGTTGTATAATATGCCTCTCAGAGCTATGAATATAGAAGTGTGTTATTGTGGGTTTATTCCTTCTGCAACTTTGTTGTGATTTGTACTTTCTTGTCGATGAATACAAATAAGAGTTGGGGTTTAAATCTAGCTCACCATAACATAACTGTGGAAACTATACACTCGACGGGTTGTTATCATGCTTCATGAAGTTATTCCGGGGGAACGCTACAACATATATGTGGAGCTTGCGCAAGATGAATTTGGTAACAATAATAGATACATTCTACAATTACAATCTTGAAATCTAGGCTGCTTTAATACTAAGCTTAAGCTAAATTTCTGTTTCGGTTGGATATCAAAGTGTGGATTGCTATCTCCAATGAATAGTCAATACAATCTTCATTTTTAGGTCTAAACATTTGAGTTTAGATATATTTGTTGTAGATATAATAGCTTCAAGTATATATTAATGTTGGATATAATAATCCTAGATGGAAGGAATGTATGAACGCTGATTTTTCTTTAAACAGTGCAGGTGATAGGCTTGGTGTATGGTTGAATCGATTTCCAATTGTTTATATATTAGCCAAGACAACAAATTCCTTGATATTGATTGGTGGAGAGATAATGAAGCTGTTTTTCCAAATATTTTGTGGCCCAACTTGTGGATCCGATCCACTTACTATAGTGGAATGGTATTTGGCTTTCGTGCCCTTTTGCATTGTTCGGTCCCTGCTACCTAATCTTAAATCCATAACAAGACTCTCCCTTATATGTGTTACAATTTGTTGAAGCCTCGAAAATCGCTGCAACAACATGGGGGATGACCACCCGGTCCAGACCTTAAAGCAGCTCCTTTTCCATTTGGAATGGTGGTTCTGACTGGTTCAACTACATCCGGTTGCCTTCTCTCAATCTCCAATGGCTTTAAAATATGACTTTCATTCACCAATGGAAAAGAGACATTAGATCAACTTTCTTGTTGATCAGGCAAGAAAGTGATCCTTAAGCTAATTTAGGGCTCAGCCAATCCACTACTAAAGTTTGCCTCTTTGGGAAGAGGACTTAAAAGAATGTAGAAATTAATCTAAATGCAAATTTATTCTAAGATGCAAGCAAAAGAAACTATCTTAATCCTATCTTAATTAGGCAGATATAGATCTAACCCAACCAAGAGTAGGTATTTATAATATTGGGATTGAAATATATCTTGTTTATAATAAATATCATGGTAATGAAATAGTTCAATTAACTGACATTATGGATAGCAAAACACATCCTATTGAGACCTTTAAACTGAAATAATCAGTCAACAACACTCAGGAAGAAGTTCACAAAATGATCTTGATCATTTAATCAGTAACTTGAATTTTTAAACAATAATATGCGGAAGAAGTTCACAACATATCACTATTTATTCATCCAATATTAAAAGATAGATTTATGAGTAAATAGTTACCCAGAAATCAGAATTTAGCCCATAAGAGCATAGATAAATAACAACATAAAATAGAAGCAAATTACCCATACCGACAAAAGTGCACAAATATGTAAGTAAATTGACACCATTCTTGTTATCATAAAATAAAACCAGCATTTAAAATAATAGTATTCGAAATACCAATTTATTGAATCCATTTCTCCAGCTCCGGTCTCTAATAGTCCTTTACAATGCCTAAGCTTCTGCTTTCAAAAGCAGAGCTACAATAGTGCAAACTCTGTTCATTATACATAACTCAGAATGTAAAAGAAAAACCTCAATAATCTCCAGATCTGAGATTCCACTCCTCCCACCTACAACTCTAAATCCCTATTACAAAAGTGCTTTTAGAATTCCAGAATTGCAGAGGAGAGCAGCCCATATTCCATTCTGCAATCTGCTATTTATAATATTTGCAAAGGAATTCTTGAGATGAAAGTTTGTTGAAGAAAATCTGCCCAATCACTTTTATTTGCTCAAAAATTCCAATCTTTTAATTGCTGGAGCATTATCATTGATCAAGATCTTTTTTTCATATCTCTTCTACTGTTTTCCTGCAAAAGGAAATCAAAATAAATTAAGATGCAACAATAAAATCAAAATACCATTTCTGGCATTAAAACAAATCTAATCAAATTCTATTTAAATAAATAATCGAAAATAAAATATAAACTCTCTATTGATGCCTGGGATGGTTTAATTGGCTAAGGATATTATTGATGAGCGAATTTGCAATTAGAAGAGGCTTAGGACAAATGGAAATGCAGAAAATAACTCAGAGAATTGATTTTGTTTTAGAAATTCGGAGCTTGATCTTCTGCATGATTTTTGACCCAATTAATGACCAAATCTATTAGTGGAACCTCCTCAGAAATGTTCTCCTTGATTTTATCTTTCCAATGAGCCGTCCTGGGCCTCATTTGGTCAAGTATAACTCAATCTATGAGCTTCCAAAGTTGATGAGTCAAATCTGGCATAAATCTGGAAATTTTGTTTGCTAGGCTAAAAATCAGAATTTTTAATTAGAAATTTAATCCTAAATTAGATTCTAATTATCTAATAATTAATTCTAAATTAATTATTAACTAACTAATATATACAATTAATTCTAATTAATTATCATCTAATTTAGAAATTGATTAAGTTACAAAATTAAATTAATATACAAATGATTTGAAAAAGTTAATTTAAATATGATTAATATTATAATTCAAATTATAATAAAATTATAATAAATATTATAATTATAATATAATTACTATAATATAAAAAATAGCAAAATTAATTTACAAACCATTGGAATCAATCCAAAACCAAAATCCATAAAACAAACCATTGAAATCAATCCACACCTATTAATTCATAAAACAAACCATTGAAATCAATCCACACCCATTCATTCATCCATGTGAGATTATGGAGGGATATCGTGAGTGGAGTGTGAGGTGAGGGTGACGTGAGGGTGAGTGAGGTGGAGGTACGGGAGGCATAAGGGGTGAAACAAAAACTTAATATTAAAAACTTTTAACACATTGTATATCGCAAGAACCTTGGATCGGGGTTTTTCAAATGTGCATGTTAAAAAATTGTGATGGATCCGATATTGCGATATTGCGATATGCGATGTAAATTTTTTTATTTTTTTTTATTTTTATATATATTTTTTAATATTAAGTTTTAATTTTAATTAAATTAATTATATTTTATTATAATAATTAATTTAATTAATCTCAAAATTTAATGTTAAATATCAATTTTTATTTTGGTTTTATTTTAAAGATGTTTAGTTTAGTTATGAAATTTTCTAAACTACAGCTACTCCAAAAATAAATAAATAAAATAAAAATAGCATTTTTAACCCAGACTAGATAAATGATGAGACTTTAAAGGAGTACCATTTTCAAACCAGTTGACTAAATGAGGTAAAACAAGCATCAATGGAAAGCTTATTAAAAATCTATTTTAACAAAGCAATCAAAACAAGAATACAAAGAAAATGAAAAATTAACAATCGCATAGGATAATCAAATAAATAAAAATCGTAAAAGGCGTTTAGCTAAAAATTTATAGAAAGGGTCCCCATTATTTGAAGTGAACAAGTCAAAAATGGGGGGGTTGTGTTTTACCACAACAATGGCGACACACGGGAGAAGAACCAGTTATCTCTGTTTGATATGAATAAGATTTTCCTAAAATCAAAGTAAAACTAATTAAAGAAGAGAGAATTATGCTTGAAATGCTTGACTAGGTTCATTAGTATGAATAAAAGCAAGAATCATCTAACCGTAATTTTTCTTAAAATTCCTCATAAATTAAAATATTTCAAAACTCTATATCAGTCCTTAATTAGTTGTAGAGATAAAGCAGGGGTCACTTTACAGCTTAGCTTTTAAAATATACTCATTTGTTACAGGTAGAGCCACTGTTTCCAGCAAACATCTATAGTCTCGACAGGTTACCTTTTAATCACCAATGATTCAGAATCCCATCTCTTTAAGAATTATTAACCTAGAGATAAATCCATTTATATATGTTTCTTTTTTATTTTTATTTTATTTTTTATTTTTTATTTTTATTATGAATCTTAAAAGCCATTGTCCTGGTTTGGTAGCCAGATAGTTGACAATGCCATTCACTTGTTATAATTGGATTGAACAAGCTGGCTCGTGATGAGACCCCTTGTCTTATAATTGTTTACAATCACAAGCCATTACCCTGGTTTGTTTAGCAGTGTTGGTAATTTCAGCCTATTTTTCCCCTATGATCATGGTAAGCAGGCTCATAATGAGACCTCTTATCTTTTAAGTTTAAATATATCTCTGGATTATATTCTAGAAAAATAAGACTTTTTTGGGACAGGGAGAATCATTGACTCCTTAAGAGTTAAGAATGACAATTTCAGAGTTAAAGGTGTTTTGCTGTAAAGTGTCTTTAATTGGTTAAAAATAACTTTTCTTGACTGATAATAAAATTTTGAAAGATCTTAATAAACTATTGAAATATCAAAATGATTACAATTTTGATGAAAAACAAATTTCTCCAGATTTTATGATACTTTGTCAACTTCTCTAAATTGTTAATCTCTTCCTTAAGTATGTCTACCTTTATAATAAGAAAATCAAACTTTACTAAGAGATTTAAGAAAAAGCTAATAGGTGACTATTAACAATTTTTTCTCCATGTATGCTGACCATTGTTAGGTAACAAAAAGGCCTTCCATATAAATCATGACAAAGTCACCAAAGTCAACACTGAGAATCAAAGAAAAATAATTCTTATGCTAAAATAAAAAAGAAACTAACAAACAAAAATAAAAATGAAGAAATTTAAAAGTGGAAAGGAAAATCCAAATTTCGTAAGATAAACTCAAACAAGAATGTTTATACCAATGTCTCAACAATATGAAGAAAAAGAAAATAATTGCGTAATCATTCCTTCTTATGTCGAGATTTAGAAAAATCATACCTTGCAGGGTTGTAAGTGTTTTAGGCTTTTTGGATAGTAGTGAGGATAATATTCAGCCACAATGAAAACTCTCTGTCTGATATCAATCTTTTTGTTTCCAAGCATCATCTTAATCATTTTCTAATAAAAAGGAATGCTTAAAGAAATAGATTAAAGGTTCAGAAACTTCCTAGCGTAGTTGTTTCAATGAAGATTATCGTTGCTTATTGAAATAAAGCCAGGCTAAGAGTATGGACTTCGAAAATATGATCTGGAGGAGGATTGGAAGCTTTTATGAAGAGCTGCAAAACAAATTTATATATCAGAAAACTGAAAATTAAAGTAATGAAATGGAAATTAATGAAAATGGGTACATGAATCTTACCATTGGATAATTGCTTTTGATCTTACCTGAAAGGTATGATCAGCTTCTCCAAACTAGCTGACTTCTTATTTTAATTAACATTAAAAACTTGAAGAAGTCAAACTAACCAAAATCCTATAACCCAAAATCATTATTTATTTTATCTAAACTAAAGCAAGCAGTAAAATGAAAAAATGGAATGCTTAATGTTCGAGGGAAAACAAATGCATCAGAAATGAGAATGAAAATTTGCAGTAATGACTGTTTCTCAAAATATGATAAGTTTCATATAAACTCCATGATTTTATAAATTGTCCAGAATCAAGACCACATCCAAGATAATAAAATTTAAATATGAAGATAGAGAGGACTTGAATTTCTTTTTTTAATTATGGAATTATATATTTAAAACTGAAATATATGAGAAATCAGAATGATTTGAATATGCTGCAAATTTATCATTAGCTGCTTTCTTACCATAGTAGTTACCCAAGCTCGCTTTTAAAATAGCACATCGCCGTATTGGATGATTCGTATTGCATGTAGAGGCATGCATTGGAGTTTATCACATCGACGATTGAAATAGAAAATTGTCGATATGAGATCATGCGAAAAAAAATATGTGCGATGAGATGTAGCGATCACACTATTGAAGAATTTTTATATTGCGAATCGGGGACAATCATGCTGGAAATTCCAATATCGTACACCGCATCTCACAATTTGTACTTTGCACATTGCACATCGCAAATTTGGAATAGTGGTATGGCCATGAATAAAAATGCGATGACGTAATTGCGATATCGGCGTACCGGAATATCGGAGAATAATCATGTTGGAAATTCCAATATCGACGATGCGATGGATGACATAGTTAATCGGCAATTGGCGAACTTTTTGGTACCCGATGTAACACAATTTGATTCTTGCGATGCTGATATGCGATGAAGAGTGGACCTGATAATTTTATGATGAAAATTTAGTAACATATCGGATTTGAGACATCGACCCTTTTAAAGTTATGCTCCTACCATTATTTGTGATTGAATGGACGCGATATTTTATAAAGTTGATTTGAATTTCATATCGGGTCCAGAATTATGTGGTCATCGCAATATCGGTAAAGTCGTTTATCGAAGATCGACGATTCATGATAATGGAAGTATAATCAACTGCAAACCTCCGATATGCGAAATGCGATATGGCATATGAGTGAGGTAATACATCGGAGATCTTTTATGAACAATTTGTTATCAAAACTGCTAAGAGCTACTTCCGATGAAATCTTATGATATTGTTTTTAATTTCGATTGAGTTTCCCAAATGAATAAAAACAAAGTTAAAGAATGCTCAAATTCTAATGAATCTCAAATAAAATTTCCCTGAACCTGTTACCAATTTGAACTGGGTTTGCTGCTTACTTCAAGTTTTGAAAACAAATGAAAACCTGCAATTAAAACATAAAAAGAATAAAAAATAAACTAAAGAAAATATAAACTAATAATAGATGAAAATGAACTTGTAAATGCATACCTGGAAGGAAATTGTCTGTGGATTTTACCTCATGAATCTTCAAATTCTTCCTTCGATTTATCAAAATTCTGACTTTGTTCAAAATCATCTCATTATTTATTCTAAATCGGAGTGAACAATCAGCCTAAAATAAAATATGTTTATTCATGTTCAGGAAATATAAAATTTACCAGAAATAAATATGAAACTATGCTTCCCTTTTGAATTGCAACAAAAATTTATTACCTTTGCACATTCCGAATTAACTTGAGAAAAAATTGTATTGTTATAGTGATTGTTCAATAATGCCTTTAGTAAACGAATATGATGCATATTGCAGCATCAATTAATAAACTAAAGGTCCAAATGAGATGAAGCCACTAGTCGTGTAGAATATCAACACAGATTTAAATGTGTGCCAGGAGCATACTCAATTAAATTTTGTCAATACATTATTCAAAAATAGGCAGAGATGTATTCATGGGTAGAGGTATTGCTGCGATAGATTTTGATTTAAAAATGGGGAGGAAGAATTAGAAATTTTCTGATGAGAGATAAATATTTCCTTGAACGTGTATATGATATGAGAAGGGTTGATTGCTTCCTTTATTTTTAATTTGCAGAATTATTAAAAATAAATTAACTACATAAAACAAACAAACAAAATTAATTCTATTCATATTCTAACCATATACATGAAGTTGACTAGGTATAGTCATATTTCCAGTGTAACCATTTTCTCATTTTAATCCCTGCATGTATGTACAATTCAAATGTTAGTAATAAAAATAGAAATCTTATTGAACTAAGAAAATTAAATCTATAAGTAAAATGCACAACTATTGTTAGAAGCTTATCTAAAATCTCCTTCTCATGAAATTTTCTTTCCAATTGAATACCAATTGGATCATAGAAATTTGGATGGATTTCTATTAATAATTGAGAAATGTTCAAAAGAGGAGATGAAAGGCCAGATTGTAGATATGAGCTTTTAGATTCAAAGGCCTGGAAGAAACTGTTAGTGTTATGTGTAAATGTTAAGCTATTGACAATCTTCCATGAAGGAAAAATTTCCAAATATTTTTCAAATGAATTAATGAAAAATGGATGGAAATCTTTTAAATGAAATGGAAAATTATTAATTAAATTGGATTGCTGGAAGATTTCTAAAAATACATTATCTTGTTGATATTGCCTTTGAGTAGATAGAAGCTTTTGATAAAACATTAGCATTGATTGAAATTGAAATTGAAATAGCTTTTGATGCTTTTGATTATAATATAAAACTTCAATTTTCCAACAGGGCAATGTATCAATTGAATGTTTGATAATAAAGTGCTCAATATGCCAGTGTAATGTATCAAAAATATGAAAAATAAAATCTGAAAATAAATCTGATTTAATACAAAATAAGTAAGGAAACAAAAATAAAAGGAAATCACTATTGTTACAACTAATGTTACAGCACAATTGAGATTGTTTTGAAATAATTTTCTTTTCACAAGGATTGGCCAGAATTATGGAATTTGAGTAATTTTGAATTCCAACTTGTGAATTAGAAAGAGATTTATGATTATGAACAGGAATGAAAGCTTGATCATGATATGAATCATAAATTGGAATATTTTCTTGAATAGTGAAATCATGAAGATGATTATCTGCTTTAAAATGAGGATTAGTTGGAATAATTTCTAAATTGAAATGTTCCTCATTCCCAGATGTTATTTGAATTTTCTTATGAGAATTCTCTTGAGAAAAATAGAAATCAACATCTTCTATGTCAGAGTAATTATCATAAATGACTTCACAATATTCTTTAGAATTCCCTTCAATCTCATCCAATATTTCCAAACAAGGAGGAACAAGAATTTTATGTTCATTAATGGCAAAAGAATGATCAATTATTGTTTCTCTATCTTGATAAAAATTTATTGGTAATTTATTTAAATCATCCTCTTTAATTTCTGAAATATCATTAATACCAAGAGGGGAAAATTTACCATCATAAAAAATATCAGGATAAAGGGAAAAATGTGAATCTGAAATAATGTAATTAAAAATGTCTCGGTTTGAGAACTCTTGTGCATTATGATCATTCTAAATTTCAGATTCTAGATCATTCCTTTGCGTGTGCATGCTTTCTTGAAGAAGGCTGCTTTGTTGCTCTGATTTCAGCATTTGTTCACCATGGAAAAATTCAGAAATTTTTACAACAATTTGCATTTTATTATTTACTTTGAATGTTGTTTGCACTTGTTGATTTGCAATCTGATTTTATGAGTTTAATAGAGAGTAACTTTCTGATTCCAATGCAGTTCTTTCTCCAAAATTGTTGTTGTTGTCTTCTTGCATTTGATTAGAAATATTTTCCAAGCTTTTTGAAACCACTTCATCACAATTTATTTGGACATCCATATTGGAATTCTCATTTATGTTAGAAGGGGATGGAACAAAGCTTGAACTAATTTCATATGGATCGGGACTAGGGGGAAGAGAATAATTATGTTCAAACCAATCTAGTGATTCTTCTTTCATAGGTTCATCTTTGAAATTAAATTTTAAACAATTCAAATGAAATCGAATATTAAAATCTCTAACAGACTCATTTTCATTTCGTAGATATTCAATTTCATCACATACCTGATCATAATCATAGTGGTCAAATTTACAAATGAAACTTGTAACAAATTGATCCCAACTGTGAATTGAGGCAACCGGAAGAGTTCTACACCAGTTTCTGGCTTTTGCCGCAAATGTGAGAGTAAAAATTCTGCATAAAATGCCTTCATCAATTCCTTGAAAATCATAATTTGAAACATTTTGAATAAATTGAAGGACATGATTAAAAGCAGAATAATTTCTCTCACCATTAAACTTTACCTGAGACAAGAGTCTTACCACTTCGGGTGGAGTATTGGAAGATGCACGTCCATGGATACAACTCCAAATTGGAATTTTAAGAGGAGCCATCGTGATTAAATAAAATGTTAAAATTGAAAAGACTCCAACAGACAACAAGTTTCAGGCCCTCCTTCTAGCGCCAAAATGTTGAAGCCTCGAAAATCGCTGCAACAACATGGGGGATGACCACCCGGTCCAGACCTTAAAGCAGCTCCTTTTTCGTTTGGAATGGTGGTTCCGACTGGTTTAACTAGGTCCAGTTACCTTCTCTCAATCTCCAATGGCTTTAAAATATGACTTTCATTCACCAATGAAAAAGAGACATCAGATCAACCTTCTTGCTGATCAGGAAAGAAAGTGATCCTTAAGCTGATTTACGGCTCATCCAATCCACTACTAAAGTTTTCCTCTTTGGGAAGAGGACTTAAAAGAATGCAGAAATTAATCTAAATGCAAACTTATTCTAAGATGCAAGGAAAAGAAACTATCTTAATCCTATATTAATTAGGAAGATATAGATCTAACTCAACCAAGAGCAGGTATTTATAATATTGAGATTGAAATATGTTTTTTTTATAATGAATATCAAGTTAATGAAATAGTTCAATTAACTAACATTATGGATAGCAAAACACATCCTATTGAGACCTTTTAACTGAAATAATCAATCAACAACACTCAGGAAATAGTTCACAAAATGGTATTGATCATTAAATCAGTAACTTGAATTATCAAACAATAATATGTGGAAGAAGTTCACAACATATCACCATTTATTCATCCAATATTAAAAGACAGATTTATGAGTAAATAGTTACTCAGAAATAAGAATGCAGCCCATAAGAGAAGAGATAAATAACAACATAAAATAGAAGCAAATTACCCATACCGACAAAAGTGCACAAATATGTAAGTAAATTGACATCATTCCTGTTATCATAAAATAAAACCATCATTTAAAATAATAGTATTCGAAATACCAATTTATTGAATCCATTTCTCCAGCTCCGGTCTCTAATAGTCCTTTACAATTCCTAAGCTTCTGCTTTCAAAAGAAGAGCTACAATAGTGCAAACTCTGTTCATTATACATAACTCAGGATGTAAAAGAAAAACCTCAATAATCCCCAGATCTAAGATTCCACTCCTCCCACCTACAACTCTAAACCCCTATTACAAAAGTGCTTATAGAATTCCAGAATTGCAGAGGAGAGCAACCCTTATTCCATTCTGCAATCTGCTATTTATAATATTTGCAAAGGAATTCTTGAGATGAAAGTTTGTTGAAGAAACTCTGCCCAATCACTTTTATTTGCTCAAAAATTCCAATATTTTAATTGCTCAAGCATTCTCATTGATTAAGATCTTTTCTTCATATCTCTTCTACTATTTTCCTGCAAAAATAAATCAAAATAAATTAAGATGCAACAATAAAATCAAAATACCATTTCTGGCATTAAAACAAATCCAATCAAATTCTTATTTAAATAAATAATTGAAAATAAAATATAAACTCTCTATTGATGCCTGGGATTTTTTAATTGGCCAAAGATATTATTGATGAGCGAATATGCAATTAGAAGAGACTTAGGACAAACGAAAATGCAGAAAATAACTCAGAGAATTGATTTTGTTTTAGAAATTCGGAGCTTGATCTTCTGCATGATTTTTGACCCAATTAATGACCAAATCTATTAGTGGAACCTCCTCAGAAATGTTCTCCTCAATTTTATCTTTCCAATGAATCGTCCTGGGCCTCATTTGGTCAAGTATAACTCAATCTATGAGCCTCCAAAGTTGATGAGTCAAAACTGGCATAATTCTGGAAATTCTGTTGCTAGGCTAAAAATCAGAATTTTTAATTAGAAATTTAATCCTAAATTATATTCTAATTATCTAATAATTAATTCTAAATTAATTATTAACTAAATAATATATACAATTAATTCTAATTAATTATCATCTAATTTAGAAATTGACTAAGTTACAAAATTAAATTAATATACAAATGATTTGAAAAAGTTAATTTAAATATGATTAATATTATAATTCAAATTTTATTAAAATTATAATAAATATTAAAATTATAATATAATTATTATAATATAAAAAATATCAAAATTAATTTACAAACCATTGGAATCAATCCAAAACCAAAATCCATAAAACAAACCATTGAAATCAATCCTAACCTATTAATTCATAAAACAAACCATTGAAATCAATCCACACCCATTCATTCATCCATGTGAGATTATGGAGGGATATGGTGAGTGGAGTGTGAGGTGAGGGTGAGTGAAGTGAAGGTACGGGAGGCATAAGGGGTGAAACAAAACTTTATATTAAAAACTTTTAACACATTGCATATCGCAAGAACCTTGGATTGGGGTTTTTCAAATGTGCATGTTAAAAAATTGCGATGGATCCGATATTGCGATATTGCGATATGCGATGTAAATTTATTTTTATTTTTATTTATATATATATTTTTTAATATTAAGTTTTAATTTTAATTAAATTAATTATATTTTATTATAGTAATTAATTTAATTAATCTCAAAATTTAATGTTAAATATCAATTTTTATTTTGGTTTTATTTTAAAGATGTTTAGTTTAGTTATGAAATTTTCTAAACTACAGCTACTCCGAAAATAAATAAAAAGAATAATAATAGCATTTTTAACCCAGACTAGATAAATGATGGGACTTTAAAGGAGTACCGTTTTCAAATCAGTTGACTAAATGAGGTAAAACAAGCATCAATGGGAAGCTTATTAAAAATCGATTTTAACAAAGCAATCAAAACAAGAATACAAAGAAAATGAAAAATTAACAATCGCGTAGGATAATCAAATAAATAAAAATCGTAAAAGGCGTTTAGCCAAAAATTTATAGAAAGGGTCCCCATTATTTGAAGTGAACAAGTCAAAAATGGGGGGGTTGTGTTTTACCAAAAAAATGGCGACACACAGGAGAAGAACCAGTTATCTCTGTTTGATATGAATAAGATTTTCCTAAAATCAAAGTAAAACTAATTAAAGAAGAGAGAATTATGCTTGAAATGCTTGAGTAGGTTCATTAGTCTGAATAAAAGCAAGAATCATCTAACCGTAATTTTTCTTAAAATTCCTCATAAATTAAAATATTTCAAAACTCTATATCAGTCCTTAATTAGTTGTAGAGATAAAGCAGGGGTCACTTTACAGCTTAGCTTTTAAAATATACTCATTTGTCACAGGTAGAGCCATTGTTGCCAGCAAACATCTATAGTCTCGACAGGGTTACCTTTTAATCACCAATGATTCATAATACCATCTCTTTAAGAATTATTAACCTAGAGATAAATCCATTTATATATGTTTTTTTTTTTTATTTATTTTTTTTTTTTTTTATTTTTTTTTTTTTTATTATGAATCTTAAAAGCCATTGTCCTGGTTTGGTAGCCAGATAGTTTGTTGGCAATATGATGCAGAGTATTGTCCTTGATGGCAACCCACTTGATGAAGTTTTGCCTAATAGAATATGTCATGATGAACTTGTTAAAAGATGTAAATCTGGTGTATCTACAGTGAGTACAGAAGGTAATGAAGAAATGAATTCAGTATGTGCTAGATCTATGATGAAAAGAGTATGTCTCAAGGAATACGCGGATTTGTCTAGGAGAAGTCGCGTATGCACGCGGGAAATAACGTTCCAAGTCGCGTATGGGCAAAAGCGCTCATAAAGTGCAAAACCAGGGGTAACCACCATGGTATTGACCCATGGTATTGAGTAATGATACGTCTATGTGACCCCGTCCAGGAATACCATCAGAAGTAATGTGGTTTTGGCTCATGGTATTGAAAAAGGGTAAACCTATATAAGGAGAAGAAATTCATTGTGCAAGAGATAAGCGTGAGTGTATGAGTCTGGGCTTTGATGAATACTTCACTCTGAAGTATATTTGTATGGGTGAACTCTGTTCCTAATTGATAGATCTGAATCTATGATGCTCCTATGAACATGATGAAGGCTCAAGATCTCTAGATCTAGAAATGGTGAATGTCAAGGATGATCTGAAAAGAAGTGAAGAAGACCTGGCGCAATTCTGTTGACGAAATTGCAGAAATCTGGGTAAGTTTATAGATCTGATCTGTACTGCAGAGTTTCTCTTTTATAGATCTATACGCAGGTTCGTTTCATGGAAAGCGCGTGTATACGCGGGTATGTGGAAATAAAAGGGCGTATGCGCAGTTACGGTTTTCTGTGGAAAATGTACTGAAGTATACGCGAGATCGTCTTCTGAAAGGCGCGTATATACACGGGTCTGATTAAATAAAAGCGCGTATGATTTCTGATCTGATGGCTACTGGAGGTTGAATGTGTTTCTGCATATCTATTCTGAAGTCTGGGTTATATCTGATATACTAGTTACAGTGGTTTCACTGTTCTGTTTGATGCTTTGGGAAAAGGTTGTTTATTGACAAGTAAAGGGTTGTGTTGGAGTTGTTTGATCCAGTTTGAAAATTGATGAAACGTGGTCTGCAGTGGATCTGAGGGTTGAAGCCTTCAGTATGAAAGTGGAAGCTTTCTGCCAGTAGAAGTTATCAGGGGTAGTAGCTCCCTTCCAGGAGAGGCTGGTAAACAAGTGTAGGGGGTCGTAGCTCCCTTCCAGAAGAGGCTGGTAAACGAGAGAAGGTTGTAGCCTTCTGCAGGTGGGTGCCTGCGTGCTGGTAGGAGTCTGCATCAGTACATGTTGTAAGAAGTTTTCTTAATAATACAATTTTGAAGGCTGAGACAACGACAGCGGTGGTTTTCTCCCGACTTGGGTTTCCACCTAAAATCCTGGTGTTCATGTGTGTTGCTTATGTGTGATGATTCACTCTGTTCTTACTGAACATGTTTACTGTTTATTGAACATCTAATGGATGAATGATGGAATGATATAAGTGAAGAATTAATTGCATAATTAGATCTCTGTGTATACGCGAGTTTTATGAAGGATATCCACGTGTATACGCTAGTTGGCTTCATAAAAGTAGCGTATGGGTTTTGAAGTAAGAAAAAGAAAATTTTTTGAGTAAGTCCTAAATACTGATTCACCCCCCCCTCTCAGTATTTTTCCCAACATAGTTGACAATGCCATTCACTGGTTATAATTGGATTGAACAAGATGGCTCGTGATGAGACCCCTTGTCTTATAATTGTTTACAATCACAAGCCATTACCCTGGTTTGTTTAGCAGCGTTGGTAATGTTAGCCTATTTTTCCCCTATGATCATGGTAAGCATGCTCATAATGAGACCTCTTATCTTTTAATTTTAAATATATCTCTGGATTATATTCTAGAAAAATAAGACTTTTTTGGGACAGGGAGAATCATTGACTCCTTAAGAGTTAAGAATGACAATTTCAGAGTTAAAGGTGCTTTGATGTAAAGTGTCTTTAATTGGTTAAAAATAACTTTTCTTGACTGATAATAAAATTTTGAAAGATCTTAATAAAATATTGAAATCTCAAAATGATTACAATTTTAATGAAAAACAAATTTCTCCAGATTTTATGATACTTTGTCAAATTCTCTAAATTGGTAATCTATTCCTTAAGTATGTCTACCTTTATAATAAGAAAATCAAACTTTACTAAGAGATTTAAGAAAAAGCTAATAGGTGACTATTAACAATTTTTTCTCCATGTATGCTGACCGTTGTTAGGTAACAAAAAGACCTTCCATATAAATCATGGCAAAGTCACCAAAATCAAAACTGAAAATCAAAGGAAAATAATTCTTATGCTAAAATAAGGAAGAAACTAACAAACAAAAATAAAAATGAAGAAATTTAAAAGTGGAAAGGAAAATCCAAATTTCGTAAGATAAACTCAAACAAGAATGTTTATACCAATGTCTCAACAATATGAAGAAAAAGAAAATAATCGCGTAATTATTCCTTCTTATGTCGAGATTTGGAAAAATCATACCTTGCAGGGTTGTAAGTGTTTTAGGATTTTTGGATAGTAGTGACGATAATATTCAGTCACAATGAAAACTTTCTGTCTGATATCAATCTTTTTGTTTCCAAGCATCATCTTAATCATTTTCTAATAAAAATGAATGCTTAAAGAAACAGATTAAAGGTTCAGAAACTTCTTAGCTTAGCTGTTTCAACGAAGATTATCGCTGCTTATTGAAATAAAGCCAGGATAAGAGTATGGACTTCGAAAATATGATCTGGCGGAGGATTGGAAGCTTTTATGAAGATCTGCAAAACATATTTATATATCAGAAAATTGAAAATTAAAGTAATGAAATGGAAATTAATGAAAATGGGTACATGAATCCTACCATTGGATAATTTCTTTTGATCTTACCTGAAAGGTATCAGTTTCTCCAAACTAGCTGACTTCTTATTTTAATTAACATTAAAAACTTTAAGAAGTCAAACTAACCAAAATCCTATAACCCAAAATCATTATTTATTTTATCTACACTAAAGCAAGCAGTAAAATGAAAAAATGGAATGCTTAATGTTCGAGGGAAAACAAATGCATCAGAAATGAGAATGAAAATTTGCAGTAATGACTGTTTCTCAAAATATTATAAGTTTCATATAAACTCCATGATTTTATAAATTGTCCAGAATCAAGACCAAATCCAAAATAATAAAATTAAAATATAAAAATAGAAATGTCTTGAATTCCTTTTTAATTATGGAATTATATATTTAAAACTGAAATACATGAAAAATCAGAATGATTTGAATATGCCGCAAATTTATCATCAGCTGCTTTCTTACCATAGTGGTTACCCAAGCTCGCTTTTAAAATAACACATCGCCGTATTGGATGATTCATATTGCATGTAGAGGCATGCATTGGAGTTTATCACATCGGCGATTGAAATAGAAAATTGTCGATATGAGATCATGCGAAAAAAATATGTGCGATGAGATGTAGCGATCACACTATTGAAGAATTTTTCTATTGCGAATCGGGGACAATCATGCTGGAAATTCCAATATCGTACACCGCATCTCACAATTTGTACTTTTCACATTGCACATCGCAAATTTGGAATAGTGGTATGGCCATGAATAAAAATGCGATGAAGCGATTGCGATATCGGCGTACCGGAATATCGGAGAATAATCATGTTGGAAATTCCAATATCGGCGATGCGATGGATGACGTAGTTAATCGGAAATTGGCGAACTTTTTGGTACCCGATGTAACATAATTTTATTCTTGCGATGCCGATATGCGATGAAGAGTGGACCCGATAATTTTATGATGAAAATTTAGTAACATATCGGATTTGAGACATCGACCCTTTTAAAGTTATGCTCCTACCATTATTTGTGATTGAATGGACGCGATATTTTATAAAGTTGATTTGAATTTCATATCGGGTCCGGAATTATGTGGTCATCGCAATATTGGTAAAGTCGTTTATCGGAGATCGACGATTCATGATAATGGAAGTATATTTAACTGCAAACCTCCGATATGCGAAATACGATATGGCATATGAGTGAGGTAATACATCGGAGATCTTTTATGAACAATTAGTTATCAAAACTGCTATGAGCTACTTCCGATGAAATCTTATGATATTGTTTTTAATTTCAATTGAGTTTCCCAAATGAATAAAAACAAAGTTAAAGAATGCTCAAATTCTAATGAATCTCAAATAAAATTTCCCTGAACCTGTTACCAATTTGAACTGGGTTTGCTGCTTACTTCAAGTTTTGAAAACAAATGAAAACCTGCAATTAAAACAGAAAAAGAATAAAAAATAAACTAAAGAAAAGATAAACTAATAATAGATGAAAATGAACTTGTAAATGCATACCTGGAAGGAAATTGTCTGTGGATTTTACCTCATGAATCTTCAAATTCTTCCTTCGATTTATCAAAATTCTAAATTTGTTCAAAATCATCTCATTATTTATTCTAAATCAGAGTGAGCAATCAGCCTAAAATAAAATATGTTTATTCATGTTCAGGAAATATTAAATTTACCAAAAATAAATATGAAACTATGCTTCCCTTTTGAATTGCAACAACAATTTATTACCTCTGCACATTCCGAATTAACTTGAGAAAAATCTGTATTGTTATAGTGATTGTTCAATAATGCCTTTAGTAAATGAATATGATGCATATTGCAGCATCAATTAAAAAACTAAAGGTCCAAATGGGATGAAGCCACTAGTCGTGGAGAATATCAACACAGATTTAAATGTGTGCCAGGTGCATACTCAATTAAATTTTGTCAATACATTATTAAAAAATAGGCTGAGATGAATTCATGGGTAGAGGTATTGCCACGATAGATTTTGATTTAAAAATGGGGAGGAAGAATTAGAAATTTTCTGATGAGAGGTAAATATTTCCTTGAACGTGTATATGATATGAGAAGGGTTGATTGCTTCCTTCATTTTTAATTTGCAGAATTATTAAAAATAAATTAACTACATAAAACAAACAAACTAAATTAATTCTACTCCTATTCTAACCATATACATGAAGTTGACTAGGTATAGTCATATTTCCAGTGTAACCATTTTCTCATTTTAATCCCTGCATGTATGTACAATTCAAATGTTAGTAATAAAAATAGAAATCTTATTGAACTAAGAAAATGAAATCTATAAGTAAAATGCACAACTATTGTTAGAAGCTTATCTAAAATCTCCTTCTCATGAAATTTTCTTTCCAATTGAATACCAATTGGATCATAGAAATTTCGATGGATTTCTATTAATAATTGGGAAATGTTCAAAAGAGGAGATGAAAGGCCAGATTGTAGATATGAGCTTTTAGATTCAAAGGCCCGGAAGAAACTGTTAGTGTTATGTGTAAATGTTAAGCTATTGACAATCTTCCATGAAGGAAAAATTTTCAAATCTTTTTCAAATGAATTAATGAAAAAATGAATGGAAATCTTTCAAATGAAATGGAAAATTATTAATTAAATTGGATTGCTAGCAGACTTCTAAAAATACATTCTCTTGTTGATCTTTCCTTTGAGAAGATAGAAGCTTTTGATAAAACATTAACATTGATTGAAATTGAAATTGAAATAGCTTTTGATGCTTTTGATTATAATATAAAACTTCAATTTTACAACAGGAAAATGTATCAATTGAATGTTTGATAATAAAGTGCTCAATATGCTAGCGTAATGTATCAAAAATCTGAAAAATAAAATTTGAAAATAAATCTGATTTAATACAAAATAATTGAGGAAACAAAAATAAAATGAAATCACTATTTTTTTTTTTTATACAGTAACGGTTAAGTTTTATTAAGAGGCGGCAAAACAACTGCCACGAGCGATTACATTTCCGCTCTGACTGATAGCACAGATCGGTATTCTTCTTTTGAGACAGAAATTCTTGAAGCAGGGATGAGGTTGCCCAGAAGGAGGATTCTGTTTACATTGCTACCTTGGACATTGAGAACGCTGGAAAAAGCAGCGAATAGGGGAACGATTGAATGCTGGAGAATGCTGAAAGGTCCACTACTGCGCTGGAGAATGTCGGAAGGACCTCGATTGAAGCTGGAGTTTTAACTTGATTTCCCTCCGTGACAGCAGACAGACCCGTAATTTGGCAATTCAGGATGTCGTGAGAGGATCCCTCCTTTCGATTTACTATAGAACCACTACGAATAGCTGACAGAACATCACTGCTTCTACCATTGATGCTGATGATAATATTTGCCCAGCTCCCGCTCTTCAGATTGCGACTAGTAACAGCAGGAAAAGTAGGGAGGGGGCACAGGTCGAGAATTTGAGGAGAATGATCAGGCTGCTTCTTAAGAGAAGGATCCAAGTTCATTAGCAACTGGTCGTTCAATAGGAAACTGAATCAGATCAGACAGGGAGTAAGAGAGCCAGAGCTTTGAAACAGGTGAGAACCCGAAGGAAAAGAAGCCCAGAAATCACTGATCTTATGGAATATTGCAGATTGGGTCAACATTATTAACAGAGAGTGACCTTCTACTCCGAAAGGAGCCTAGATTGGCTTCTTTGTCCGCCTGGGAATTTAACTGCCTGAGGATATGAAAGAATGAGATTTTGTGGAATTTTGGCAATATAAGCCTGATTTTCTTGAGGATGGTGGCTAATTGAGGCTGAGAAGGAATATTTTGGGTGTTCAATGCCTGGATAATGAGCCTAGAGTCTCCGAAGACAGAGATGGTGAGGATGTTACCTTTAATCGCTTAATTTAGACCCTGCCACAGAGTAAGAGCCTCCGCTCTGTTATTAGTTTCCTTGCCCAGACCCCAGGCAAAGCGAAGCACAGATGAGCCACCAGGACCCAAGAGAACCCCACCGCCTCCTGCGATACCTGGGTTACCTTTAGAGGCCCCGTCGAAGAATAGACAATGTTCATTCAGATCCGACCTCCACTTAATGAACTCCTGCTCGTCCAGTCGAATTTCCCAGTTGGAGTGGGTAGTAGCAGGA
Organism: Pinus albicaulis; assembly: GCA_034641835.2. Taxonomy (NCBI): domain Eukaryota; kingdom Viridiplantae; phylum Streptophyta; class Pinopsida; order Pinales; family Pinaceae; genus Pinus; species Pinus albicaulis. The sequence continues at coordinate 401,264,395 of CM076584.1, forward strand.
GGAATGGGACAGTCCTTATGATTTGGGACCAGCCCTTTAAACTAGAGATCCTCCTCACTGTCCAGCACTTTTTCATTCTTTATGGCAGTATTGGCTTCAAGGGCTTCCCCCAAAAAATCTTTGACCTTAATGATGACTCTAGTCGGATTGCAGCTTTCATTCCTGAATATTCTGCTATTCCTCTCCAGCCACAGCTTCCAGGAAACGAATTTGGGAATCCACATCCAACTAGTCTTGAGAAGGTGTTTTTTGGAGAGACCGAACGGAGATAAATTGATCCAGTTTTGAGTAAGATTTGGAATGTTCCCTGGGAGCTCTATTTTGTCAGAATCTAGCATCAGGACACCCTTCCAAAATTCTTGGGCAAAGGGGCACATAATGAACAGGTGATCAGCAGTTTCTTCATCCGACAAACAGAGGTTGCACCTGGAAGGCCCTTCCATACCATGCCTACGGAGATTATCTCTAGTGAGGATACTATTATGTGCTAACGTCCAGCAGAAGAAGTCAACTTTGGGGAGGGAGGGGAATGCCCAAATAAATTTCCATTGAGCCGGATCTGGAGGTACGTTCGGAATGGCCATCAAACTTTTGTAACCTTCAGAAGCTGAATATGAGCCTGAGAGTGATCCCCACCCTCGTTTATCCTTAGCAGAAGCTTTTAAAGGGGATTTCCCTAGGAGCATATCCATAAGAACCGAGGTTTCCCCCTCCAGCTGCTGAGGAACCTCCCCTAGTTGCCAGCTGTCCCATAGACTAGTTGCATCCTCCGTCCAAATGGAGATGTCCCAGAGGGTATTTAAGTTGCGGGCCTGAAGCCAAGATTTGATATTGGCGAGTTCTTCCAACTGATTCAAAGGCTGATCACCAAGTATTGGATCGTCCCAGATTCTTATTTTTTTCCTATTACCTGGGATCCAGTACAGATTATGGCTGAAGTGCTCCAAGACTTTGAGACAGAGTTTAAAAACAGGGGAACCTTTAGAGGTTCTTGGGGGCTGATCCAAGCATCTTAGGTGCTGCCCATGAAAATATTTTTTCCACAGGACCTTCTTGCTCCAACTTGAATTCCCAGTGACAATATTCCATAGCAGCTTGGATCCCAAAGCCAAATTTTGGGCAGCCAGATCGCGCATTTGGAGTCCTCCTTCCAAAAATGGCTTTTTAAGAGTGTCCCATTTTACAAGGTGCATCCTTCTTTCATTTTTTTCCCCCTTCCCACAGAAAAGGCCTCAGAAGTGCGTCCATTTTACTTATCAAGGTTTTAGGGGCAAGGAGAATGGAATGTTGATACAACAGCAGACTTGAGAGAACAGCTTTCATCAGAATGACCTTTCCAGCATTATTCAGCCATGAGGCTCCCTAAGCTTGGATTCTGAGTTTAGGCTTGTCAAGCAGGGGTATCCAGTGGGCTACTTTAGGATTGGTCTTGAAGATTGGGATTCCCAGGTATTTAAAAGAGTTCTAGATCCAAGACCCTTCCATATCTAGAAGCCTTGCAATGTCTGACAATTCCTTGACCGAGCAGTTCCAGCCATAAATTGTGCTTTTAAGGTAGTTAATCTTGCTGCCTGAGACCTCTCTATAAATGTCCAGCTCCTTCTTGAAGGATCTTGCAGAGTTTATTCTTGCCCCACCAAGCAATAAAGTGTCATCAGCAAATTGGGCATGGTTTATGTATTTGACATTGCGAGCCATACGAAGGCTAGGCAGGGTATGGGTCTGTTGACCGAAGTCTAGCTGAAAGCTAAGCACAGAGGCTTGGATAGCATAAAGGAGCGGGGACAAAGGACAACCTTGCCTTAGTCCCCTTAAGGCTTGGAAAAACTATGAATATCGACCATTAACCAACGACGCTATCCAAGGAGAGGCTATGCATGCTTTAACCCAATTTATGATGGCTAAAGAGAAGCCCATTTTCTTCATCACAATAAACAGGAAATCATGTCTCACCCTATCAAAGTCATTTGCCAAATCAAGCTTAATCACCATACCTTTCTCATTTCGATGATAGCTTGAATGAACTGCTTCTTGCACCAGCACAATATTGTCCAGAATCTTTCTCCCTTTCATGAATCCTCCTTGGTTTTCAGGGATAATGACTAGCAGAATTTTCTTGAGGCGGTTGGTTATCATTTTAGTGATCAGCTTGTAACTAGAGTTACACAAAGAGATTGGCCTGAATCTGCTAAAATCGGAGGCGCCTTTCTCTTTCGGAATCAAGGCAAGAAAGGATGAGTTAATGTTGCCTCCAATCTTGGCACAAGATTGAGATTTCCTGACCATTCTCAACAAGTAATTTTTTATTGTGGCCCAAAAGGATAGATAGAACCTAACGGTGAACCCATCCGGGCCAGGAGCTTTATCCGGTTCCATACTTTCCAGTACTTTTTTAAGTTCATTCATGTTGATTGGGGCAGTCAGCATAGAATTATCAGATTCTTGGACACAATGAGGAATTAAATCAATCGGATAGGCATGAGGATCAACGGGGGGATCTTCGGTTGCAGAGTAGAGATCTTTGAAGAAAGAGTGATTTTCCCGCTTTATGCCTTCAAAATCCTTAACCACTGCATTTTGATGATGAATTTCTTTAACTGTTTTGAAGTGCTTGCGTGCTTCAGCATGTTTGTGGAAGAAGTTTGTATTTTTGTCGCCGGCCTGTAACCAGAGAGTTCTGGATTTCTGTCTCCAGAACTCTTCTTCTTCCCTACTTGCTTTGTGGAATTCTTTTTGCAGATCAGTTTCTTTTTGAAGGAGGTCTTGGGAAACAATAGTGTTTTCCAGAGATAATTGATGGGCAGCAAGACTGTCCAGGGCCACCTTTCTTTTGGAGGAGGGAGATTTCAACCTTCTAGCCCACTCCTTGAGCCTTCTTTTTAGACCCCTCATTTTTTCTTCCCACACATAGAAAGGGGAACCTTGAACTTGCATGTTCCAGGCCTCAGAGACCATCTCTTGGAAACCATCATGTTGAAGCCACAGAGGGCTGAATATAAAGGGAATAGGGCCAAGATTTTCGTCCATGGAAAGCTCAAGAAGAATGGGTTTATGATCAGAGGTGCTATTTGGCAGTATTTTGGAAGAGGCCATTAGTCTGCATGTCAGGAAAGAGGTTTGGACGAGAAATCTGTCCAAACGAGCAGCAATATGGCTGGGGCCAACCCTTTTGTTGGACCAGGTGAACTTCCCAGATGTGGGCATGATGTCCTCCAGCTCCCAACCCAACATAAGGTCTTCAACCCACTCTCTAGCTGGGTCCCTGACCGGGGAGCCACCCTTTTTCTCATTTACAGCTAGTGTGACATTCAGATCACCTGCAATAATAATGTTTTCTGGGCTGTGCAATGAAAGGTAGGACAAAATCGAATCCCAACAATATTTTTTCTCAGCTGGTAAGACCAGAGCATATATATTGAACATACTTACTTGTTGGCCAGAGTCTTTATGGAGGAGCTTCGTGAAAAGCCAGTGAGGGGAGCAGTCTTCATGAATCAGGTCGTAGATGGAGCTATCCCAGAAGGAAGCGATCCCACAGGAGGTGCCTCTCGCACTGACAGCTCTCCCATGTCCTTTACGCCAGAAAGTTTTGCTAGCTTGGAGGAGGTGAGGATCCTCCAACTTTGTCTCCTGGATGAGAAGGATTTCAGACGAATATATCCTCACTATATCTTTCAGGGCCTCTTCTTTCAGCCTGCTGCCTAATCCTCTGCAATTCCAGGAGACGTATTTCATTATTTATTGGCTTGGGAGGTTGTGGCCCCTTTTGGAGCCGTGCCATGCTTGCGCCCGGATCTTGTATTCATAATTCCCTTGAGTGTTTTCTGGGAGCCTTGGTGTATGTCTAGATAAGTTTTATCTTCTCTTCATTTCTTCTTGGATTTTCAGCCCCTGGCCAATTTGATAGGGGTGACTTGCGAGCTGTCTGATTCATAGACTCTTTCTTCAGATTCTTCATCAGATTCGGAGGCCAGGCTGATATGCTCTTCGTTATCTTCTTTTCCTTCATGGTCGCCATCTGCTGGGAGGGTGATTGTTTCAGTACCAGTTTCTTTTGCGTTCTTCGACAAGTCTTTCAGTTCTTCTTGAGTCCCGATGGCTTCTGCATTCCCTCCTGAGAAGGAGCCAACCTTTGGAGCTTCTTTGGCCTTTGGCTTGGTCTGAGATTTCCCCACTGGCCCAGTATTTTTCTTCTCAGTTGGTCTTGGAATAGCCTTACCTTTTTTGATTTCTTTCCATCCTTCTTCGTCCTCCTTAGTCCCTGATGGGGCTTTAGGACAATTCCGTTGGAAGTGTCCGTGTTCATAACAGGTTCTGCATTTGAAAGGCAATTGCTCGTAGTCCAGCTTTTGGTAGTGATGCCAGTCTCCAACTGTGATTTTTACCGCCTCAGGCAAACCAGCTTCTAAGTCGACTTCCACACAGATTCTTGCACAGGTGTATTGGCCCTTGTGATCTGCTTTGTAAATGAATCTGCCCAGACCATTTCCAATCATTTGCAAAGAGTGAAAGCTCCAGCAATGGATCGGAAGGTTGGGGAGCCGAACCCAGACTGGGACCTCCTTAGGGACATCAAATGAAGGATCGAAGTCAGGGGTCCATTTATTGAGATACAGACCCTGATTTCCCATGAAATACGGACCATTTCTGAATACCAGATCTTGATCTTCTTTGGAGGTGAACTCGAAAATGAAAAAGCCTCTGCCAACCGCGTAGCAGATCACATTATTTTTCAGCTGTGGCCTCCAGTTGCGTTGAATCCAATCATCAGTGGTTTTTGTAGAAGGCCAGCGACCCATAAATTGCCCAACCAACCCTCTGTCAGCAAGGGCAAGGGCTATTTTAATCGGTTGTTCTTCATGCAGTGCGATCTCAGGGATTTCCTCAAGTTTTTTTATGAACTTCGGAACCTCAGGGGCCGGTCGCTTCTTCCCTTTCTGTGATAACAAGCGTCGAAATGCTTCTTCAGATGATAACGGAGGGGTGGGAGAGGGCTCCCCACCCCCGGGTGCACCCATGCCAGCGGCAGTGGAACGCAGCGAATGAAGGCCTACTCAATCCATACCCCACTAGACAGCATGAAAGGGAGAAAGAACCCCTGCAAACCTATGCGTCGCGCTGATGACTAGTGCGCTGCGCAATATTAGTGCGTCGCGCCCAGCCAAAAGAAACACTGGAGGGTCCGGCTCTACGTGTCGCGCTGACCCAATGCGTCGCGCGACCCAAACAGTGCGTCGCGCAGTTCAACTCCTGAACGAAGAAACCTGTCCACAGAATGATGGCAGCGAAGCCCTCCTAGTTGGCTAGAGGGCCGAGACCACCGCCACAAGCTCAGAGAAAACCTGTTGCAGAGCTTAAACCCGCGCTCACCCCAAATTAAATCACTATTGTTACAACTAATGTTACAGCACAATTGGGATTGTTTTGAAATAATTTCTTTTTCACAAGGATTGGCCAGAATTATGGAATTTGAGTAATTTCGAATTCCAACTTGTGAATTAGAAAGAGATTTATGATTATGAATAGGAATGAAAGCTTGATCATGATATGAATCATAAATTAGAATATTTTCTCGAATAGTGAAATCATGAAGATAATTTGATGCTTTAAAATGAGGATTAGTTGGAATAATTTCTAAATTGAAATGTTCCTCATTCTCAGATGTTATTTGAATTTTATCATGAGGATTCTCTTGAGAAAAATATAAATCAACATCCTGTATGTCAGAGTAATTATCATAAATGACTTCGCAAGATTCTTTAGAATTTCCTTCAATCTTATTCAATAAATCCAAACACGGAGGAACAAGAATTTCATGTTCATTAATGGAAAAAGAATGATCATTTATTGTTTCTATATCTCGATAAAAATTTATTGGTAATTTATTTAAATCATCCTCTTTAATTTCTGAAATATCATTAATACCAAGAGGCAAAAATTTACCATCATAAAAAATATCAGGATAAAGGGAAAAATGTGAATCTGAAATAATGCAATTAAAAATGTCTCGGTTTGAGAACTCTTGTGCATTATGATCATTGTAAATTTTAGATTGCAGATCATTCCTTTGCGTGTGCATGCTTTCTTGAAGAAGGCTTGTTTGCTGCTCTGATTTCGGCATTTGTTCACCATGGAAAAATTCAGAAATTTGTACAACATTTTGTATTTTATTATTTAATTTGAATGCTGTTTGCACTTGCTAATTTGCAATCTGATTTTCTAAATTTAATAGAGAGTAACTTTCTAATTCCAATGTAGTTCTTTCTCCAAAATTGCTGTTGTTTTCTTCTTGCATTTGATTAGAAATATTTTCCAAGCTTTTTGAAACCACTTCATCACAATTTATTTGGACATCCAAATTGGATTTCTCATTTATATTGGAAGGGGATGGAAAAAAGCTTGAACTAATTTGATATGGATTGGGAATAGGAGGAAAAGAATAATTATGTTCAAACCAATCTAGTGATTTTTCTTTCATAGGTTCATCTTTGACATTAAATTTTAAACAATTCAAATGAAGTCAAATATTAAAATCTCTAACAGAATCATTTTCATTTCATAGATATTCAATTTCATCACATATCTGATCATAATCATAGTGGTCAAATTTACAAATGAAACTTGTAACAAATTGGTCCTAGCTGTGAATTGAGGCAACCAGAATAGTTCTACACCAGTTTCTGGCTTTTGCCGCAAATGTGAGAGTAAAAATTCTGCATAAAATGCCTTCATCAATTCCTTGAAAATCATAATTTGAAACATTTTGAATAAATTGAAGGACATGATTGTGGAGCGATAAAAAAGTGTCTTTGTAACTCCTAATTACCTCACATTAATTGTCAACCCAGGGACGACTTTTTGTTTCAAGAGTGTACTCAGTCTGAGGCGGCTATTTACTCAAGAGTAATGTTTGTGAAGAGGTAGTATAGAAATACAAATGCAGAAATAATAAATGCTTGAAAAGAAATCTGCTTGAAAAGAAATCTAATTACAAATGACAGAAATGTAAAGACTACACTACAGCAACCTTGCTAGACATCGATTAGGAATGCAGTAGTAATAACTCTTTCCCCTAGAAATCGATGTGAGATGACCAAATCTGGGGACCTGGAATGATTAGCTCTGCCCTCTACAGTTTAGAGATCTCAAAGCAAGTGAAAACAACTCAAAGGAAATGAAATCTAAAACGCAAACTGGAAAGAAACAACAATCTAAAAGCAATGAACAGGAATTGAATAGCAGCGTAAAATAAACAGTGAATTCAATTCATAACCAAGCAAACTAGATTTCTACTCTTTAATCCTGTCGTCAGCCACGCAACAATCAACTATCGTAATTCATAAACAAAAGGAACAACAACTGGAATTAGATACAGAAAAACAACATTTTATAACAATTGAATCATGAATCATGCTTCTTGTAAAGAATGGAATAACAATGACTTTGTATTTGATCCAATTAGCAATAACTCAATAAATAAACAAACTTCACACAACAGAAATAAACCAATAGAAATACAAACAGCAGATCGCTCCACCAGGGCCGGGCCCTCAACCACCGGTGAAGCGTTGCTGTGCTTTACTCCAGCGCTTGAGAAATGGAACAACAATGAACTCCTTTATTAATCAGGCATTAATAATGTTTACAAACAGCTCACACTCTCTTAACAAGAGCCGATGCACAATTCTGCAAATTACAATAAGAAAAGTCTCTCCATCCCCTCATACACAATACATGCTTCTCCTTTTATAATCAGAAGGAGGAGAAATTAAATAGCAAATAGGATCTCTAATAATAATATTGAATTTCTTCCAACCAATTTATCAACAATAAAATAGATTTACATCCATCTTTCAACAACAGCAAGTCGAATTTGGCTTTGTAAATGAGATTTGGAGGACGGCCGCAACCATAGATCTGAGAAAATTGTGCTCAAAGAATCCTGTGTTTCTCTCAGTACAAGCCGAATTTGGGCAAACCGTTCTTTGATAAAGTTAATTGGGTCCGTTCTGAACAAAACCCATGTTCCGGATTTTCCAGATTCGTCTTCATTTGCTCCGAATCTCAATCGCAAAACTGTCACTCCTTATTCCAGCGCATTTCTGAGTTGGCACTTTTAATGATCAAATATTCAATCTGGAAATTATCTTGGAGGCTAAAAATGGTGAATAATGTTATAACCAACTTATTAAAACTATCATTGATAAAATCATGCATAATCATCAATTTATTAGAAATAAAGGAGAATAAATAATATTCATTCATAAGAGCATAAATCATTATAAAATGGATTTGAATAATAAATTATAATAAATGACGTGATGAAGAATGGTAGAAATGGGTGGAATAAGCATTCAGAAGTGATAATAATAATGGCATATTAACGGCCCAACATACCCCCACACTCAATATGTTGCATGTCCTCATGCAACGAAAACCTGAATATATTGCATGTCTTCATGCAACCCCAAGACAAAATCCATGTGTTAACCAAGCAGTAAAAAATATGTTCATCTCAGCTCATGAAATGGATAGAACAAATGAATTCTTCCTTAATGAATGAATATTCACTTTTAGTAATCTTGATGAAGGCATAACAATTTTTATATTGACATTCAACTATATGTATGAAGTTGCAGCAAAATATGATATAAGTAATAGCAAACTTCATTAACCATTTTCTCAAAAACTACAAACCAGCTTTTGTTGAAATTTGGCAAGTAAATTTATAATATATGAATGCCTTTATGATCCAAAAATCAGACTGTTTTGATGCATGGATCATGAGATATAAACAAAATGACTGTAGCTAAGAGTGCATGATTTCCGAAATTTTATGAACCAATTTATCTTGAAATTGTCTGGGTTTGTATTAATGATACATCTGTGTTTTCCAAAAAATCACAAGAATTGAGTTCATAGTTTTAAAAATATTATGGAAATCAATTTCTACACTGAAATTGTATGCCTTAAATGAGAAAGAAAATAGAAAACATCCATCATGCGTAGAAATTCCTCCCCCTCTCTGAAAAATTAGCATGCCCTCATGCGATGCTAGAAAACAAATAGAGGTGGTTGCTACCAGCTGTTGAATTCTATGCTTGGTGTAAAACAACATGGAATAAGGGAGGTGTTGAGAGTGAATAAGAATAGCAATGGATGATAAAGAATATGAATAACATGGTCATAAGAAAGAAATGAATGAAAGGAACACTCCCCCATACTCTAAAATGATATGCTGCTGAAAAATAGGGAGTGGTATAGATGTGGACTGAAGGATGATAAATGATGCTCAAAATGGATTTTTTTGAAATTCTCCTAAATCAGAAAATTATGCGATTTTACCTCAAGTTTTACCTCCAAAAATGTGGAATGACATATATGGACTGGCATTTGTTGAAGCTGATGTAGGCAGAGTTGGTGCTAAAAGTGATGCAAAAGGTGGAATCCAGGTAAGCACATCGTGTCTGAAGAATTGTTCACGTGCGCGAGCCTCTTCTGTTAAGTGCAATAGTGTGGTCATGCTATGAATAGAATTCTGCCCATACTTGTTGTTTTCCTGCAAACAAAGCACTATTTGACATACAATGTTCTTGAATCCATAGTGTAAGCAATAGATAAGATGCATGCAAAAATTTCAATCAGAAAAACTTATGTATACATGCAATACTAATATTTTTGCAAATCAACAAGTGATGGCAGAGTGCAGTAATCATATCGCATGCAATCCCATAATGCATACATTCCCCCCTCCAATTGGAAAAGGAATGCCATGACCATAAAACGTATGAGAGGGGTTATGCTGACGGCAAGGCACGGGAATGAACAATATATCAGTAAATGAAGCAGAGTACACATATCAATGATAGGACAACGAGAGTTATGATTATAATGAGAGCAGAGTGTGTAAAGATAGTTATGAATAAGAGATAGGACGTTTTGGATTGATGATAAGTTACGAAAAAGAGAAAAAGAACAACAATATGCCAAAAAGATGCTTCACTGATGGTATTCTAGCTGAAAAAATGATGTGATTGATTATAAAACAATTTCTCATGCATAAAGGTTCAAAATAGGGAAAAGTAAGGAAATAACTTCTCTGATAAAAAGAAAAAATAAGAAAAGGGTATTATAATAATAATTGACGATAAGATATAACTTCAATACCATAAGCAGAGCCGCTGCTACCAGCAGGCGTCCATAGCCTCGGCAGGGTTGCTTTTAACCCATATGAGCCAGGATCCTCAATTTATAAATGGAGAGTTACAGTGCTGTTCTATAAAAGAGATCAGTGTGCTGGCGTGGTAACCAGATAACCACACTGCCATTCACTGGGATGTAGCAAAAGTGATCAGGCCGGCTCGTGATGAGACCTCCTGTTCCAAGGATAATTTGACTATCCAATGGATCATAACCCTGGTGTGGTGGCCATAATGGGAATGTCACTTTCTTACAACCTTATGAACATGGTAGGTTGGCTCGTAATGAGACCCCCTATCCTCCATCTGTGAACAAAATTTTGTTGTTATTACACAATTTATGATAAAAAGAGGGAGGCTCAGTACTCCTTAAGAGCAGGGATGGTGGAAGAAGTTGAACATGTCAATAGAAAAATATACCCATAATCTCATTTATTACAGACAGAGAAGATTATAATCCAGAAAGGTGGAACCAGCATGGTATTAAGATGATCAATCAATATCATGTTCAACAGAAAACAATGCAGTAAAGTAGTATATAAATAATTGTGTCCCTTTTGAAAATAATCTATCATCAAGGAGCTGTCCTGTTAAAGATCATAACATGAATGATATTAACTTGCCTCAATAGAATCCATAATTCTTGTCCTCATAAAAGTAGTGTACTTCATGCCATGAAAGGGAATCAATAAAATGTGGTTGAGATGAACTAGGAATAATCCCACAAGAGGAAGGAAGGGTTGCTCCCAAAGTGTTGCTTCTTTGAAGGAACAGCAAAAACACTCAAAAAAAGTGTTGTTCCTTGTAGGGAACAACAAAGGAAATGCACACCAAAAAGAAAAAATACACACAAAAAAGTGTGAAAATGCAAATGTCGTTTCTTTGGAAAAAGGAACAGCAAAAACTAAAAGTGTCGTTCCTTTAGAAAAGGAACAACAAAAACGCAAGTGCCGTTCCTTTGGAAAAGGAACAGCAAAATGGACAATCATAACATGCAAACATGCAAAAAAAACAAATTAGCTGTTCACGACATTGATGCTGAGGATGAGTTACACTTTGAATGAAGCAACACCTGAAACACAAAATATAAGAGAAATTAGAAAAAAAAAACAACAAAAACAGTATGTAAATAAATAAATTAAGTTACAACAGCTATGATGTTATGTCAAAAAAATGATTTATTCGAAAAATGTTTTGGCAGCAAAGACATGACATGAATCTTCAAATGAAAATCAATTCTTCATTTCTTCTATTACGAATCCGTTGGGTAATGAGTTGGATGAAATTCCTTTGTTTCATAAAATTTCTTTCAAAAATCACTCGTCCATAAATTGACCTTCTTTATTTTCCCAAGACTTGCAAAAAACGAGTGTCTACCTGCAAGAAAACATTAAATCATGGAGAAAGAGAGGTGCGCGGGCTCCCCTAATCCAAGAATTATGCAAAAAACTAACAAGTAGTTACTCTGTAAAACAAATCCACGGAGAAAATAACAAAGTAAAATTTATTTGTTACATGCGGGAGAGCAGTGGCCAATCATGCTAACCTGCAGTGTTTTAGTCACAACTTCTTTGTTTTTCGTCCAAATTGAGTGATTCCAAAGCCAAATGAGAGCTAATTCAAAGGTTAATCTCCAATAGCAACTGGTTTTAAAAATTCAATGATATGATATGTCAATTTTACTTAGAACAACCTGCATAACAGAGTCATTTTCGCTTACCCCACTTAGAACAACAGTGAATGTTTTAAGCATAGATTCTTCGTTTGATGTCGGATTCGAATGATTCAAATTGTAAATGAAAGTAGATTCATTTATTTATCTCCAATAGAAATAGGTTTTGAAGAAAAGAATAATTGATAGGTGAAATACTGTAAGGAACATCCGGAAAAACATAGTTTTAAGGGTGCTGATTTACGATAGACAGTCAGTAGTTTGATCATAACTTCCCCATACGATATCTAAAATGAGTGATTCCAATTGCATTGGAAACTAGATTCATAGGGGAATCTACCATAGAAACAGGTTTTAAAAATATGGTCATTTAGGCCTCCAAAAACTGACTGTCCCAACTCTGTTCCTGAGATGCCCCCTAGACATCCGATCAATGTTTTGGTTCTAACTTTTTCGTTTCAAATCCAAATGGACTGATTCAAATTGGGTTAGAAAGTAGACATCAAGGGCTATCTAGGGTAGAAACAGATTTTAAAAATATTCATTTTTGGTCCCTCAAAACATGACTGTCCCGACTGTTTTTCCAGAAAGTTCATCAAGCCCGCAAGCCAAAAAAATGATATTCAAGCATTTTTTCAAATTGGTGATAAAAAATGAATATGAGTGTTTGTAGAGATATTATTTCCATTATAAGTCATCTACATACACAAATGAATTAAAAAATTATCACCAATATTGATTTGCATAGCATGTTGCAACAAAAAACAACTAGTTTTACATAAAAAACAAAATGCATTTATTTATTCCCTTATTTATTTTATGTTTTATACTAACCTATTTTGATTTGAAAAATGAATATGAATACGTATATGAGTACTTCCAGTGGAGCCATTTTCGAAATAAGGCTTCATGTATACACATACCCAAATTTGAAAAATGCATATTAATGAAAATTAGGGTATGAGAAGCCAACTTCCCTTGAAAAAATGGTATAAAAAATTGTTGAAGCATAGAGTGATGATGCAAACACGTGATGGAGTGAAACCAATCTTCAATATATCCGTTACTTTCTTGATTTCCCATCATACCATGAAGTTCTTGAGCTTTTAAAATGGTTTGTTGGTGCAACCTAGAAGAAACCTCATTTGCTTCCATAGCTTCTACAATTTTTGAATTTGAAACATTCCGAATCTCATTGTAAGTTTTCTCTAATGGCGCATGTGAGATAGAATGGGTGGGAAGGGTGGGTAAATTTGGCAGTTCAACATTGTAAGCATGTTGTACTGGTTTATTGTGGTGAGGGTGTGGAATTAGTTGAGCAGGAAATTGTGTATGGAATGGAGCATTGTGATGATGTGTTTGGTTAGGTTGAGTGGATAAATTTGATATGCAAGCAGGATGTTGTGAAAGAGCTGGTGGAGAATATGGAGAATGTGCTTGTGCTACAAGATGAGGGAGAGTAGTCATGCAATCATAAGGTGAACCATGCCAAACTTGTAGATAAGATTGGTGGTTATATTGAAATTGACATGGCTGCCCTAGAACATGAGTATTCCATAATGGATTATGCAAGTAAGAGAATGGAAAAGAAGTGTTTTGAACCATACCTGTTGACCTTGTTGTAGCTTCCTTATCTCTTTGATATGCTACTTCCATCCTAGATAAGGAAGAGTGAGTATCTATGGGCTGCTCCTTTCGGTCATGAGGGAAAAACACTTCATGAAATTCTTCATTTTTATGAACCTGCAAAACGTCCAATTTTGAGCTTAGAGAGCTAATAAAATCAACTTTAAAATTTTCAAATAAATCATTGATTTCAGCTCTTATGTCTCCTATTCTTGTAGCAGATTGGGAAAAGAAAGAACAAACATCTCTAGAGTTCTTACCAGCCTTGAAGATTCCTCTTGAATACATTATGCACAACTCACAAACATCATCATATGATAACTTAAAAACATCACCTTTTCCTATCAGATTTAAGAGTTCTAAAAATTCATCTTTGATTCCTTTAGGAAGGAGTGTTTTTAAGATCTCTTTTTCCAAATGCTTATGCTTTGATTTTTGAAGGTTATAATGAAATCGATCTACATAGTCCTCCAAACTTTCATCTTCCCCTTGTATCATACCGAAAATATCTTCATTGGATTTGCAATAGTCTTGGTACTTTTTCAAGAATGTGTTCTTCATGTCCTCCCATGATTGGATGCAATTCCCACCTAGGCTCATGAACCATCGGAGAGCTGCTCTTTTTAGAGTAAGAGGAAACACTTTCAATCTTTGATCATTAGTACAATAATCATATCCTCTACAAAGTATTTCGAACTCAAATAAGAATGTATCTGGATCTTCATTTGCTAAACCATGAAAATTTGGTAAAGATGGGGGAATTATGTGTATTTGTGTCACTCCTCCTAGATCTTTGATAGGAAATTCAAAAGTAGAAACGTGAGCCATTTCTTACCATAATATAAGATGTTTTTCATGTGTTCCTTCAAAGCTCCTTCTTCCAATGTTCCTGTCAATTAGTTAGTGAAATGGGTGGTGCTTACATCACCACTTGAATGAAATCATGTGACTCATTTTTCAAAATTTCTATTTTTTCCCTAATCATTCACACAAAAATTCAAACATCTATTTCTACCCAACAAAGCAACAACAAATCTGTTAGGAAAGCGGACAGTGGAGCAGGGCTTTTACATGCTCCGCACGTAGGTTCTTACCTTCCGTTTATAAGATCCAACTCTTCCCTAGCAGGCACTCATCAGATTCACACTACTCTTTAGAAATGGCTACACTCTCCCCGGCAACGGCGCCAAAATGTGGAGCGATAAAAAAGTGTCTTTGTAACTCCTAATTACCTCACATTAATTGTCAACCCAGGGACAACTTTTTATCTCAAGAGTGTACTCAGTCTGAGGCGGCTATTTACTCAAGAGTAATGTTTGTGAAGATGTAGTATAGAAATACAAATGCAGAAATAATAAATGCTTGAAAAGAACTCTGCTTGAAAAGAAATCTAATTACAAATGACAGAAATGTAAAGACTACACTACAACAACCTTGCTAGACATCGATTAGGGATGCAGTAGTAATAACTCTTTTCCCTAGAAATCGATGTGAGATGACCAAATCTGGGGACCTGGAATGATTAGCTCTGCCCTCTACAGTTTAGAGATCTCAAAGCAAGTGAAAACAACTCAAAGGAAATGAAATCTAAAACGCAAACTGGAAAGGAACAACAATCTAAAAGAAATGAACAGTGTTTGAATAGCAGCGTAAAATAAACAGTGAATTCAATTCATAACCAAGCAAACTAGATTTCTACTCTTTAATCCTGTCGACAGCCACGCAACAATCAACTATCGTAATTCATAAACAAAAGGAATAACAACTGGAATTAGATACAGAAAAACAACATTTCATAACAATTGAATCATGAATCATGTTTCCTGTAAAGAATGGAATAACAATGACTCTGTATTTGATCCAATTAGCAATAACTCAATTCTTTAATTGTAATAAACGAACTTCACACAACAGAAATAAACTAATAGAAATACAAACAGCAGATCGCTCCACCAGGGCCGGGCCCTCAACCACCGGTGAAGCGTTGCTGTGCTTTACTCCAGCGCTTGAGAAATGGAACAACGGTGAACTCCTTTATTAATCAGGCATTAATAATGTTTACAAACAGCTCACACTCTCTTAACAAGAGTCGATGCACAATTCTGCAAATTACAATAAGAAAAGTCTCTCCATCCTCCCCTACACAATACATGCTTCTCCTTTTATAATCAGAAGGAGGAGAAATTAAATAGCAAATAGGATCTCTAATAATAATATTGAATTTCTTCCAACCAATTGATCAACAATAAAATAGATTTACATCCATCTTTCAACAACAGCAAGTCGAATTTGGCTTTGTAGCTGAGATTTGGAGGACGGCCGCAACCACAGATCTAAGAAAATCGTGCTCAAAGAACTCTGCGTTTCTCTCAGTACAAGCCGAATTTGGGCAAACCATTCTTTGATAAAGTTAATTGGGTCCGTTCTGAACAAAACCCATGTTCCGGATTTTCCAGATTCGTCTTCATTTGCTCAGAATCTCAACCGCAAAACTGTCACTCCTTATTCCAGCGCATTTCCGAGTTGGCACTTTTAATGATCAAATCTTCAATCTGGAAATTATCTTGGAGGCTAAAAATGGTGAATAATGTTATAACCAACTTATTAAAACTATCATTGATAAAATCATGCATAATCATCAATTTATTAGAAATAAAGGAGAATAAATAATATTCATTCATAAGAGCATAAATCATTATAAAATGGATTTAAATAATAAATTATAATAAATGACGTGATGAAGAATGGTAGAAATGGGTGGAATAAGCATTCAGAAGTAATAATAATAATGGCATATTAACGGCCCAACAATGATTAAAATCAGAAGAATTTCTCTCACCATTAAACTTTACCTGAGACAAGAGTCTTACCACTTCGGGTGGAGTATTGGAAGATGCACGTCCATGGATACAACTCCAAATTGGAAGTTTAAGAGGATCCATCGTGATTAAATAAAATGTTAAAATTGAAAAGACTCCAACATACAACAAGTTTCAGGCCCTCCTTCTAGCGCCAAAATGTTGAAGCCTCAAAAATCGCTGCAACAACATGGGGGATGACCACTCGGTCCGGACCTTAAAACAGCTCCTTTTCCGTTTGGAATGGTGGTTCCGACTGGTTCAACTAGGTCCAGTTACCTTCTCTCAATCTCCAATGGCTTTAAAATATGACTTTCATTCACCAATGGAAAAGAGACATCAGATCAACCTTCTTGCTGATCAGGCAAGAAAGTGATCCTTAAGTTGATTTAGGGCTCAGCCAATCCACTACTAAAGTTTGCCTCTTTGGGAAGAGGACTTAAAAGAATGTAGAAATTAATCTAAATGCAAACTTATTCTAAGATGCAAGAAAAAAAAACTATCTTAATCCTATCTTAACTAGGCAGATATAGATCTAACCCAACCAAGAGCAGGTATTTATAATATTGAGATTGAAATATGTTTTGCTTATAATGAATATCAAATTAATTAAATAGTTCAATTAACTAACATTATGGATAGCAAAACACATCCTATTGAGACCTTTTAACTGAAATAATAAATCAACAATACTGAGTAAATAGTTCACAAAATGGTATTGATCATTAAATCAGTAACTTGAATTATCAAACAATAATATGCGGAAAAAGTTCACAACATATCACTATTTATTCATCCAATATTAAAAGAGAGATTTATGAGTAAATAGTTACTCAGAAATAAGAATTCAGCCCATAAGAGCAGAGATAAATAACAACATAAAATAGAAGCAAATTACCCATACCGACAAAAGTGCACAAATATGTAAGTAAATTGACATCATTCCTGTTATCATAAAATAAAACTAGCATTTAAAATAATAGTATTCGAAATACCAATTTATTGAATCCATTTCTCCAGCTCCGGTCTCTAATAGTCCTTTACAATGCCTAAGCTTCTGCTTTCAAAAGCAGAGCTATAATAGTGCAAACTCTGTTCATTATACATAACTTAGGATGTAAAAGAAAAACCTCAATAATCCCCAGATCTGAGATTCCACTCCTCCCACCTACAACTCTAAATCCCTATTACAAAAGTTCTTATAGAATTCCATAATTGCAGAGGAGAGCAACCCTTATTCCATTCTGCAATCCGCTATTTATAATATTTGCAAAGGAATTCTTGAGATGAAAGTTTGTTAAAGAAAATCTGCCCAATCACTTTTATTTTCTCAAAAATTCCAATCTTTTAATTGCTGGAGCATTCTCATTGATTAAGATATTTTCTTCATATCTCTTCTACTGTTTTCCTACAAAAAGAAATCAAAATAAATTAAGATGCAACAATAAAATCAAAATACCATTTCTGGCATTAAAATAAATCCAATAAAATTCTTATTTAAATAAACAATTGAAAATAAAATATAAACTCTCTATCGATGCCTGGGATGTTTTAATTGGCCAAAGATATTATTGATGAGCGAATCTGCAATTAGAAAAGGCTTAGGACAAATGAAAATGTAGAAAATAACTCAGAGAATTGATTTTGTTTTAGAAATTCGGAGCTTGATCTTCTGCATGATTTTTGACCCAATTAATGACCAAATCTATTAGTGGAACCTCCTCAGAAATGTTCTCCTTGATTTTATCTTTCCAATGAATCGTCCTGGGCCTCATTTGGTCAAGTATAACTCAATCTATGAGCCTCCAAAGTTGATGAGTCAAAACTGGCATAATTTTGGAAATTTTGTTGCTGGGCTAAAAATCAGAATTTTTAATTAGAAATTTAATCCTAAATTAGATTCTAATTATCTAAATTAATTATTAACTAACTAATATATACAATTAATTCTAATTAATTATCATCTAATTTAGAAATTGATTAAGTTACAAAATTAAATTAATATACAAATGATTTGAAAAAGTTAATTTAAATATGATTAATATTATAATTCAAATTATATTAAAATTATAATAAATATTATAATTATAATATAATTATTATAATATAAAAATATAAAAATTAATTTACAAACCATTGGAATCAATCCAAATCCAAAATCCATTAAACAAACCATTGAAATCAATCCACACCCATTCATTCATAAAACAAACCATTGAAATCAATCCACACTCATTCATTCATCCATGTGAGATTATGGAGGAATATGGTGAGTGGAGTGTGAGGTGAGGGTGATGTGAGGGTGAGTGAGGTGGAGGTATGGGAGGCATAAGGGGTGAAACAAAAACTTTATATTAAAAACTTTTAACACATCGCATATCGCAAGAATCTTGGATCGGGGTTTTTCAAATGTGCATGTTAAAAAATTGCGATGGATTCGATATTGCGATATTGTGATATGCGATGTAAATTTTTTTTATTTTTATTTTTAATATTAAGTTTTAATTTTAATTAAATTAATTATATTTTATTATAATAATTAATTTAATTAATCTCAAAATTTAATGTTAAATATCAATTTTTATTTTGGTTTTATTTTAATGATGTTTAGTTTAGTTATGAAATTTTCTAAACTACAGCTACTCCGAAAATAAATAAAAAAAATAAAAATAGCATTTTTAACCCAGACTAGATAAATGATGGGACTTTAAAGGAGTACCATTTTCAAACCAGTTGACCAAATGAGGTAAAACAAGCATCAATGGGAAGCTTATTAAAAATCGATTTTAACAAAGCAATCAAAACAAGAATACAAAGAAAATGAAAAATTAACAATTGCGTAGGATAATCAAATAAATAAAAATCCTAAAAGGCGTTTAGCCAAAAATTTATAGAAAGGGTCCCCATTATTTGAAGTGAACAAGTCAAAAATGGGGGGGTTGTGTTTTACCACAACATAACTACAATTACATATTGCACTATGGTCTAGGATTTTTCCACAAGAAAATCTAGACCCTTGGGCATATCTTATGAAAACCTAAAGTCCAAGACAAACACTACAACAACATTCTCATCTTGAATTCATTGGGAATTATTGCTTTTGCCTTCAGGGGTCACAATAATACTCTGGAAATATAGATATTGTGCTTTTGTAGCAGCATATAATTGTGTTTCGTTATGATTTCTTGTCTTTGTCTATATTTTTTAGGGAAGGATACATGTTGATAGCTTACCTTATCGATGATGTTTCTTTATTGTGATTGACTAGGAAGTTGTATCTGAGAATGCGGGCTACTATGCCATCTAGTCTCAAGCATCGTACCTGTGTACAAATTTGGATAAGAGAAAGGGTTGCTTATTTACTTGTGGTCATGTGCATGTTCCCCATTTCAAATGGATGTTATTGGGCTTATGGAAATTTTGTATCAATCACTTGCCTTCTCAAACATGTATTTGAGTAAAATAATAGATGCTCTGAATTTATATATCTTATTGATCTATTTTATGGCAGTAAATCTAATGATGCTAATTTATTTCTTCATATTTTGTTATGCCAAGTTTCCAATGATATATTTTCCTTCCGTTCCTTAAGAACCTGCATCATTTAAATTTTTTTGTTAATTGGTTGGTCTCATAATATTCTTTCATATCAATTGTTCATAAAGAACACAGTCTTTTACTATTATGGAGTATCATGAACTTACTTTAACTAGTATCATTTTGGAATTTTACATTTGTTACTTATTGGATTCTCTTTTATAGCCATATCTAACTTGTATTAACTAACTTGTATTTAGTTTTCACTTCTTGTGACATGAACAACAAAAAGACAACCATGTTCAAGAAAACCATGTTTGAAGTTGTTTCCCTAATAATTGAGGAATCTAGTTGACTTAACCTAGGTGCAATTTAGGTTGAGGCTTCTTTCATCTATATTGCTATAAATAGTTGGTGAATACACTTTCTTTATCAATCTAGACACATAATATTCCTCTCATTTGACTCCATTCTATGTCCATATCCTCTGCCCAATAATGTTACTTTTCTACTTTTGTTGGGCATATTACTGTCATAAGCCTTTCTATGTAAGAGTATCCTAAAGAATTGTATCCTAATGCCTCCCTTATTTTATCTATAACATAGTCTTCTCCACTTTTCTCTTTTAGATGTAACACATGGTAACATAGCCTTCTCCACTTTTCACTTTTAGCTGTAACGTTGGGTAAATGTAAATATATTTTTTGTAAATAAGAAGATTATATTATATTAGAAAAAAATAACTACAATCATAGTGGGGTGTCCTGAGCACAAGTCTCTTACACCAGATGTCACAATTCTTATTGCAGCTTTTACAATAATGACAAGAATTCCCTTTTTCCTGGGCTGAGAGGTGAGATTGCAATTTTTCTTTCCATACCAACAAAATTTACATGCATTGAATGAAACCTGAGGTGCTCCAAAAAGTACAAAATGCAGTAAGGTTTTGAAGCTTGAATTGGCCGAGACAATGTCGAGATGGCCACTACTATGGGAGGCCGATAGCTGAGAATCATAAAAAAAAAACCCCATGCTGAGAATCCATAAGGCCGAGAGTACCAGTAGCATGAAAAATACCATATGACTACTCGTCCAAGGGGTTGTCTTCCAACTTGATAGGCTTCTTTGGAGTGCTTCCAACAAGGGCATCCTCAACAACTTGATGACTTGTGGAAGCACTAGTTGTTTCCCTTTTAATGCTTGGTGAGCCTCTACCACTGGCCTACATGGTGGTGATGCGATGCTCGATAAATACATAATGGGGCAAATATCCAATGATGAAGTCTCGATGGTGAACCAATTCTACATAGATCGTGAATTTAGCACTCTATTTTTTCCTCCAGGGCTTTCGAATTCTCTGTTGTTCCTGTACACCAGGCCAAGCATGGTTTTGAGATGCTAAGATAGCTCGATGGTGTGGCTGTATAAATTCTCCCTATCCCTCGCAATCCCAAGGTCAATTATCCACTCGAATTGGGTGTCCACTTCCTCGGTGGTGATACGTCTTCTGAGATTTCTCACCTATAATTCCAAGGTTCGAATGTGCTTCTGAGTTTGAAAGGAAACCAAGGCATTGTAATTGAGGGCGGCTCTTTTGGCTGAAGCCTCAAATATGGTGTTGGGATGCATGTTGGGATTATCTCATATCTCGTTGTTGTATCCACGACCAAGACAAGGGGCATGGGTCAAGCCACGACGCGGAGCTGGGTTAAGGAGGATGTTGTAGAGCAGAGGAATTTAAAATACAGGCATGACGTAAAGGAGAGTTGTGAGGAAAAATGAGCTAGTCCAGGTATTCATAGGATGAGTGGGCGACTGAATGGGACAAGAGAGATGAAACAATGAATGTGGCATTGATTGTAGCAAGGGCGAGGTACAAAGCCAACATGAGAGAGAAAGAAAGGATATTGGTAGAGGGTCCAACTGGGTGGTGGATCTGATAGATCGTAGCATTCTGGAAATTATTTTTCGCATGTGAAGAATTGGGAACGTTTCTCATAGATAACTTCATGATTGAGAGATATGTATATTTTTTTTATCCTAACCTAAAGTCTGACACGTTAATGCAGTGATGAGGCTCTCCTAGACTTAATTTTCCTTTCTATTTAATATCATGTAGTCCTGATGGAGAGGTCCTTCCTCGAGGTCCCCCCATGAAAGGGAACGCATTATGGTGCTGCCAACTGTACCTTCATTGGCCAACTTGATAGCCATGCTATTGGCCTTGCATCTGACTACCTAGAAGTGGAACCCACTCAACTTCTCAACATGTTTCTTGATGCGATGGAAGTTATTGTTGAGCCTCTCCTGTTGTCTGTAACTTTGGTGGCTGCGATGCCTTGTTGGAGCTTACGACAATCTATCGTGGTGAGAGTCGAGTCCCCTTCGACATTGAGAGGCTTGAAGACTTGTACTTTGGAAATTGAAAGGTCGTGTTCTAGGGAGAGAAGCTGTACGGTTTTATTGGTGGCTCTGCCCATATTTCCTATGTAAATCCAAATGAAATATCCCTTTGAATTTCTAAAATATCCCCAAAATCCTGCTGCACCAGGATTTCCTTTCACAGCTCCATCATAGTTTAATTTGAGGATATCTTTGTCGGGGGCACAAAAATTACAAGGATCGTCTGTGCTTTTTATGGACGAAGTCTTGTTATTTGGAGGGGGAGGGTGTCATTCGAGGAGCTTCAAAATTTGGGTGCAGCTCGAGGACCTTTAGAGTTCTCAAGTGAGGTTCGGTAAATTGGAGATGACAATTGATTCCCTGATCACCTACTTGATTGAGGTAAGGATACCTTCTACTGGTTTTTTCCCCTCTGAATATTCTGACATTTCTTTCTTTCCAAACCACCTAGCATATGGTGCCAGGGATAATGTTCCATGCTCTGTCAACCATAGGGTGTGGGGAAATTGAATTTCTCCAGTTGTCCAGAGTGCCAAGGATGGAAGCCTTGCTTATGTTCAAAGTCCTGAAAACCAAATCTGCCCAATCCCATAAATCATTGGTGTAATCATAAACGTTAAAAATATGGTCGATGGTTTCCTCCCTAGATTTACATAGGGCATCTTGAAGGACCCTTGAAGCCTCGTTTCCATAAATTTTCCCAAATGAGTATCCTCCCCTGCATTGTTAGCCATATAAAAAGAGAAATTTTAGGCCATAATTGTTCGTTCCATTGAATTTTCTACTTCTGTTGAGGCAATAACTGGTCATGGTTTTCTATACAGTTGTATGCGTCCTTGAGATTGAAATTCCCAGCTGAGTTTTTACCCAATCTGAGCTTGTCCTCCCCTTTGTCGAATTTAAATTATCTTTATTGAATGATGCCTTCCAAGTTAGTCCAATCGAATCCATTAGGTAGGGGTTCCCAGTCTTTGGCCTTCCAACCAGTCTCTCCATCTGTTCTTATCGGTGCTAGGATCCCAATAATGAGCCACCTTGTGCTTACCTTTTCCTTGCATTGTAGTACATAGTGATGCAAACTGGTCCATGTTTAATTTTGGTAGTTTCTGCCATGCATCCTCCCAGAACAGGCCCTTTTCACCTTTTCGAATCTCCCAAAAGTTGTGCTTTTGAATGATGTATTTATTATCCCAATATTGATTCCAGATAGTGTATCCCTTTATGTTTCATATAAGCCTTATGAGGTCATCATTTGAGTGGTTAGGTGCATATTTAGACATCCAAATGATCCCCCATGATGTGTGCGGGTTGTCAAGCCAGCGCCACCATGTTTTGGCTCCTAGGGATTTCCCAAGGATATCCGAGTCCCTCAGACCTAGCCCTCCATTACATTTTGTCTTGCAAAAATTCCCCCAAGCTACTAAAGCCCAATTTTTCTTAGTATATGAGCCCCTCCATATAAAATTCCTCTGAATGCATCTGATGAGATTAATAACGGACATGGGGGCTGCTAAAGTAGAGAAAATATACATAGGCATAGCCTGCGGCATAGATTTTACCAGGACCAATCTACCTGCCAAGTTGAGTGACCTGAAGTTCCAATTGGACAGTATTTTGCAGAGTTAGTTGAGGAGGTATTCCCAATTGAATTTCTTTAATGGTTCAACCGTGAGAGGGACACCTAGATATCTAGATGGGAGAGAGCACTTTTGGAAGCCTAAGGTTCTGGTGATGTTTCTCTGAATGTAAAGGGTAGTGTTGAAGAAGAATAATTTGGATTTTTCAAGGTTTATCGAAGTTCCTAAGGCTTCTGAAAAGAAGTTGAGAATTTATTTAAATTTAGCATCTTCTTTGATCGCGTGGATTCCCATTAAGAGAGTATCATCCACAAAGTGTTGGTGGGTCGAGCAGGGGGCATTGTTCTGGAGCTTGAGGTCCATAAGAGTGTTGTTTAGGATGAATTACCTTAGGGTTCATTAGGCCTTTAACCATAATGACAAAGAGGAAGGGAGACAAGGGGTCTTTGTTGGAGTTGGGATCCTCACAAAGTAAGAAGTGAGGAAAGAATCTACACATCGAGGAGAAAATCGTGTAGCTTGAAGTCTATTTTGGGTCATAGGGGCTTTGGGGTGGGTCAAATCCCCTTATTATGTAATGGGATGGGATATTTTGTGAACGTTAGACTCTGCCAATAGTTTTGGACCATGGTATTGTAAATGCCAAATCTATATAAGGGGTCTAGATAGAAGTCATAGGAATCCAGTAGAAGTAGAATGATGCATTTAGATGTAAGATTGCTTTGAGTGAGAGTCCGTTT
The DNA here is from genome assembly GCA_034641835.2 of Pinus albicaulis. Lineage (NCBI taxonomy): Eukaryota > Viridiplantae > Streptophyta > Pinopsida > Pinales > Pinaceae > Pinus > Pinus albicaulis. Next base: position 401,289,007 of record CM076584.1, read on the forward strand.
TTGGGTTAGAGGAAAAGGCTCATGTAGCTGTATGCACAAATACTTTAGGAAATATGCATCTATGTGCGCAAACCACTATAGTTGTGTCTGTAGGGTGAAAAGTGGATGTATGAGAACGATCTTGTTGTTAATGAAAGAACTATTGAGAAAGATCTGATTTATATTGATGTGGTTTGATTTTTCTGAATATTTATGCGTGAAAAAGGATTTGATTTATAACAAGGTAGCATAGTCCTATGTATGATTATTTACTTTTTTTAATGTATGAATAAGTAAGATCACACAACTTATGAGTAAGTTCAACAAATGTGTTGAACCTCATTGTTATTACGGATAAATCTGGCCTACGAAGCTCTATTAAGAAGGAAAAGTCGTAAATCCACAGTCGAGTGTCTCTCTGGATGCAGAAACCTAGTTCTAGCATCCCCCTATATTTCCTCGAGTGAGAATTCGGTTTTCACAATAATATCATTACCGAAAGGGCCGGTAATACTAGGTTTTGTTGGACTGCATAGTCACTTTGAACCTGGGTCTAGGCCCCATCAAGCCAAATAATGGTTTCATTTCCAATACTAAGATCTAACTGAGGGAATGCTAGATGTGGAATCCATCTAAAAAAGAGATTGAAAATTGGGTTGGCCAAAAAGAACATGAATTTGTTGTGCAAGAAAACATAAGTCCATATATCTCTACTGAACATTGGATACAGAAATATATCTATACAGATCAGTACAATATATTTTTTGCATCATTTTCTAGCGAGCTCTACGAGTGGATATCAGGACTAGCAGTGGTGGTGGGTTATTTCAATAATAGACCCACTGCGTGGACCTCCGAGCTAATTGAGAAGATGAAAAGGATTGAAAATGAGATCACAAGGGATTTTGATTATTGGATAGAAAGTATCCTTGGAGGGTTCATCACTCATTTCGCGATCGAGACATTTGTGTCTTATACAGAAGCAAAGTGAAATTTCTTTATAAACCGTAGTGGTAAATACCTGAATTCACTGAAGTTCTGGATTAAAATTATATTGTGTGAAAAGGGTGTATTACGAATGCACTTAGATTGATGGTTGAAGAAAGAGAACCTCATGCTACGTGAAGCAGTAAGATATTCATAACAGGTTCGAGTACTTACGTTGAAACTAAATATAGACCAATATCTGAATCTGAAATTAAAGGAGAAAGTGACCCCACTCCTCTGTGAATTTTGTCACTGAGATCTGAAAGCCAATGAAGTGCTGAGGAAACTCACCAACCCTCCACCCCCATCATCACTCCATCCCATTCTATTCATCCACCTCCACTTCCACCTCCGCCTCCCCACATGGCCCTATTACCAAATATGCATGTGTTCAAGGGAACATATGACCTTGAACAGTTCTGGTTTGTAGTAGAAGCGATATGGAGTTCGAAAAATGTTACAGATGAAAGCATGAAGAAAGCGTAGTTGATTACAGTGCTGCGAGATAGAGCATTGTCCTGGTACATGAAATAAGTTATGATGAATGTTAATGCTTCTTTGGTTGAGACAAATATTGCGTTGAATGCTGAATTTAAGAAACCAAAGTCGTAGTCCCAGTGTATCACAGAGATCAAAGAAATTAAGCAGCTGACTACTGAGTCCATATGGGAGGTAGATCAGAGGTTTAAAACGTTGTTGAGCTAGATTAGTTTTAAGATCCAGGATGAATAGCATAGAGAATGGTTCATTGTTATGTTGTTGCCTCGTCTCAGACTGCCATTGTCTCTACATAATATTGCAACTCAGGCGAAAGCGCTAGAGATTGCGATGAATATTGAAGCATCGCCCATAGCTGATACAAGTATATGAGTGCAACATATTCAAACTCAGTTGGCGAGCTTGCATATGGAGCTCCAGGATCTAAATAATGGAAATTATTTTCGCCTGAAGATGAGAACAAAGGTCTGGTGTATCAAATGCAAAGTGGAGGGTCACTATAAAGAACAATGCCCTATTTATAGAGACTATTTAAACACTGGGATGTTGAGTACATTGAAGCCTAGATCGAGAGCAGGGCCGAGGGTAGGTCCTAGTGTATGGTGTAGCCTCTGCGAAGTTTCCAACCAACATTCCACGTAATTTTGTCATCTATTGCATAAATTTGTTATATTTCCAAAGAAAATTTTCTATAACTTTTGCAGTTCAGTAGGGCACGATGAACAACATTGTAAGAGATATGACCTGATGATGTAGAACAATCCTGTTGTGTACCCTGTTAGTATTGTCAATAATTTGGTTATGAAATTGAAGAGTGTCCTATTTTGTTAGCTAAATTGCAGTGGTGTGAACACTGGAGGAGACCGCGCACGAGGAAGAAAGGTTGTGACGGAGACATAGGTCAGGAAGGTTGAGGATACAAGTTCTACCTTTAATTTGCAGCGTGAGAAAGATACATTCATGGAAGCATGGAAGACGTTTATGACTCCTAAATCTTTGCCACCTACCACGCATATACAACTATTTCCATTGGAGAACAAGCCTAAGGCGAAGGTCGAAGTAAATTAAGTGGATTAGTCTATCTTGAAATTCTTCTTGCAATCGTGTATGAAATTTCTTAGGGACCAGAGGGCTATAGAAGGGCTGCAATAACTGATAGATAACTCTGCTAGAAAGGAAAGGTTGCAGCTAGAAAAATGCACGATAAATAAAGTATACAAGAAAAAGAAGAGAACTGGCCGAGAGATGTGGTTGATTGCACAGATTGGAGATTATGAGATGGACCAATTCATTGTAGATCTAGGATAAAATGCCAATGTTCTTACAAATCAAACATGGGAGCGGATGGGAAGGCCTAAGCTATAATGGTCTCCAATTCAGCTGGAGATGGAAAATCAGATGAAGATCATTCATATGGGGTGATTGCATGGGATTATCATAGATATTAATGGTACTGACATGTTGGTCGACTTCAAAGTGATTGAGATCGTTGATGAAAGTAACCCATATCCTGTTCTATTGGGGTTTGACTGGGCTTATGACATGGACGCTATAGTCAACTTGATGAAGAGGCATATGATATTTGAATAGAATGGTACCCGAGTTTTTGTGCCATTAAATCCTTCTAAGGGTGTGCACTATACAGAGCCTATCCCACATGAGTATGGGGATGCTTAGATTGATAATATATATAAGCTTACTGTGCAAGATGAAGACTGGATCAATCCCACCATGGATAGTAGAATATGCTAGGAGCATGATAGTTCATGTGTTTCAGATTCAGATGAGGATTTGGAGCACTGGTAGAACCGTTTGCATGAAGTGACTACTAACCGTTGTAACAGGGTGACCAAATCTCCACGCCGTGTCAGATGAGAAGTACACGACTTGCCTTTTTATGATGGAACGAGGAATGTTGTCTTATTTCTGGAAGAATTTGAGCAAAAGGTCCTTGAAGAACAGAGGTATGAAGCTTTGGACTTCACATTAAGGTCTACTCCAGCCCATTGGTGGGGTGCGCACAGAGAAAGTTTAGGAGGATGGACATAATTTTGTCAATTGATAAGGTTGAGATTTGGTTAGGTTAACAAAAAGATCGTGGAGAAGTATGATGGTCAGAAGGGTCCTCGTGATCACTTGGCTCACTCAACTAAAGCTTGGGGTTTCGAACCTAAGCCATAATGTGTGCACATATTCTTTCATTCCTAAGAGACGATACCTCAGCAATGGTATCTAGAAATAGAGTTCCGCCATGGAATTGTGAACTGGAATGAGATGATAGAAGGATTATTATTAACATATAGCTTCATTGATGGGTGGGAAGGCATTAATGAGGCTCTTCAAGAAACGAAAGTAGAATTACTTCGCATTACCAAGGAGCCAAGCACATTGGTGTAGACGGATTGGACAGGCCCGAGCAACAAGCTTGTGTTAGGAGAGGAGTTCTGCGGATGAGGAGATGATCCGATGTAGATGGATTATGGTGACAGATGGATTCAACACTGTCGAAGTACTACGTAGAAGATTGATTGCAAGTGTAGTTGGAGGTTACTGGGCCGAGGGGGGAAGGATTTTTTCGAAGGGGAAATTATTGTGAAGTTAGCCAAAAATATGACCATTGGAATGATAAAAATTGATTTGATGATGATTTGACCGTTATAAGGAGCAGGAAAAACACATTTAATAGGAATACCTAGCCAAATCCGTTGCGAAATCAACATTTATGAGGAGCATCTTAGGGCTATGATGAGGTTCGAATTTGAAATTTTCTATAAATCAGGGATCCCACCCCCATTTCGAAAATTTTACGCCCTAAGTGTTATAATATAGAAGTGACATTTGGAAGAGTGTCGAGTGAGCTATTGAATGTTGGATTACAACTTTGAAGCCTTTAGAGAAGAATTGATTAAGGTAGGACTCAGATAGACAATACGACTTGGTTTCAACAACACAATGACGACCACATCGACAATGACAACCACAGGGCCGAGGTCACCAAGAGGACAGAAGACTGCAGGCACATCGCTGTCTGCGAAGCCTAAGAAACTAATTTTGAGATCCCCTCCCCAGAATAAAATTACAAAGGAACAACAGAGTAAGGGGGATCAGGAGCGGCAAAAGGAAAAATATGTGGAGGTCGAATTAGATGAAGAATATGTAAAATAAGAAGTACCAGAGGAAATTGACGCTGAGGAGGGTGTGCCTCTCTCCAGGTTGCCTCCTTATATTACACCCTGGAAGCTAGAGGCTAAGAAGCCAGTGAAAGATCCTGACGTAGTAAAGTACAAGGTATAAGTACAAGGTATTTACACCATTGATTCCAGATTAGGTGTTGGTGGAAGGATAATTGCTGGCCAAGGTGCCTCAACTCAGAATGGAGGATTAAAATTTTAATGACTAAAGAAAATACCCCCAATTCGAGCATAGTAGGTATCTGCACCCATAGGCCTACCCAGACAGAGTCACCCGATTAGAACTAATGAAATCGGTGAAGGGTATCCAACAATCAAGGATACTCAACATGCTTTATGTGCCACATTTTGGGAAAATTACAATCAATACATTTGTGTGTACCAATCGTTGGCGCTCGTGCATGACGATTGTATATGGATATGGAAGAAGATCCCCATTATCGATATGCTTATCGAAGAATTACGACCCTTCCTTGTCTTGGGGCAGACCCCACGGAGGCTTTTGCTAGTAAGAGCCAGGACAAGCACTTGGAAGACAAGATGAAGAATGAGTATGATCTAACCAAGGGTACCAGGGGTTATCTCTTTAACTCCATTTTTGACATAATTGTGTGCCTTCTCGTGCACATCCTTGCGGGTAAGATTATGCGGAAGAGGTGTGGCGGGGAGGATTTTTCCTCTGTAATATCTTTATTTGCAGAGTGCACCAAGGGTGTTTTATACAACTGGGCCAACTAATTATGTAGAGACTTCCTCGCAGATTTCAAAGCAGCATAGGAAGAAGGAAAGTAGTTCCACTATGCGTGGCTCTTGATTCTTATTTCCTTGATGGAATAGAGGGAGCTTGAAGGGTCACAATATATGCGAAGCAACCAGATATGCTTTGTTATGGCATTCGACAAAGCCTAAAAGTTTTATTTCCAATAAATGTTTTTGGGTAGGAGTTGAGATGAGATTACGAATAGTGATCAACCAAAAGCCCTGGTTGTCACCAAGCACTGTGGAGAAATATTAACAGTTTGCGAAGTTCAAAAAAGACTTCCATCATATCCACATTTAGGTAAAGAAGGACCTCATGGGGTTTTGGTACGAGCTCCCATACATGGTTGAAGAGGAAGATGTAGAGGCCATCATTAGCTAATTATTGAGTGATTGGTTAAATCTGCTACATGGGGTTACAGAGATGGAAGTAATGAGTGAGGCGAAGACCACTACAACTACAAAAAAATCGGGCCACGAAAGTCACATCTGTGACTGAGAAAGAAATTGAACCAGAGATTCTAGAGATAGAAGGGGATGACACTATCAGTGGTGATATCATTGTGGACCTAGCTTGTACAACCAAGAGAAGACAACCATAAAAATGTGGTGTCAGGAAAAATATCAAGTCTGATAAGTCCACTGGTCCAATAGCGATGGTCCTCACTGAGGGGGACATTGAAAATATAGGGGATGTTTTGCGGCAAGTCAACGATGGTTTTCGGGGAAACATAGAAGAACAATACAAGAAAGTGCTAGAAGATGTCCATAAGGGGTTGCAGGACTTGTAGATGCATGCGAGCGAGTTACAAGAAAGCATGGTCCCACCAGGTGGGGCACAAGCAGGTGCAAGCACTGAAGCACATGAATTGGATCTAATTGCCAACATCCGCGTAGTTCCTATCCATGTAGGCACTTTGTGCTTTGATAAGGCAAAGCAATGGAAGTTGACAGTCCTTTGGCAAAACACAACCCTAAATCTTATTGCGATGCCATTACAGGATCTGCATGAGTTCCATCAGGGCATTGTTGAGGAATTAAAGATAAGGGAACAACATTCTCTTCTAGTTATTCAAGACACCCAGCTGGAATGAAAAAGCATGGCTATAGAGAAACAGATCTCCATCCAAGAGCATGAGGCTAAAGCAACACAATGGCAAAAGCTGGAGGATGCTATCTCCAAGGCGTGCAATGAGATACTAGAGCTCGAAATTTAGGTTTCAAGTGCACCTGAGGAAAAAGAGGCTAAGCTGGCCACCGTTGTCAAGGACTCAAAGGATAAAGTTGATGAAGTCTAAATCGAAATGAAAATGAAAATTGTCGAGTTGCAGCTAGAATTGGAGCTTCCCACTCTACGAGATATTAGAGAGTGGTGCACAACGAAGCTGAAAACAACCATAGAACAGATCGAGTCTGCATACAAGAGTGTGCAACTATATTTTCGGAGGCTATGGATGTATGGTCCTCACTGTAGGAGGACCCTTAGGTGCAGAAGATTGAGGCCGAAGTGTGTGACAAAATGGAACAGTTGGATCAAATCAAGGTCACTGCAAGGACCTTAGCGCCACTACAACGGATTAACCATCTCAAAGAAGGTAAGTATTTGCAAGAGAAATTCATTGCGTTGCACAGAAAGGAGAATTTACTTGTAGACGGGACGTAGCCATGGGAAGCTGAGGCTAGATATCTCTCCCAAACTATAGAGAAGAAACTAAAATATTTGTGTGATGTGCAGAAAGTACTGGATCAGAGGGAAGCTAAGAAGGTCATAGAAACACTGCTCAGAGACATCGACAAATTTGAGAAACAATGTGTCGAAGTAGTTAAACCATTGAAGCATGGCTTGAGTGGCATCAAAGCGAATATAGATGGTGCACCACCATTATGAATTGCGACGATTCATATTTTTGTGTTGGGGTCATGTTGGAGCTAGGATCACCGTGAAGTAAGAAGCGAGGAAAGACTCTGTAGATCGAGGAGTGGAGCACATAGTGCAGAGTCTATTTTGAGTCACAAGGGATTTGGGGTGGGTCAAAGCCCCTTATTATGTAATGGGATGGGATATTTTGTGAACTTTGGACTCCGCCCATGGTTTTGGACCATGGTAATGTAAATGCCAAATCTATATAAGGGGTCTAGATAGAAGTCATAGGAAGGACAATAGAAGTTGAATGATGCTTTTAGATGTAAGAATGCTTTGAGTCAGAGTCTATTTTTGGGTTAGAGGAAAATTATCATGTAGCTGTGTGCATGGAGACCTTAGGAAGTCTATAGCTGTGTGTGCAAACCCCTGCAAGTGTGTGTAGAGGGTGGAAAGTGGATATATGAGAAGGATCTTACTATTAATGAAAGAACTATTGAGAAAGATCTGAGTTATATTGATGTGACTTTTTTTTCTCAATATTTATGCGTGAAAAAATATTTGATCTATAACTAAGTAGCGGAGACCTGTCTATTGTTATTTACTTTTTTAATGTATGTAAGTAATATCGTGAAACCTATGAGTAAGTTCAATAGACTTGTTGAACCTCGCTATTATTATTTGGCCTACGAAGCTCTGTTAAGAAGGAAAATCCATAAATCCACAGTCCAGTGTCCCTATGGATGCATAAACCTGGTTCTAGCATCCCCCTATATTTCCTCGGGTGAGACTTCGGTCTACGCAAGTAGATCATTGTCGAAAGGGTCGGTAATAGTGGGTTTTGTTGGACTGTGTAGTCACTTTGAACCTGGGTCTAGGCCCCATCAAGCCAATAGTTTCCCTGTCTTATACCTCTAGAGGGACAAGAGGGATTGGGGGGAGAGCCATTCATAAGAATGGAGAAGAAGGCCCTAGAAACCATGGCCATGATCGATCTTGTACAATCCTAATTGAAACCAAAGGATTTTAGGATCTCCTTCATTTAATCCCAACTTAGTTTTTCAAAGGACTTTGACATATCAAGTTGAATTATCATGCCATGCTTCTTTTGAGATTTGAGAGAGTGTATTAATTCATGGGATAGGATAATTCTATCCATAATTTGATGACCCTAGAAATACTTGGATTGATTCAAAGATATGAGAAGGGGTAGGACTTATTTGATTATGTTGGCTATGACTTTAGAGATAATTTTGTAGATTACATTGCAGAAGGAAACAGGTCTAAAGCAATCCAGTGTATCAACACCTTATTCTTTGGGAATGAGTGTGAGGAAGGTGGCATTGGGAGATTTTAAGATTGTTTTGTTGATTCTGGAATCCTCCACCAGAGCATGAAATTCCTCTTTCATGAATGGACAATAGGCTTTATAAAAGTCAATAGTGAAACCATCCACACCAGGGGATTTCCCGTTAGGCATAGACATAACAACCTCCTCCACCTACTGTAGAGAGACTTCCCTCAAGATAATATTGTTGTGGTCCTAGTTGAGAATGGTAGGGTTGTTATCAGTAATTTCCTTAATTTCTCGAAGTCCATCAACCGTTGGCTCCTCCAAGAATTTTCTATAGTAGTAATTTAGCTCTGTCTCTATGTCCTCATGGTTATGGATAATATTTCCATCATTGGTTTTGAGGGCAAGGATTATATTATGTTTCCTATGCTGAATCATGGAGCAATGAAAAAAGTATGAGTTGCGTTCCCCACGTTTAAGCCAACGAATCCGAGACAGACTAGGAAATAAATATGGCATTTTTGTACTCTTTTTTCAATTTTTATAGCTACCCAACCACGAGGAGACAAGTGCATGCAAGAAGTACTCCCCTGTAGTTATGTTTTTACTCTCTATAGCCCACAAGCTTCAAGGCATTTAGGTCACTAATAATTTTATTATTTACACATTTTTCTTACGTTTATGAATGTTGATTTGTCCCTTTAGGAGATTTTTTTTTGTGTTTTGACAACATACTTACACATTTCCTAAAGCTGACATAAATATTTAGATGTAAATATACAATTCGGTTTGTTGTTTAGTGTCTTTAAGTGCAAATTCCAGGTTTGTTATTTTGAGTCAAAAGAACAAAGAAATAGGATATGCATGGTATGCCAATTTTTGCACTATAACAAACCCTCAAATCTCATTCCTTCCACGAAGGTTTTACAAATAAGATCATGACCTGGGAGAGAAAAAATATGAGTGAATTATGGAAATATGTTATTGCAATTTTGTAGTGTGTTGTGGTCTTTGGAGTTCAATCTTCACTCATGACATAAGGATTCCCCCCAGTGGTTAGCAAGCACTAACTAAAAGTGCAAGGAGATTGCGTGAGGTGATAATACACATTCTCAGGATACCTAATATCCCTTCTAGTTTGAAGTGTTAACAGGCTCCTTTATTCAACAAATTCTAGCCCAACCTCAGCATGTTAATCTTAAATATGATATTCTGGACAAATTTTCAGTTTGTGACCAGTTGGAACCCTTTCTTTGATTTCAGATTGGTTGTTCTTTTCACGTTTTTTGTGTTGATTTTATACGTAGACATGGTGAACTTCTTGAGCATATTTTGGATAATGTTAAATGTGCCATTTAATGGATAGTGAAGGTGTTTTTTTTGTTCAATATTATGCATGTGAGGATAAGGAATAAGTAACCCTAAATTCCTTTCCTTGGGCAGTTCTTAGTGTGATTTTGTGATTATTTTATACTTGGACAAGCTGGCCTTGCATGAAAAATATTTTTTGATCAGGTTTTTGTTTTGAGACATGTTAGAATAAATCAATCCTCAAGAATACAATGAGAAGGCCAAAGGCACTAGTCACTCGTAACTTGAAATTTTCATCTTCCTGCTTCTCTCTACTTCTTCTGCTTGAGTGTTCAGACTCTTTGAGCCACCATTGATTGCTTGAATTGGGTGTATATCTTATACTGATTTCATAATACCAGACACAATTTTATAATCAAGAACCCCTTTCATTCTTTCTAGGTTTTCCTAATGGAAACTCCTCAAAATTCATCTATTTTTATTTAGCCTGCCATGGATGGCGTAAAGGAAAGAATAGTAGAATTAAATCTTCTGTTGTTAGACTTATATTAACTATGCTAATGTTCTAGTTAGTGGAAGATCTCTACAAGACATTTTCTAGAGTTCACTTTGAAATCTACATAACATACATCTCCACTAGTCAGCTAGTGACACATCATACGAAGTGAATCTAGAAGTCCATATTCACCAATCGTGAGCACTTATTTCTTACCCACAACAATACTTGTTGCTTGAGCGAAAGTGTCAAGGCACTACATTGTGCTTTAAAATAAATCTTGTGCAAGTTTTGGCTTGAGTGCAAAGCCAATAAAGTGCATATTAATAATTTAGCTCTTTAAGCGTGAAGATTACCTTAATTTGACCTTGAATGTGTGTTGCTTCATTATGGAGTGTGCATCCATCTTAACTCTAGATCTAGAGAGAAAAATACAAATTATTCCCACTTCCTCATTATTATTGTGACAGTAATCCCCCTAAAGAATAATCTATTCAAGAAATAATAGAGGTCTAACTCAATTTTCTTGAACTATTGCATAATAGAAGAATTTTCAGCATAATAGAATGGGTGGCACCCCATAGCAAATATTCCCTTCTTTATCTAGAATCATCCCTTGCATTCCATGATATTAAGCTAATAAATCCTGAAGAACCTTAGTGTCTAGCCTTGTGCCAATTCTATCTTTATCCCATCCCACCATATTGAAATCTCCTTTCATAATCACTAGTTTTGAAATTGCATCTAACTTATGGAATCAATAGTTCCATAAATTGAGGAAACAGGTTAAACTAACCAAGATATCACAACAATCCAACAACATGTTGGAAATGGCTCCCTTTATTTATAATATGGGGGATTAACCAAGGACCAAGTCTATAAATAGAACAAAATTCAACCCAACAAAATTGATGGAACTCCAAAGATCATTTTCCTTCCTTGGAGATACTGATATTTTGAAAAAAATATACATTTTTGTAATCTTTTGTCAATTTTTATAGCTACCCAACCACGAGGAGACAAGTGCATGCAGGAAGTAATCCCCTGTAGTTATTGTTTTACTCTCTATAGTCCCACTTGCTTCAAGGCATTTAGGTCACTACTCATAATTTTGTTATTTGCATGTTTTTCTTACTTTTATGCATTCATATTTGTCGCTTTAGGAGAAGATTTTTATGTTTTGAAAATAGAATTACACATTTCCCAAGTCTGACATAAATATTTAGATGTAAATCGGCAATCCGATTTGTTGTGTACTGTTTTTAAATGCAGATTCCAGGTCTATTATTTTGAGCCAAAAGAATAAAGAAATAGGATAGGCATGGTATGCCAATGACTACACCATAATCCACCCTCATATCTCATTGCTGTTGTTATCACTAAGTTGAGGTTGATGGGCTGCTTCAACAGTCAATTCAGAGTAACTATTTCAGACCACTTTTGGCTGGAACTTAGCCTTTTCATCTTGAGAGGGCTCTCTCAAAGATAAAGATGATTTTAGGTAAATGAAACTCAACAGATGGATAACTCTAAAAATGTGTTTTATATGTGTTTTTGTGTAGGTGAAAGATTTAGACAAATCTTTACCATTGGGCTTATGGATTTAGCGTTAAGAAACTCAGTGACATGGTTCTTCTTGGGGAAGTTGAGGCATATATATTTTTTTATGAAAAGACAGCATATACATATACACAACCGTTTGATGCTTAAAGGAAGTTAGAGCATGATGTACATGAATTCTAAGTATTCAAACATCAAAGTACTGAAGACAAAATAGTAGGATACATAAGAAAAGTTCTCATGAAAATATCAGATGAATCTCAGGTGAACAAAGAGACAACAACCACTGTATATTACCGATAATAAAATGTTTACAATAGTGGTTATGTAGTCAACATCATTAAACCCTTTCTAACTCTAAAAATCTCTCATTTATAGAGTGAGGACTCATACAATTATTTTCCACCTTTCTCACTTCGAATTCCCACCTCAGGGACCTATTTCAAATACGATTACATCACTTGGAGACTTCCTAGGGATATTTTGTTTTGCAAATTTTGAATACAAAAAGGACTATTCTTTCATTAAATAACTTAACAAATCCATTTAATAACCCTTATCAACTGAAACCAACTAATTTTATGAGTGTACTAGAGTTTTTATGTGTCATTATGCCACGTGGATGCTGAGTTGGACCTCCTCCAAGTCGAATTTTACAATTTTTTCATAAATCTGGTTAGTGAAAATTCTGAAAATTAGGCCTCAAAGATGAGTGCATAATTTCCAAACCCCGATGGCTTTGCAGAAGATGAGGGAGGTGCTTGTAGATGGGATTGTGATAAAGAAAAATCTCTTTCATATTTCCAAAAATATTTTTCATTTAGTTAGAAATTAAACTTTAAGTGGACTGCTAAAACAATCATGTACAGGAAATTTCAGGAGAGTTCGCAACGAAGAGTTCGTAGCATTTTCCATTTGGAAATTTATGCAATCAATTTGACTTCTCTAACTATTGGAGGGCCTTCCTTGGGTCTAATAAGCTAAGCAAATGCCTCTAGTACCCTCTGCCATGTCTTTTTTGAAGGATTTTTAGCTTAAGGAAACCTACAATGAGTTCATAGCGAAAACTCAGCCTCAAACCTGGAGCACGCTACGACCTCACCTAGTTTGGAAGATTTTTTTGTAATATCTCCTTTTTTGCTCGAAAATCATCTTTGTGGCATGCATATGTCTTGTGATGTTATCTTATGACAAAAAGTGACCAAAAATGTGTGGCTTACCATGTTTAACACCAACATCTCGCATAATCACTTTAAGGCCCTTTTTCTTCAATTCAGCTTGTAGCATCTCTATCGAACCAAACTGACATGTTGAGGTGTTGAACACTTTTAAACTGGAGTTAAGGCCTTGAAATACTTCAGGTTTAGATGGTTAGTTTTCCAATTGATGAGTTGTAATGATTTTTTCCTTGATGAGTTGTCATACGCATGGAGTTTGACAATCGAGCTGCCCCCTTAAACCAATGGCCCAATGAAATTTATTGAACTCATTTGATGATTAATTAGTTACCTCCTTAGATGCTTTGAATGCCCCAAAAAGATCACAAACTCATAACGCTAAAAAAACAAACCATTAGGCAAGTTTGTAGCGAATTCTGACTGTTTTACACTGATTTCACTACGAACTTGGGTAAAATTGTCAAATTCACTCTAATGATCAGATTTGATCATGCATGCAATATTTTTGGATTTTTATTTGAATTTGACTCCTATTAAATGAATTATGACCATTAAGACCCCTCACATATGTGCATTTTTTGAAAATTATGAATTCAAAAGACCCTATTCAACTCTAAGTGACTCAACCTAATTAACTTAAGACCAACCAAAGTTTATCATGGATAACAGTGGCTCCAATGGGGATGTTGTGCCCCTATGGTGCAGAAAAGAACCAAAAGAACAGGTGCCTTATCCATTGGGATGATCCCAACCTATTGTCATATTCTTTAGCCTGCATTCTTCCGTTGACATGCTCTTGAAGCAAAAGCACTTGTACAAAATGAAACTTGCAACTACAATATTCAAACTAAATGCTGAAAGAGATGCTTTCCCATCAAGCTTATTTATGTACATACCAATCCTGCTCTAACATCTGAAAACAAAACTTTCAATTTCAAGTAATATGAAATTTTCACTATAGCCAATCAAAGAGTTGATCCAACACCTGGGCTTCTTGATTGTACTTGAACAACATTAGAAGTGAGGCATCTATTGGCAACTCAAAATTAAAATTGAATCCCTACTCCATAAGAAATATAAAATTTGTCTTGGATGATGACCACAAAAGACTTACCATTGGATCTTGGAAAACATGAAAAATCACCTTTTCTTTATGAGTAAAACCATGAGAGCTGAATTCATTCATAATTTATGGATTATTTTTCCCTATGTCTTCAATTCCAATAACATCATCAAATAAAAAGGCAACAATAAATTTGTCTTCCCTTTCGTATAAATCAACAAAACCATCCATGCATCCTTGAACATATTCAGACATGACATCCATATTGTCTATATCAAAAATACTCTTTTTCCTATCAAACAAATCAAATATAAACTTTGGTAGTTTTGCTCGAGGATTGTCATCTTGATTCTGAACACTAACAAATCCTATACATACAACTTTATGCATATAATCATGTCATTTTTATGATCCCCAAATAGAATAGGTAATACATGTATTAAGCTCTTCATGTAGCTCTATTTTACCCAAAAGTGAACTTTAATCACATGTTACGTCACTATTCAGAATTTCCATGCATGTATTTTCAACAACCTGATCTTGAGGAGTTTATTCTTGCCATTAAATTTCAGGAAAGGAATGGGCTGAAAAAAAATTTGAATCATTTGGCTCATACCTTTGACTACATATAGATTGACAAGGCTGCCAATCCTCATAAATTTCATGTAATATGACTTGACTATCAAATTGTTGATCTATTTTATCTTCAAGTAAACAAGACACTTCTTCTTGTTGGAAACCTTCTTGATTATCATGAAAAATAACATGAGAAGAGAAATCATGAAGTGCCTCTAACATATCCTCATCCATGCACTCTCCATTATCACCAAGACTTTTAAGATATGGAATGAAAACCTTAGAAAAATCACAACAATCTTGTAACAATGATAAATAAGAATGAGTTTTCTCATAATGTTCTAAAAAAATCTTATGGAAATCTCTTAGATAGAACAAGCTTCCTGGCTGCAACCCTTCATACCATGTTCTAGCTTCATCCTCTAGGATGGCCATAAAAAATTTCATGATACAATCCTCAGGAGACTCAACTCGAAACTTATGCACATGCATATGAAATCTAACCAAGTGAAGAGCAACATTATATTTATTTTCATCTTTAAATATGGCAAGATAATTTGACCACTTAACTCTTGGCATAGGATTTGTAAAGCTAAGGATGTGAGACCGATCCATAGGAGCATACTGGGCATTATTTCTTGCAGTATAACCCATCTTGGAACTTCATCAAACTACTGGTCTTCAAGCAGTGGAGTCACCATGAAGTTATGAACTTTTAAATTATTTAAGAATTGAGTCACCAAGGTAGAATGCAGCCTCGAATGCTTATGAGCTCCTACTACTTTCAAGAGTTCAATATTTCTGTTTGAGCATAAAAATTCGGGAAATATATCTTCAAACTCCCGATAGACACACCAAACTTTTATCACTAAGTTGGTACAGATGTGATGCTTCAATAGTCAATTCAGAGTAACTATTTTACACTTTTGGCTAGAACTTAGCCTTTTCAGCTTAAGAGGGCTCTCTCAAAGATAAAGGTGATTTTATGTAAATGAAACTCAATAGATGGCTAGCTATGAAAATGTGTTTTAGATGTGTTTTTGTGTAGGTGAAATATGTAGACAAATCATTACCTTTGGGATTATGGAGTCAGTGTTAAGAAGTTCACTTACATGGTTCTTCTTGTGGAAGTCGAGGCATATAGATACTTTTTATGAAAGGACAAAATGCATAGATACACAACAATATAATGCTTGAAGGAATTTAGAGCATAATATCCATGAATTATAAATAATTAAACATCAAAGTACTTAAGACAAAATAGCAGGATACATAAGGCAAGTGCTCATGAAAACATTAGATGAATCTCAGGTGAAGAAAGAGCCAACAACCACTATATATTACTGATAAGAAAATGTTTACAATAGTAGTTCTTTAGTCAACATCATTCAAGCCTTTATAGATCTAAAACTATGACATTTGTAGAGTGAGGACTCATACAAATGATTTTACACCTTTCTCACTTTGAATTCCCACCAAAGAGACCTATTTCAAATAGGATTACATCACTTGGAGACTTCCTAGGGATATTTATATTTTGTAGATTTTGAATACAAACAGGACTCTTATTTCATTAAATAACTCAAAAAATCCATTTAATAACCCTTATCAACTGCAACCAACTAATTTTATGAGTGTCATGGATTTTTGGTGGTCATTATGCCACGTGGATGCTGCGCTGGACCTCTTCCAAGTCGAATTTTACAAATTTTTCATAAATCTAGTTAGTGAAAATTCTGAAAAATAGGCCTCAAAGATGAGTGCATAATTTCCAAACTCTGACGGATATGCAGAAACTGAGAGAGATTTTTGTAGATGGGCTTGTGATGAAGAAAAAATTCATTCATATTTCCAAAATGATTTTTTATTTGGTTAGAAATTAAACTTGAATTTTACTAATAAAACATTCATGTACATGGAATTTCAGGAGAGTTCGTAGTGAAGAGTTCGTAGCGTTTTCCATTTGGAAATTTTTGCGACCATTTTGACTTCTCTAATTGTTGGAGGGTATTCTTTGGGTCTAATAAGCTAAATACATGCCTTTAGCACCCTCTGCCATGTATTTTTTGAATGATTTTTAGCTTAAGGAAACCTACAACGAGTTCGTAGTGAAAATTCAACCTCAAGCCTGGAGCACGTTATGAACTCACCTAGGTTGGAAGATTTTTTTGTAATTTCTCCATTTTTTCCCAAAAATCATCTTTGCAGCCTACATATGTCTCGTGATGATAACTGAAGACAAAAAGTGACCAAAAATGTGTGGCTTACCATGTTTAACATCAAAGTCTTGCATAATCACTTTAAGACCCTTTTTCTTCAATTCAGCTTGTAGCATCTCTATCAAACCAAACTGACATGTTGAGGTGTTGAACACTGATAAAATAGAGTCAAGACCTTGAAATAATTCAGGTTGAGATGGTGAGTTGTCCAATTTATTTGTTGGCATGCTTGTTTTCCTTGATGAGTTTTCATACACATGGATTTTGATAGTTGAGCTGCCCCCTTAAAAAAATGTCCCAATGACATTTCTTGAACGCATTTGATGATTCAGTTACCTCCTTACATGCGTTGAATGCCTAGAAAATATCACAAACTCATAACGCTGCAAAAACAGAGCATTAGGCAAGTTCGTAGCGAATTATGACTGTTTTACACTGATTTCGCTATGAATTTGGGTAAAAGTGTCAAATTCACACTAATAATCAGATTTTCTCATGCCTGAGATATTTTTGGATTTTTCTTTGACTTTGAATCCTATCACATGAATGATGACCATTAAGACCCCTCACATATGTGCATTTTTTGAAAATTATGAATTCAAAAGACCCTATTCAACTCTAAGTGACTCAACCTAATTAACTTAAGACCAATAAAATTTTATCATGGATAACAGTGGCTCCAATGGGGATGCTATGCCACTGTGCTACAACAAATAACCAACAGAATAGGTGCCTTATCCATTGGGTTTATCCCAACCTATTGTCATATTCTTTAGCCTGCATTCGTCCCTTGACATGCTCTTGAAGAAAAAACAATTGTACAAACTGAAACTTTCAACTACAATATTCAAACTAAATGCTGAAAGAGATGCTTGCCCAAAAAGATTATTTATATACATACCAATCCTACTCTAACATCTGAAAACCAAACTTTCAATTTCAAGAAAAATGAAATTTCCAGTATAGCCAATCAAAGAGTTGATCTAAAACCTGGGCTTCTTGATTGTACTTGAACAATATTGGAAGTGAGTCATCTATTGGCAACTCGGAATGAAAATTGAATCCCTGCTCCAGAATAAATACAAAATTTGTCTTGGCTGATGAATACAACAGACTTACCATTGGATCTTGGAAACCATGAAAAATCACCTTTTCTTGATGGGTAAAACCATGCGAGCTGAATTCATTCATAATTGATGGCTTACTTTGTCCTATGTATTTAATTCCAAGAACATCATCAAATAAAAAGGCAACAATAATCAACAAAAACATCCATGCATCCTTGAACATCTTTAGACATGACATCCATATTGTGTGTATCAAAACTACTATTTTTATTATAAAACAAATCAGATATAATCTTTGGTAGTTTTTCTTGAGGATTCTCATCTTGATTCTGAACACTAACAGCTCCTATACAAACAAATTTATGGATATCATCCATGTCATTTTTACGATCCCAAAATAGAATAGGTAAAACATGTATATTCAACTCTTCATGTAGCTTGCATTTACCCAAAAGTGAACTTCCATCACATGTTACTTCACTGTTTATAATTTTCATGGATGTATTTTCGACAACCTCATCTTGAGGAGTTTCTTCTTGACATAGAATTTCAGGAAAGGAATGGGCTGAAAAATAATTTGAATGATTTGGCTCATACCTTTTACTGCATCTAGATTGATAAGGCTGCCAATCCTCATAAATTTCATGTAATATGACTTGAATATCGAATTGCTGATCTATTTTATCTTCAAGTAAAGAAGATATTTATTCTTGTTGGAAACCTTATTTATTATCATGAAAGCTAACATGAGAAGAGAAATCATGAAGAGCCTCTAACATGTCCTCATCCATGCACTCTCCATTATCACCAAGACTTTTAAGATATGGAATCAAAACCTTAGAAGAATCACAATAGTCTTGTAACAGTGATAAATAAGAATGATTTTTCTCATAATATTCTAAGAAAGTCTTATGGAAATCTCTTAGAGAGAACAAGCATCCTGGTTGCAACCCTTCATACCATGTTATAGCTTCATCATCTAGGGTGGCCATAAAAATTTTCATGAGACAATCCTTAGGAGAATCAACTCGAAACTTATGCACATGCATATGGAATCTAACCAAGTGAAGAGCAACATTATCTTTCTTTTCATATTTAAATTTGGGAAGATAAGTTGACCACTTAACTCTTGGCATAGGATTTGGAAAACCAAGGATGTGAGACTGATCCATAGGAGCATACCTAACATTATTTCTTACAATAGAATTAATCTTGGAACTTCATCAAACTATTAATCTTCAAGCAGTGGAGTCACCATGAAGCTATGAACTTCTGAATTCTTTAAGAATGGAGTCACCAAGGTAGAATGAAGCCTCGAATGCTTCTGAGATTCTGCTACCTTCAAGAGTTCAGTATTTCTGTTTGAGCACAAAATTTTGGGAAATATATCTTCAAACTCCTGACAGACGCACCAAAATATTATCACTAAGTTGGTACATATGGGCTGCTTCAACAGTCAATTCAGAGTAACTATTTCAAACCACTTTTAGCTGGAACTTAGCCTTTTCAGCTTGAGAGGAATCTATCAAAGATAAAGATGATTTTATGTAAATGAAACTCAATAGATGGATAACTCTCAAAATGTGTTTTAGATGTGTTTTTCTGTAGGTGAAAGATGTAGAAAAATCATTACCATTAGGCTTATGGAGTCAGTGTTAAGAAACTTAATGACATGGTTCTTTTGTGTAAGATGAGGCATATAGATGTTTTTATGAAAAGAAAACATACACAGATACACAACAATATAATTCTTGAAGGAAGTTAGAGCATGCTGTACATGAATTCTGAATAATAAAACATCAAAGTACTGAAGAAAAAATAGTAGGATACATAAGACAAGTGCTCATGAAAACATCAGATGAATCTTAGGTGAAGAAAGAGCCAACAACCACTGTATATTACTAATAAGAATTTTTTTACAATAGTAGTTTTGTATTCAACATCATTCAACCCATTCTAAATCTAAACTATATCATTTATAGAGTGAGGACTCATACAAATGGTTTTCCAGCTTGCTCACTTTGAATTCTCACCTCAGAGACATATTTCAAATAGGATTACATCACTTGGAGACTTCCTAGGGATATTTCTGTTTTGTAGAGTTTGAATACAAAAAGGAATCTTCTTTCATTAAATAACTCAAAAAAAATTCTAAGTATACTCGAGTTTTGATGTGTTATTATGCCACGTGGATGCTGAGCTAGACCTCCTCCAAGTCAAATTTTACAATTTTTTCATAAATATGGTTAGTGAAAATTCTGAAAAATAGGCCTCAAAGATGAGTGCATAATTTCCAAACCCTGATGGCTTTGCAGAAAATAAGAGAGGTGTTTGTATTTGGGATTGTTCTGAAGAAAAAAATATTTCATATTTCCAAAATTATTTTTCATTTGGTCATAAATTAAACTTGAATTTGACTGATAAAACAATCATGTACAGGAAATTTCAGGAGAGTTTGTAGCGTTTTCCATTTGGAAATTTCTGCAACCATTTTGACTTCTCTAACTATTGGAGGGTCTTCCTTGGGTCTAATAAGGTAAATACATGCCTCTAAAACCCTCTTACATGTATTTTTTGAAGGATTTTTAGCTTAAGGAAACCTACAATGAGTTCGTAACGAAAACGCAGCCTCAAGCCTGGAGCACGCTACAAACTCACCTAGGGTGGCAATTTTGTTTTTTGTAATTTCTCCTTTTTTTCCCAAATATCATCTTTGCAACCTGCATATGTCTTTTGATGATATCTTAAGACAAAAAGTGACCAAAAATGTGTGCTTACCATGTTTAACATCAACATCTTGCATAATCACTTTAGGACCCTTTTTCTTCAATTCATCTTGTAGCATCTCTATTGAACCAAACTGACATGTTGAGGTGTTGAACACTGATACACTGGAGTTAATACCTTGAAATACTTCAACTTTAGATGGTGAGTTGTCTAATGGATGAGTTGGCATGCTTTTTTTCCTTGATGAGTTGTCATACACATGGAGTTTGACAGTTGAGCTGCCCCCTTAAACAAATAGCCCAATGACATTTCTTGAACTCATTTGATGATTCAGTTACCTCCTTACATGCATTGAATGCCTCAAAAATATCACAAACACATAACGCTAAAAAAACAGAGCATTAGGCAAGTTTGTAGTGAATTCTGACTGTTTTACACTTATTTCGCTACGAACTTGGGTAAAAGTGTCAAATTCACTCTAATGATCATATTTGCTCATGCATGAGATATTTTTGGATTTTTCTTTGATTTTGACTCTTATCACACGAATGATGACCATGAAGACCCCTCACATATGTGTATTTTTTGAAAATTATGAAATCAAAATACCCTATTCAACTCTAAGTGACTCAACCTAATTAACTTAAGACCATCCAAATTTTATCATGGATAAAACCTCTCACGGAGGTTTTATGAATAAGATCATGACCTGGGAGAGAAAAAATATAAGTGAATTATAGAAATATTTTATTGCAGTTTGATAGTGTGTTGTGGTCTTTGGAGTTCACTCTTCACTCATGACATAGGGATTCCCCCCACTGGCTAGCAAGAACTAAATAAAAGTGCAGGGAGATTGTGTGAGGTGATAATGTACATTCTCAAGATACCTTGTAGCCCTTCTAGTTTCAAGTGTTAACATACTCCTTTCTTCAGTGGATTCTAGCCCAACCTCACCACCTTAATCTTAAATATAAGATTCTGGACATATTTTCAGTTTGTGACCAGTTGGAGCCCTTTCTTTGAGGCCATATTAGTTGTTGTTTTCATGTTTGTTGTGTTGATATTATATGTAGATAGGGTGAACTACTTGAGCATATTTTGGATAATGTTAAATGTGCTTCATACCATATTCTATAAGCACACTAATACACAATAATAATGATTAAAAAATGAGGTTGGACATGGTTGTATGTGGATATTACATCATCTTTTCAATAGATATGAGATTATAAGCTTAATAAATATGGTCAATATAGATTTTTTTATCATTCTTGTAATACCATACTTCTTATTTTAGGATGGATATTAGTAGGATATGTAAATGTTCTTGTCTTGGAAGAGATTAACTTTTTGGAGATTCAGAAATCTAGTTTGTCAGTTAGTATGTTGCATTCATATTCCTACCCTTATTTAACACTCTCACATAATAAATTTTCTTAATGGACTGTATGCATGTGTTTAAAATTTATATATGGTCGTTTGGTGCAAGGATTTTCTATTAAGACTTTGAGCATATCCCATTTATACCGTGTATGATTATGGTGCCTTTGAGGTTTGGGTGTTGGTGTGTGAGGTTTTGAACTTTTAGTTGCAGATTGAAACTGTGAACATTTCTAGCTAAAGTGAGGCCTTGGCAATGCTCATACTCTACTTTTCAATTTATGATATTCTTAAAGGGTGGAGGGTGTGGGTTTAAGGGCGCATATGACATCTATTTTTTTCATCTAGTTTTGTGGAGTGAAAATATACGATAATATAAGACAATTTTATTAATTTTATTAATGTTTGAAAATTGACCATAAAAGTAGATCAACGTGACTGAAAATTACAACCAATATGAATGCAATGTGGGAGTGCCAATGAAAATCCTAGAAAATTCCAAGGTTAATAAAAAGAAAGAAACCTGCATAGGTATAACATCATAGCTTATGTATAAAATCATGAAAGATGCATGGTCATTGGTGATACAAAACAATAAGTAATTTTTTCCAAGATTGGAGGTGGACAACCCAGCTTAAGAACCTAGATATATATATATATATATATATATAGACAGAGAGAGAGAGAGACAGAGAGAGAGAGAGAGAGAGAGAGAGAGATTGGAAAATTAGGTCGATGATTCCAAGGCCTGCTGAGTTTGATGGTAGGGAATTGGATTTTTTTTGTAGTTTTTTGGAACCATAGAGGAGCCTAGTTGCATGACTTGAGGGGGGATTTATGGGTGAGGGATACTACCAACATCCGAGGTTGAATGAAGGAAACTTCAAATGAATCTATGGTTGCTCCTCTAGATCGGGGTCTAAGAGGTAGTTTGACAGGTGGGGTGCGCTCTACTTTGGATTCGTTTGGAGCTAACCTCTCTAATTCTTTGCGGACGTGTGGCTCGATGTATGGACCAAAATCTCCAAACCAATCTCAATAATGTTGGGTGGTCTTGTATAGGGAGATGTTGTAGAGAAACATGAGGTCTCACCATCTTGATTTTTGGTGTTCTTTGGAACTCTTCTTGTTGTTTGATGCTCCACTTTGATGGATCAATGGGGAAGTATAAGGTAGTTGGTTTGTTCATCCTAGGGTAGGTCATGGCTTGTAGGACATGATATTTGTGGCTGAAAATATCCCTAATGAAGAAGGCTAAGAATCCCTGATCCTAGTACTAGAAGAAAGTAGAGAGGGAGCCTATCAAGTCTCTATAAAGGTAGTGATAACATCCTTTAAATATCATAATATAGGGGACACAAAAAAATGAGGTGCATATCTATCTTCAACTCTTGAAGGTGGCATAAGCTAGAAGATCTTATTAGATCGTGGTATATAGTCATGTCTCTATTTAGATTTGATGGGTGCTGACTTGGAGCTATCCCAAAGGGATCTTGAGCAAGTGCATCCAATTTCTGCATGTATAAGGGGCAGGGGGGGGTTGGATGTTCATGCCATCTCTGAGG
This sequence comes from Pinus albicaulis, assembly GCA_034641835.2. Lineage (NCBI taxonomy): Eukaryota > Viridiplantae > Streptophyta > Pinopsida > Pinales > Pinaceae > Pinus > Pinus albicaulis. The sequence continues at coordinate 401,312,718 of CM076584.1, forward strand.
AGGGATGTATGAATGAGGGATAGGTCTAATATCTGAGATCAAAAGAAGGAGACTTCAAATGAATATTTGGTTTCTCCTAGGGATCAGGGTTTGGGAGGTTGTCTAATGGGTAGGGCATGCTCTACTTTCGATTTTTATAGGGATGATCTCTCTAATGCTCTAAGGATTTTTGGCCTGACGAACGGACTGACACCTCAAAACTAGTCTCAATAATATTGGGTGGTCTCCTAGAGAGGGATTTTGAGGAGAAACTCGGGGTCTTACCATCTTGATGCTTTGTATGCTCTGGAACTTTCACCTACTGTTTGTTTCTCTGATTTGATGGATCAACAATAAATTATAAGGTAATTTGTTTGGTTATACTATGGCAAAGCATGACATGCAGGGGCTTGAGATTTGTGGTTGAAAGTCTTCCTAATGAAAAGGCCTAAGCATCTCTGATCATGGTGTTAACACTCAGATTTTCCTTGAAGTTGTGAGAAGAGGAAAGGGGTCTGAGGTAACCACAAACCAACCTTTTAGATACAGAATCTAGCCAATCTGTATCCAGAGAGGGCTCTCTCTTTAAAATTTAGCTTTTTTTTAGGAGGTATTAGGCTAGTTATAAAGCTCAGAGGTTTTGTTTTGAATTTGGTTGATGGAATTCTGTAGCTGAGAGTAAGATCAAGTGGTTCTAGTCCATTGGGCTGATGGAGTCAAAAAGTTTGGCTGAAACTGGATTGAGTTTATCAACAAAAGATGGTTTATCAGGGCAAGATAATCAAAATAGAAACAATTATAGATCTAAAGTAAATGGAAATGGAATTCAAACGGATGAAAGGCAATAAAGAATCTTTCAACACATTCAAGAGAAGAGAAATAGATTGATTATCAATAAAGAGAAATTAAGTATTCTTTACTAAATAACCAAATATGCATGAACTAGACAAATAGGAGCAACTAAGAATTCACTGTTTAAACTAGTATAGAAGAAAACATTCAGAATACTAACGACTAAAATCAGATTACACCTAAGTAATTTCTGATTTAATCCTTTTCGTTAAATATTAAGATAATGAAACATAGATGATATTGTAAAAAAATATATAACTTCAAAACATGGGATAGAGATGACTTATTGATCCTTCATTTGACACATGAATCCTGAGAAAAGTCTTCTGCCTCAATTCCTTGTCCAGTTTGCCATGAAAAATTTCTCCAAAGCTCTTTATTCCAAAATATTCAATGTTACATCAAAGTATGAGAATCCACCCTCAATAATTCGAATGAGGGCTTATTTATACAACAAATGATACAAAATATCTCTTAACAAAATGAGATATAATCTAAGATGACTCATAAATAAGTTACAATAAAAATAGAGACAGATGGTCTCATATATAAGACAAGAAGTAACCGATGTTGTGCTGTTTCCTCATTTCGGGAATGTGCTGGAGGCTGGACCTATATTTTGGCTCATCGCTGTCTTCTTCAGTAACTTTGTTCTAACTGCCTTGCTTCACTGATACTCTTTGTTTTTACTGATACACTTTAACTGAACCGATACTCTTTGACCTTTGTTTGTTCCTTTATCCTTTATATTGTAGTAAATAGGCAAAATTTCATATAAGGATAAATTTTACAAAAGTTAAAATAGATCTTCCCACCATTTTTCTTCTACTATTTTGGCCCGTTGAAGCTTCATTAATGTTTCATCAGCCTCGGTATATCTGAAGAAATTAGGCTGATTAGGAAACAAATGTTTTACCTCATGTTCAAGATAAAACAAATTCTCCAATCTGTCATGAAGATTTCTTCCTGTAGGTAATGTTGCTTCTGATGAAATGGTAGAGGAACTGGCTAGATTGTGAGAATGTATGTCCAATTTCTTGACATAATTTTCCAGGTCCATTATTTTGTCTTCTGAAACCATAGGGTTCGGCAACCCTTTATTCAATAAAACATCAAACCTTTCTCTGAAAGCAATGATTTCACTCTGCATGTCAAAGCATCTTCGTTCTAAATTTTTCATAAGAGTTCTTTTAGTAAAAACTCTTTTTATCTCTAAGATTGTTCCAGTTCTATCCTCAATCCCAAGCTCTGCAAGTTGCTGTCTGGTTTCAGTGTTTAGGAATTGTATAAGCTGATTGGCTTCCTCAGGCCTATTTCCCAATTCTTCTCGTGTATTCTCAACTTCATCCAGAGCTACTTTGACCAAATAATTCTGCTCGTATATTATCTGGATTGAGGACAAGATATCTTTTATTGAATGAATAATATCATCCCAAAGAATGTCATTTATTTCTCTTAAAGGTTTCTCCAATGTGAGATCCCTTTCCAAGGCTTTAACTAATTTTTCCAACTTTTTCACTTCTCTTGTTTTGTCAGCAACAGTCATTTTTGAAAGATCATATTTCTGTTCCAAATTAACAAGCTGTAACTTTGTGTGTTGAAGTTCCGTTACATGAAGTTTCAAGTCATTCATTGATTTTATTAGTTCTTCTGTACTCAAATTTGAAGTATTTACCTGTGATGACTCTGCTGGTTGACCTGCTAGAGATGTACCTGTAATTGCCTCTATTGTAGATGTTGGGAGAGCAGATTGTTTGTCTTTTAATGCTTGCTCAAGCTCTTTTTCTGTTTCAGTCAGTCGCTCATTCATTTTCAAGAGCAACTCCATCATTTCTTCTTCAGAATTCTTCTTTATTATTTCTTCAGTTTGAGGATGTCTAGAGGCTGGAAATTTCAACTGTTTTGTCAAAGCTGCAATGTCGCCATCCTTCTTCTTTATTAATGCTTCTATGCCTTTGAAATCCTTGGGATTGTGACCTAATCCAATTATTATTTTCTCCAATTTTTTTATCCTGTTGTCTTTGGCTTGAGATGAGGCTCTTTCAACTTGTAGTTGTGCATTTGTGTTCTCTAAATAATCTTGCAATTTATGAGCTGCCATTTCCTTATCAGTCAGTGTTGAATAGATCATCTCACCAGTCTGCTTATGTAACTAAATCTGATCTAAAGGATGGATATCCTTTGCTAGGAATTCAAAGTTTGACCTAATATAATCAGCAGCTATTTGGGGTTGTTGCACCTTGGGTTTGAAATGGCTCATTATCATTTTGCCCTGTTGGATGTCAAAATTTGACATCAATCTTTCTTTATTATTTGGAGCCATTTTCAGATATTGATTATATACCTGAATTCTCAGTGGATCATTCCTGGGCTTGATATTGATAAATGTCTTTTTGATATCTCCTGCATCTTTAATTGGAGGCTTGAAAGAAGATATCTCTGTGCTTTTTTGTTTCTGTAATTCTTTTCTTTGAAAAGTAGTGGATGCCCCACTACCTGCACTTGTTTGCTGACTGTCTTCTCTTTCTTGGCTGTCAGAGATTTCTTGAAATGATTCAATTTCTGGAAGAGGATTCAATCTCTGCCTTTTAGTACCATGCTGCTCTGTAGATCTACCAACAGGGGTGGATGTTTCAGCCTCTCTCTTTTTCCCTTTTTCCACATTAAGAGGAGTTTGTATATTGGAAATTTCTGGCTCATTGATCTGAACGGGAGGGATTTTTACCTGACCTTGTTCTTTAGATGTCTCTGGTTGCTCTGTCATTGTGAATTTTTCAAATACTTGTATGTCAGGTTCATTTTCTTTTCCTTTTGATTCTACTGCGACTGTACTGATCTCCTGCAAATGTTGTTGTGAAGTTCCTGTTGAAGAAGGTTCTGCTGTCTGTACCTGCCCAAGAGAGTCTAGGTCAAGTATATTTTTAAGGTCTTTCATTACATTATCAATATTGACCTACTCACTATCTTGCTCTACCAAAGTTCCTTCCACCCATTCATCTGTATTTTCATATTGTTCAATTTATGGCATCCTAAAATGAATGTATAGAGACAATTTTTTTTTCATTCTTCTATCACAAATGAAGCTATATGGATCATAGGGTGCCTAGTAGAAACTCTTTTGTAATTTGAGGTAGTCTTCTAAAATCCTTTCGGCTTCTTTTCCAGCCTCCCCAGAATTACAAACAAATGGACCTAATTGGCTCTTTATCCTAAGCTGTGCCTTCTTCTTGGCATTACAGAAATGAACTATATCTGAATTGTTCATCTGTCTGAAATACTCAAGTGAAAAAAGTCTCATTGGAACATATCTGGGAAACTTGAATGGACACAATTCACATCCATAAATCCTAATTTCAGTATAATTCTGATATAAGTACCAATCTCCCACCTTATATTGTTTTGAGAGCTGAAGGATTAACTTGATTTCATTACTGACTTTGGGAGGAGAAATTCTAGTTAACAAAGTGGTTGCTGGATGTACAAACAGATCAATAAACTCATTGTAGGAGTAAGGAGAATAAGAAGAATGATGGGTGATAGCGGACCAAAAGATGACTGACCTAGGGTTTCCTTTAGCATCAAGTTTCTGAATATGGAAAGGAAAACTTTCTGACTGATAGTATATCATGAGATGATATATGAAGGAAGAATATTTAAATACTTTCTCATTTCCAAATCTCATGAATTTATCATGGATTTTTTCAGCAATATAGGATGCAAAGTCATACTTAACAGCAGGAGGCTGTCCAGGGGTAAAAATAGACAATAATACTAGGGTCAATTGGTCAACATACTCACTAGTATTAAAACCCATTATTGAAGATATCATGTTTAAAATAAGTCTGCCCTCATCAGTAAAATAGGTGTGGCCATAAGGGGGAGGGCCTTTAGGCTGATGCTGTGGCAGCATAAAAGTCTGACAAAGACGGTTTAACTCTTCATGGGACAATTGGGTAGACTTCTCAAGTAATTCAGCCATGTACAGAGGAGTGAGGGCTTGACCAGGTTGGAAATGTAGCATCTCATTTATGGATTTAGCATTTATTGGGAAGAGGACATCTTGACTTGGGGATAAGACTGATCTTTGATTAGGATCATAGTTGGCATGGAAAAGATGGATAATTTCAGGAAAAATACGGACTGCTGGGAGAAGGTACATGGGTATATTGGATTCCCAGAGTCCAATTATGTCAGAACCATTCAAATAATTGTCTCTGAATCGACAAAATATTCGAAGGGGATTCTCACTGAGACCCAGGTCTTTAATTTGAAAATCCATATCGGCCAAAGGTAAATAATCCAAGTCTTTATGAGGAGTGTTTATAGGTGATACGTTTAAAACCACGGGAACTTCCATTTTTGGTTCTTGTGGATTCAAAAATGGAAATTCGAGTTTTGACAGGAGAAACAGGTACAATTGCAGATTGGGAATTCAATTACAGTTCTCGGGATTAAGGAATGAATTAGCAATCAATTTTAACTCAGTTTCAGTGAAAGAAAAAAAGGAAAACCGAGTTTCTTACAGAGTATTGTGAGGATTTAGGGTAAATACCTGTCTTCTGGAGATAACAGTGATTTGAAAAGGTACTGGTTAAGGTAGACAATATTCTGAGAGGTTTTGACTGCAATTCTCTTCGACAGGATAAAGGTTGGCGGGCTTCAACAGTTGAATTTCGAAAATTTCTGCATGGGAGTGTAGTTTTTCTCTGCGAATGAAAAAATGAAAAACGCGGGCTTATTTTGTTTTATTCACAAAGTCAATGGGTGGTAGAATTTTTTATCATTTTAATAAATGATGTCAGCATGTATGGAATTGGTCATAGGGAACGGGCGGTAAAATGGTTTTCATCGCACTACTTATGAGGGAAGGCGGTTTTGGGCGGAGAGGCAGCGATGCGATACAACGATTGACACGTAGCCTTGTGCTGTTTAGAAAACCTCCAGCCCATCGCGCATTACCTTTTTTACGCGGATGGCCAGCGAAATGGATGAGGGCCGTAGATCTTTGACGGGGCGATCGGACGGTTGACGGTACAGGAAGATGGCGGGGAATTAACAGGTGGGACCGACACGATTAACTGTTAATTAAACCCATCGGGTGGAATTCGACTGGCTGGGGTCGGTTATTAATTAATCGTGTGTATTAATTAATCCCTGGTACGGTGGATCGGGGGTGAAAAATGCGCGTGGGATGGATTATTTCGAGGTTTAGTTTAAATTAAACTTCGGGTTTTGTTTATTTTGTTTTAAACATATAAGTCATACGTTTAAAAGTTTTTTCATATATTTTTTATTATATGATAAATAAACCAACATGATTAACTTACCATAGGGGCGGGAATATTTATAATGATATGTTTAGCCAAAAGGGATTGTAATGTGGGTTTTTTATTCGAATAATTGGGAATTAAGTACTTTTGGCTAAAGTTGTAATACATGGGTTTTGGGGATATTATGTTCAAAGGAGTTATACATAATAGGAAAAGGTGATTTTATAGGGGGTTAATATATAAAATCAATGTTAATATGACAAGGGGACAAGGCAAACTTCAAAATACATTAATATAACTAAGAAAGTGAAGTTTTTAGAAGCAACTTGCATTGTAATCACTTCATCACTTAAAATTAGGATAAAATGTGATTTTGAGGGTTTTTTATGAAATATCTCATGATTTTCCAGAGTAAAATGGGATTTTACTTAGGAAATAAATTTTTGAAATAAATGAGTGTGATGATGAATGATTTTAAGTACTTAGGTTTTTTCCAATTATTGGGCCAAGGGTCCGGTCCCTCCAAAAGTCAAGGAAATGCCTTGAGCCCCTTTAATCTTCAAACACCTTAGTGCTTAGGGAAATTAGTGAAATCTTTAGGGAAAAATGAAGGGGAAGTTAATAATCTTGACTTTGCTTTGATGTGAACTTTTTCCAATGTTGTATCTGCCTTTGCACTTGTGATGAAAGTACAATTGAACACATTTAGAACCATCATTCATCACATGTAATTCTGCAACAACATCTACCTACCCTACCTACTATACTCTACCATTTTCTCTTCTTTATTAGGGTGCACTTATACTGGCAAACCCTTATCAATATTCTTTTTCTTTTACATGTCAAACCTATCTAAGTCTACACTTATTACATCCAAGGGCTGAGATTAAACTGTTGAGCACCTTTTATTAACTCTACCTATCTACTTATCTGCCAAGATTAAACTGTTTGGCCAGATATTTATTCTCTATTCTACAACATGAAATTGAAAAATGAATGAGTCAAGTTTAAACAGTTTGACTCTTCATAAATTGTGGCAAAATTTTGACAATCTGCACACAATTTTGTTTATTACATCAGAGCAAAAAGTAGTGGCATTTAGACTTGCACACTTTCCTTGGTCTTTCTTTTGGTAGGGTTCATTTTCTTTCACTTTTTTGGCCAATTTTATTTTTTCACCCTTTGATTTTTCTTTTAGGGTATACCCTCTTTACATTTTTTAAATTTTTTGATTTTTTGAATAATATGTAACACCTTTACAACAAGAAAAAGGTTTGACATATTGCATAGTTCAACAAGTCAATCATGAAAAATGACACCTATTGGTATAGGAGTCTAACACTGGCTCCAATTGGGGATGGATTTTCCTGGTGAAAATTCAAGAACAGCAGGTCAGATGCCTTAAGATGTCTTTAACTGAACCATGAAATCTTCTTTTTCTGGTGGCTTTATTGTATATATGATAGTAAAACTTCTGAAGCTTAGGGCCTTCACTTCGGGCTTCAACTTCAGCAAGTGACCATCCAATCAAAACTGATGCATTAGAAAGGATATATTATGTACATGTTAAAAAAAAAAATCATCCTAGTAAATAGGATCAAAGTAGTGTTTTAGAATTTGACCATTGACTAGTCCTTCCTCAGCTTCTGTACCATCCAAATTCTTCAAAAAATATGTGTTATTTCCCTGTAAATCATGAATGATGTATGGTCCTTTCCATAAGAAATCAAATTTCCCATGTTTTCCTTTATCTTCCCTTCTGGAATCCCATCTTAAAATTTTGTCTCCCAATTGAAAATCTTCTGCTTTAGTCCTTTTGTCAAACATCTTCTTTAATTTTTCCTGCAAAACTTTGGATCGTTGATACACTTCTTCTCTGGTCTGCTGCAAGTGAATTGTTTGATTTATTCTTCTCTGAATATCATTTGGTTCTACTTGAGCCTCCTGAAGTAAATTCATTACAGGAACTCCTAAAGATGATGGAAATCTAGCCTCAATACCATAAACTAATTCATATGGACTGGTTCCAATTGATTTTTTGGTAGTAAGTCTGTCTGCCCACAATGCATTGGTAAGTTTCTTATGCCAATTCTTATTATTTTCTTCCAATAATTTTTTAATGATATTAATGAGGCTTTTATTGGAAGATTCAGCCAGTCCATTACCCTGAGGATAATAGGCTGTTGAATGGCATAAAGTGATGTGATATTTATTGCAGAAACTAATCATTTTCTTAGACTTGAAAGCAGCAGCATTATCAGTTATAATTTTCTCAGGACAGCCAAATCTTGAAAGTATATTGGTTTCTAAGAATATTATAATTACAGAATAATTGGCTTGTCTGGATGGGATTGCTTCAATCCATTTAGTAAAGTAATATGTAGCAGTGAGGATCCATCTATGTTGCCCAGAAGAAGGAGGATGGATTTCTCCAATAAAATCTAGGCCCCATTTTTGAAAGGGTTTCTCAGTGGAAATTGGTTTCAATGGAAAAGGTAGTAATTTTCTCTTGCCCTCAAAGATCTGACACTTATGGCAAGCAGTTACAAATTTCTTAACATCTGAAAACAAGGTTGGCCAATAAAAACCAACCCTTAAGATCTTATCTGCAGTTGACTTCCAGTAGAGGTGTCCACCACAATCTCCTGCATGGAATTCATTGAGAACCTTGTCAGCTTCATCTTTTAATAAACAATTTAATAGAATTCCATCATGATTCTTCCAAAAGAGAGCATTATCTAAAATGCAATACTTTAAAGATGTCATTTTCAAAAACCTTTGTTTCGTTCTGGATAACCCTGGAGGAGCTTGCATTTTTAACAAAACATAAATGATATCAGCGTACCAAGGTGAGTCTAAAAAGGCCTGAATGATTTGTGGAGTCGCCATCTCCTGATTTTCATACAGTTCATTAATATCTAAGGCTTGGCAATTGGTTTCAGTCATGAGTTGAGCCAAACCTTGTCCTTTTATGAGTTTTGTAGGTCTTATTTAAATATCATATTCTAATATGGTAGCTATCCATTTACCTCTTTTGCCTTCAATTCCATCTTGAGTTAAGATGTCTTTAACGAGAGCATTAGGTACATAAGCTATCACATGAGAATACAATACATAAACTCTGAAATATTTAATTGCTTTCACAAGTACAAAAGCTTGTTTCACCATGATGTTGTTTTTTAATGATGCATCTCTAAGTGCTTTACTAAAAAAGGCTATAGGTTTTTCACATCCTTGATCATCCTTCTGTAATAAAACAGTTGCTACTGTATGTTCAGAAGCAAATGAAAAAATTATGAAATCTCTATCAAATTTTGGACTGGTAAGAACTGGTGTTCTAGTCAAAGCCATTTTGATTTCTTCAAATGATTGCTTGGCTTCTACTATCCACTTAATACCTGAATCCTTTTTTAACATGTTAGTAAGCAATCTAAGTAATTCAGCTAAACTAGAAATGAATCTTCTCAAAAAATTGATCTTTCCTATGAAAGCTTGAAGTTCTTTAATGTTCCTGGGATGAGGTATCTGCAATATGGCTTGTATTCTTTCAGGATCAATTCTAATGCCATCTTTTGAAATGATATGCCCTAGGAGTTTACCTTCTTCAAGACCAAACAATGACTTTTTCAGATTTAAGGAAATACCATATTTTCTGCATTTTATGAACACCTGTCTAAGATGATCCAAATTTTGTTGATCTATCTTGGAAAAAACAGTCAAATCAACCAGATATATGACTAGAAAATCATGAATTTCTTTGGCAAAGGAAATATCCATTGCTCTTTGGAAGGTTGATCCTGCAGTTTTGAGTCCAAAAGGCATCTTAATGTATTTGAACGTACCCCATGGTGTAGTAAAAGTTGTTTTGTCTTGATCGTCAGGATGAACCAGAATCTGGTTGTATCCTGAGAATCCATCCAGAAGAGAAATCGTTGAAGAACCTACTACCCTTTGTAAGATATGGTCCATTTTAGGCAAAGGATAGTTATCTTTTAAAGAAACCTTGTTTAAATTTCTCAAATCAACACATAGTCTAATCTCTCCAGTCTTCTTCCTTGTTGGTACCAAATTAGAAACCCATTCAGAAAACCTGATAGGAGCTATTATTCCTGCTTCATACATTCTTTTAATTTCTTTTTCAATTGAAGGCAGTAATACAGGGTTGATTCTTCTTAGTTTCTGTTTAAATTGTTTCTGATCTAGTTTCAAAGGTATAGTATGTTGAATTATTGATGTATCATATGATTTCAGATTTTCATAACTCCAGGCAAAAACATCCTGGAATTATTTTAAAAGTTCAACATATTTAACCTTTTGATCTTCTGGAAGAGATTTAGATAATTTAACCATCTTAGGATTTTCTTCTGTTCCCAAATTGTATTCTTCAATATCAGCTTTTAACGGTTCCATTTTGGGTTTTAGTGGAATGTCATTTGAGTCAAAAAGATCTTCCAAAGGATTTAATCCTTTACGTAAATGATTATCTTTCAGATTAATAATTTCAGATTCATCTTCTATGATCTCATCGATTTCAATTTGTTTGAGATCCTGCATATCTTTTTTGGTGAATTTAGTTGGGTGAAGCATGTGAATTGCATTCTCTTCTGAAATATTTGTTTCTTGTTCATCTATTTGATCAGATTCATTGATTTTTGTGTCTTCATCTATACTACTGTTAGAAAATTCATTTTCTAAGGTCAAAAAATTATTAATCTGGTTATTATTTACAAACACTTGCCAATTCATAAGATTATCCGGTATAGCAGGTCTATGTCTAATCTTAGCTGTGAACTGATGATTAGGTCCAAAAGGTAATTTACAAGTGCTAGCGAACATTGCAAGACTGTGAGCATGCAAATTTTGTTTCCTGGGAATTTTGGCAAGTTGAGTTTGTAGAAAAGTGTTGAGAATTTCCACAACTGTTCCTCTGTATTCTCTTAATCTGGGGTCTTTTTTTGAACATTCACCATTGATCTGTTGAATAATTAACTCAGAGTATCCTATGATTGATACTCTAATTGATCCTAATTTTTTGACATGTTTAAGCCCTAACAAAAGAGCCTCATATTCTGCCATATTATTAGTGCATCTAAAGTTCAATCTATAAGCATGGCCTTTAGCATGATCATTTTCAATGTTATGTATCCAAATTCCAGCTCCTGCTCCTAACTTATTTACTAAACCATCAAATTCTAAATGCCAAAGAATTTCATGTTCTTAATCTTCATCGACTGTTTTAACAACTTTCTTAATAGGAAGAGCTGGTTTTTTAGTTTGTTCTGATATTTCTTGATTGTCTTATGTTTCTTTGTTTTCAGAAATTTCTTCAATTTGAACAGTAGATTTATTTGCAGTTTCTATTTCTGGTGCCTCTAGTTCAGTAGGAAGGTCTGATTCAGCATTATAAAGGATGAATGAGTCCATATCAGAATGTACCAAGTAGATGGGGAAGTTTTCAGGCTTCTTCTGACTACTAACTAAATATTTCATCAAGGTTTCTCTGTATAGTCTTTTAGGTTGACCGAACACTGAAATAGTAGCATATGACATATCTAATTGAATAGATCCTCCGAGTTTGGCACCCCAGGATCTGGACAACAACATACCATATTTGGGAGGAATATCTGCTACTACTATATCCATCAGAATAGATTTCGCAGGGTATTGCACCAAAGTAACACACAGAACTTTAATCAAACCTAAACATCTTACCTGACTTGAATCAAAAGAAAAAAGATCTTTATATGGTCTGGTAATGTCTAGGTTTAATCTTTCCATCACAGCTTTGGGCATTAAATTGTGAGACGCTCCAGAATCAAGCATGGCATTATGAAGTATTTTGTCATGTACATTCAAACTCACATAAAGTGGAGGAGTTCCTCCACTTTCTGGTTTTCCATTTACTTCAGGGCCAAAAAGTAATTTGGGTTGATCATCAAAAACATTTACTGAATCATCCATTCCAGTAATGTTAAGGGATCTGCTAATTTGGCTTCTATAGACATCATGTTTAGCTAATTCTGCCAATGGAACAACTATCTTTAATTTGCCTATTTCAGCTTCTAGATTGAAAGATTTTTCTGTTTGAGCTCTAGTATTTTGAATAGTTGGGTTTTCTCTATTTTTTGTGTTTTCAGTGTTTTTCTCTTTTTCAGGAGTTGGATTATGAGTTGAAGGTGTTTCTGAATTAACTTCTACTGGTTCTTCTACGTTTCCTGTAGGAGGAAAAGTATTGGAAGGTTGTTTATTATTCAGTTGATTATCAGACACGTCTTCAATTATTGGATTGGAGGGGTTAGGACTTGCCCTAGAAATAATTTGTACAGGAGGAGTGTTAGTTTTACCTTTGAAGTTTTGTTTCTCAGCTTTCTGTTTGCTACTCTCTGGCACGTCAATTCGTCTGCTTCTCAAATTGTATTGTTTATGAACTTCATAAATTGCCGAGTCATATCCTTCTTTGAAATCAAAAGTTTCTCCTGAATGAGTTTGAAATGTTTCAAGAATATGATTTTTTGATCTTCTTGAGATAGGAAAACTTCTGGTTCATTCTTATTTTCAGTAAAGTTATTTATTTCAACATCCTCAGTTGGTTCCTTAGAGGATGATCCTTCAACAAAATTCTCCTAGAATGGTGGCTTGATGTTTTGGTTGGGAACATTTTTCCCAGTGTTTTGGTTTTGATTTCTTCTGAAGTTTGGGTTTCTAACAACATTTTGACCATCTCCAGAAGAATTTCTTTCGATTGTCTCTACTCTGTCTCCTAGTCTTTCCATCCCTTTAATAATTTCATCCAGCTTTCTTTCAAAAGCCGAAGGCTCTTTGTTTATTGGCATCCTTCTTTTAGCTCTAGCTCTAGCTCATTTTTCTATCAAGTTAGCTTCAACACTAACAACTATGCTTTGCATCTCTTCTAGAGTTTGAGGAGCTCTTTCCCTAAGTGAATATGCTATGTCAGAGTCAAACCCATCAGGGAATTTGACCAATACTGAATCCGGAGGAGGTCTAAGGTTTTTAGGAACAACATTGTAGGCTTCGTTGAATCTAATGATATAATCTTGCACTGCTTCATTAGGTCCTCTTTTCAATTTTCCAAAGTCTGATAGGATTTGAAGAGGGTATTTCTTCTTTTCCCATCTATTTAAAAATGCCCTATACAGGGCTGGTAAGTCAGCAATACTATTTGGAGCAAGAGCCCTAAACCATGTCCTGACTTCCCTAGTAAGACTCTAGACAAAAATTCTCATTCGAACATAATTAACGTCTATTTCATAAAATTCAAAGTAATCAGTCATCCTTTTGGTATGTTGTTGAGCAGTGTAAGTAGCAGAACCATCGAAAGGGGTGATTTTACTCTGATAATCTTGGGGCAAAGCACCAGGGTTGCTTGGAAATATTAGAGGGGAATATATGTTTGCCATCGGAAGGTGTAACGGAATAACAGGTGATGATGGTCTGGAAGTAGTGGGTGGAGGAGTAGAAGGAGTGGCTTGTGTTTGAGAAGTTTGGGGAAAAGCAGATGAACTTGGGGAAACTGCAGTAATCACAGAAGTGTTTGAGGTTTCTTCAAAGGTCAGTTCAGATTGGATGGAATTTTGTAAATGCTTGTCAAGATGTGAAGTGATAAATTCAAATTGTAAATCGTCAAGAAATAATGGGTCCGGAACCAGTCTGGACAATTCAGTTTCAGAAAAATTCAAAAATAAAGATGTTTCGAATCGCTCAGCAAAAGGTTCTTCATCAAAATAAATCCACTTTACAGGACAGGAAGCTGATCTATAAAGAGGTCGAGAACTTCCAGAGCTTTCTTGACTATCTTGTCTTCTAAGAATCCTAGGAATCAGATTCGGATTTTTGAATACAGGCGGTGGATTTGGATCAGGATTAGATCTAGTGTAACGAGTCCTTTCTGAAGCCAGTTTTCCTAGTAATGTTTCTTTTTTTTTATTTTTTATTTTAAATGGAATGAAAATACAACTTCGACAAATTCTTCAAGAAATCAAAGATTTTAATTAAAATTTTCTCAAAGATTTATTAAACTAGAGAGTCTGATTGAATGTTTGAAACCAAAGTTCAGTTATTAAGCTAAACCAGAGATAGACTGAAGCAGCATTTATTTACTATGCAATTGCAGAGAAAAATCATTTCAAAGGCTACCTGGCTGATCTTCAGGCTCTGTCTATAGCTTATAAGCAACCAATAGTGACAATAAAGATATTCAGGTCCCCAGTATGGTCGCCACTATGTTATCACTCAGATTTTACTTGAAGTTGTGAGAAGAGGAAAGGGGTCCGAGGTAACCACAAACCAACCTTTTAGATATAGAATCTAGCCAATCTGTATCTAGAGAGGGCTCTCTCTTTAAAATTTAGCTTTGTTTTAGGAGGTATTAGGCTAGTTATAAAGCTCAAGAGTTTTTTTTTGAATTTGGGTTGATGGAATTCTTTAGCTGAGATTAAGATCAAGTAGTTTCAGTCCATTGGGCTAATGGAGTCAAAGGATTGGCTGCACTGGCTTAAGTTTTTTAACAAAAGATGGTTTATCAGGGCAAGATAATCAAACTAGAAACAATCATAGATCTAAAGTGAATGGAATGGAATTCAAACGGATGAACGGCAATAAAGAATCTTTCAACACATTCAAGATAAGAGAAATAGATTGATTATCAATAAAGATTAGTTAAGTATTCTTTACTAAATAACCAAAGATGTATGAACTAGACAAACAGGAGCAATTAAGAATTCACTGTTTAAACCAGTTTAGAAGAAAACATTTAGAATAATAACGACTGAAATCAGATTACACCTAAGTACTTTCTGATTTAATCCTTTTCGTTAAATATTAAGATAATGAAACACAGATGATATTGTAAACAAATATAAAACTTCAAAACATGGGATAGAGATGACTTATTGATCCTTCATTTGACACATGAATCCTGAGAAAATTCTTCTGTCTCATTTCCTTGTCCAGTTTTGCCACGAAAAATTTCTCCAAAGCTCTTTATTCCAAAATATTCAATGTTACATCAAAGTATAAGAATCCAAACTCAATAATCCGATTGAGAGCTTATTTATACAAAAAATCATACAAAATATCTCTTAACAAAATGATATATAATCTAAGATGACTCACAAATAAGTTACAATAAAAATAGAGACAAATGGTCTCGTAGATAAGACAAAAAGCAACTGATGTTGTGTTGTTTCCTCCTTTTGAGAATGTGCTGGAGGTAGGACCTATATTTTGGCTCATTTTTGTCCTCTTTAGTAATTTTTTTTTAACTGCCTTGCTTCACTGATACTCTTCGTTCTTACTGATACAATTTTAACTGAACTGATACTCTTTGACCTTTGTTTATCCCTTTATCCTTTATACTATAGTAAATAGGTAAAATTTCATGTAAGGATAAATTTTACAAAAGTTCCAATAGATCTTCCCACCATTTATCTTTTTCTATTCTGGTCCATTGAAGCTTCCTTAATGTTTCATCAGCCTCGGTATATCTGAAGAAATTAGGCTGATTTGGAAACAAATGTTTTACTTCATGTTCAAGATAAAAAAAATTCTCTAATCTGTCATGAAGTTTCCTTCTTGTAGGTAATGTTGCTTCTGATGAAATGGTTGAGGAACTGGCTTGACTGTGAGCATGTTTGTCCAATTTCTCAACATAACTTTCTAGATACACTATTTTATCTTCTGAAACCATAGGGCTGGGAAACCCTTTATTCAATAAAACATCAAACCTTTCTCTGAAAGCAATGATTTCTCCTTGCATGTCAAAGCACCTTCGTTCTAAATTTTGCATAAGAGTTCTTTTAGTAAAAAATCTTTTTATCTCTAAGATTGTTCCAGTTCTGTCCTGAATACCCTGATCTGCAAGTTGCTGTCTGGTTTGGGTGTTTAGAAATTGTATGAGCTTATTGGCTTCCTCGGGCCTATTTCCTAATTCTTCTCGTGTATTTTCAACTTCATCCAAAGCTACTTTGACCAAATCATTTTGCTCGTATATTATCTGAATTGAAGACCAGATATCTTTTATTGACTGGATAATATTATCCCAAAGAATGTAATTTATTTCTCTTAAAGGTTTCTCCAATGTGAGATCCTTTTCCAAAGCTTTAACTAATTTTTCCAACTTTTTGACTTCTCTTGTTTTGTTAGCAACAGTCATTTTTGAAACATCATATTTATGTTCTAAATTAGTAAGCTGTAACTTTGTAAGTTGAAGTTCTGTTACTTGCAGTTTCAAGTCATTCATTTGCTTTACTAATTCTTCAGAATTTAAATTAGAAGTATTTACTTGTGATGACTCTGCTGGCCGACCTGTTGGAGATGTACCTGTACCTGTAATTGCCTCTGTTGTAGATGCTGGAAGAGCAGACTGTTTGTCTTTCAACGCTTGCTCAAGCTCTTTTTCTGTTTCAGTCAGTTGCTCATTCATTTTCAAGAGCAACTCCATCATTTCCTCTTCAGAGTTTTTCTTTATTATTTCTTCAGTTTGTGGATGTCTGGAGGCTGGCAATTTCAACTGTTTTCTCAAAGCTGCAATGTCATCATCCTTTTTCTTTATTAATGCTTCTATGCCTTTGACATCCTTGGGATTATGACCCAAACTAATTATTATTTCCTCCAAAGTTTTAATTCTTTTGTCTTTAGCCTGAGATGAGGCTCTTTCAATATGTAGTTGTGCATTTGTGTTTTCTAAAGAATCTTGCAATTTATGAGGTACCATTGCTTTATTAGTCAGTGTTGAATAGATCATTTCTCCGGTTTGCTTATGTAATTCAATTTGATCTAAAGGATGAATATCCTTTGCTAGGACTTCAAATTTTGTCCTAATATAATCAGCAGCTGCTTGGGGTTGCTGCACCTTGAGTTTGAAATGGCTCATTAACATTTTGCCCTGTTGGATGTCAAAAGATGACATCAATCTTTCTTGATTCTTTGGAGCAATTTTAAAATATTGATTATATACTTGAATTATCAGTGGATCATTCATGGCCTTGATATTGATAAATGTCTTTTTGATGTCCCAGGCCTCTTTTACTGGAGGCTTGAAAGAATATATCTCTGTGCCTTTTTGTTTCTGTAGTTCCTTTCTTTGAAAAGTAGTGGATGCCCCACTACCTGCACCTGTTTGTTGACTGTCTTCTCTTTCTTGGTTGTCAGAAATTTCTTGAACTGATTCAATTTTCTGAAGAGGATTCAATCTCTGCCTTTTAGTACCATGCTGCTCTGTAGATCCACCAACAGGGGTGGATGTTTCAGCCTCTCTCTTTTTCCCTTTTTCCACATTAAGAGGAGTTTGTAGATTGGAAATTTCTGGCTCATTGATCTGAACTGGAGGGATTTGTACTCGAACTTGTTCTCTTGATGTCTCTGGTTGCTCTGTCATTGTGAACTTTTCAAATACTTGTGTGTCCGGTTCCTTTTCTTTTCCTTTTGATTCTACTGCCACTGTATTGATCTCATGCAAATGTTGTTGTGAAGTTCCTGCTGAAGAAGGTCTTGATGTCTGTACCTGCCCAAAATAGTCCAGGTCAAGTATCCTTTCAAGGTCTTTCATTACATTATCAACATTGACCTACTCACTATCTTGCTCTATCAAAGTTCCTTCCACCCATTCATCTGTATTGGCATATTGTTCTATTTCTGGCATCCTAAAATGACTGTATGGTGATAGTTTATTTTTCATTCTTCTATCACAGATAAAGCTATATGGATCATAGGGCGCCCAGTAGAAACTCTTTTGTAATTTTAAATAGTCTTCTAAAATCCTTTCGGCTTCTTTTCCAGCCTCCCTAGAATTACAAACAAAGGGACCTAATTGGCTCTTTATCCTG
Source organism: Pinus albicaulis (assembly GCA_034641835.2). Lineage (NCBI taxonomy): Eukaryota > Viridiplantae > Streptophyta > Pinopsida > Pinales > Pinaceae > Pinus > Pinus albicaulis. The sequence goes on from CM076584.1 coordinate 401,330,662, forward strand.
AGTTGAGCCTTTTTCTTTGCATTACAGAAATGAACTATATCTGAATTATTCATCTGCCTGAAGTAATCTAATGCAAAGAGTCTCATTGGGACATATCTTGGCAATTTGAAAGGGCACAATTCACATCCATAAATTCTGATTTCAGTATGACTCTGATACAAGTACCAGTCACCTATCTTGTACTGTTTTGAGAGCTGAAGGATTTTCTTGATTTCATTACTGACTCTAGGATGGGATACTCCTATCAACAAGGTAGTTGCAGGGTGTACAAATAGGTCAATGAACTCATTATAGGAATAAGGGGAATCAGGGGAATTGTGAGTAATGGCAGACCAAAAGATGACTGACCTAGGGTTTCCTTTAGCATCAAGTTTCTGAATATGGAAAGGGAAACATTCTGACTGATAATATATCATGAGATGATATATGAAAGAAGAATATTTGAATACTCTCTCATTTCCAAATCTCATGAACTGATCATGAATTTTGTCAGCAATATAAGATGAAAAATAATACTTAACAGCAGGAGGCTGTCCAGGGATAAAAATAGACAACAATACTAGGGTCAAATGGTCAAAAAACTCACTAGTATTGAAGCCCATTATTGAAGATATCATGTTTAAAATAATTCTGCCCTCATCAGTAAAAAAGGTATGACCATAAGGGGGAGGGCCTTTAGGCTGATGTTGTGGTAGCAGAAAAGTCTGGCCAAGACGGTTTAACTCTTCATGGGATAATTTGGTAGATTTCTCCAGTAATTCAGCCATGGACAGGGGAGTGAGGGCTTGACCAGGTTGGAAATGTAGCATCTCATTTATGGACTGAGCAATTATTGGGAAGAGGACATCTTGACTTGGGGATAAGACTGCTCTTTGGTTAGGATCATAGTTGGCATGGCAGAAATGGATGATTTCAGGAAAAATACGGACTGCTGGGAGAAATTACATGGGCATATTAGATTCCCAAAGTCCAATCATGTCGGAACCATTCAAATAATTGTCTCTGCAGCGGCAAAATATTCGAAGAGGATTCTCACTGAGACACAGGTCTTTAACTTGAAAATCCATATCGACCAAAGGTAAATAATCCAAGTCTTTGTGGGGGGAATTCAAAAGTGCTACGTTTAAAGCTACCGGAACTTCCATTTCTCGTTCTTGTGGATTCAGAAATGGAAATTCAGGTTTAGACGAGAGAAATAGGTACAATTGCAGATTGGGAATTCGATTACAGTTCTCGGGATTAAGGAATGGATTAGCAATCAATTTTAACACAGTTTCAGTGAAAGAAAAAAGGAAAACCGAGTTTCTTACAGAGTACAGTGAGGATTTAGGGTAAATACCTATTTTCTGGAGATAACAGTGATTTGAACAGGTACTGATTAAGGTAGACAATCTTCTGAGAGGTTTTGACTGTAATTCTCTTCGACGGGATAAAGGTTGGCGGGCTTCAACAGTTGAAATTCAAAAATTTCTGCATGGGAGTGTAGTCATTTACTGTGGACGAAATAATGAAAAAAAACACGGGTTTTTGTTTTATTGGAAAAGTCAAAAGGGGGTGAATTTTTTATTATTTTAATAAATGATGTCAGCATGTACAGGATTGGTCATAGGCAACGGGCGGTAAAATGGTTTTCATCGCACTGCTTATGAGGGAAGGCGGTTTTGGGCAGAGAGGCAGCGATGCGATACATCGATTGACACGTAGCCTTGTATTGTTTAGAAAACCGCCGGCCCATCACGCATTTTCTTTCGTACGCGGATGGTCAGCGAAATTGATAACAGTCGTTGATCTGAAGTCAGTTGATCAGACGGTGGTCGGGGCGCGGAGATGACAGAGTTTTAACGGGCGGGACCGACGCGATTTATTGGTTAATTAATCGCGTCGGGGGTGATTTAATTGGCGGTTTAGATTATTAATTAATCATGAGGATTAATTAATCTCTTTTGTACGACGAAGGTCAGGAATGGAAAATGCACAGGGATGGGTTAAATCAAAGTTTGGTTTCAATTAAACTTTGAGTTTTTTTTTTTTTTTTTTAAACATATATAACATATGTTTAAACATTTATTCATATTTTTTATTTATATGGTAATTAAACCAGCGCGATTCGTTTACCATAAGGGGTGGGGATATTATTAAAGTTATTTTTTAGCCAAAAGGGGGTATAAAGTGGGTTTTTTATTTGAATAAATGTGAATTAAATACTTTTGGCTAAAGTTTATAATACATGGGTTTTTGGGATATTTATATAAAATAAGTTATATATAATAGGAAAAGGTGATTTTATAGGGGGTTAATATATAAAATCAATGTTAATATGACAAGGGGACAAAGAAAACTTCAAAATACATTAATATAACTAAGAAAGTGAAGTTTTTAGAAGCAAATTGCATTGTAATCACTTCATCACTTAAACTTAGGATAAAATGTGATTTTGAGGGTTTTTTATGAAGTATCTCATGATTTTCCAGAGTAAAATGGGATTTTACTTAGGAAATAAATGAGTGTGATGATGAATGATTTTAAGTACGTAGGTTTTTTCCAATTATTGGGCCGAGGGTATGGTCCCTCCAAAAGTCAAGGAAATGCCTTGAGATACCTTTAATCTTCAAACACCTTAGTGCTTAGGGAAATTAGTGAAATCTTTAGGGAAAAATGAAGGGGAAGTTAATAATCTTGACTTTGCTTTGATGTGAACTTTTTCCAATGTTGTATCTACCTTTGCACTTGTGATGAAAGTACAATTGAACACATTTAGAACCAGCATTCATCACATGTAATTCTGCAACAAAATCTACCTACCCTACCTACTATACTCTACCATTTTCTCTTCTTTATTAGGGTGCACTTAGACTGGCAAACCCTTATCAATCTTCTTTTTCTTTTACATGGAAAACCTATCTAAGTCTACACTTATTACATCCGAGGGCTCAGATTAAACTGTTGAGCACCTTTTATTAACTCTACCTATCTACTTATCTGCCAAGATTAAACTGTTTGGCCAGATATTTATTCTCTATTCTACAACATGAAATTGAAAAATGAATGAGTCAAGTTTAAGCAGTTTGACTCTTCATAAATTGTGGCAAAATTTTGACAATCTGCACACAATTTTGTTTATTACATCAGAGCAAAAAGTAGTGGCATTTAGACTTGCACACTTTCCTTGGCCTTTCTTTTGGTGGTGTTCATTTTCTTTCACTTTTTTGGCCAATTTTATTTTTTCACCCTTTGATTTTTCTTTTAGGGTATACCGTCTTTACATTTTTTAAATTTTTTGATTTTTTGAATAATATGGAACACCTTTGCAACAAGAAAAAGGTTTGACATATTGCATAGTTCAACAAGTCAATCATGAAAAATGACACCTATTGGTATAGGAGTCTAACACATGGTACTTAAGGAAAGTAGAGAGGGAGCCTCTTGAATATCTATAAAGGCAGTGATAACATCCTTTGTATGGTTTGTGGTTTTGTTGTGGTTATTGAGTTTCATATATGAGATTTTAGGCCATATATGACTTGGATTATATATAAGTATGCTTGCAAAGTGTTTTCATCCTCTTATGACATTTTTAGTTGACTTTGGTTTATCTAATCTCTATTTGATGGAAAAATCACTTGATTTTGATCTTTTGGATTGAAGCCTTATCCACCATGACCTTTTTTAATTTTTCCTTGTTCCCATGTTGTTCCCCATTTCTTGTTATGTCCTTAGAGTGTAGGAATATGAGGTAAGTATATCTTTAGGGTATTGAAAAATTGAAACACATATGTCTAAATTTGATCCAATCTTGTAGACCCAGTCCTTTCCCCTCCACAGTGAATATTATGACTCTGGACTTTCACGTTTGAGTTCTTCATTGGAGATGTTATTTTATATTCTTTCAGTAAACAAAGAGGTTGTATTTTTGGAATTTCTAATGGGTGGATGGGAGGGAAAATTTGCACTTCCATGAATTCACAGTTATTTATTGGTCTCCACACCCTATAACTACAACTTCATATGCTTATATAATTATTAAAGTAATTTGAACTAGTTGGTAGTTTATATTACGACATTCAAAAAGGAAAATTATGTAAGTGCTACTCTTTAAAATAAAAGATTGGTTATTCCAATTCCAAAAATCTTATGTCTTCAAATGATGTGCGTGTCTTCATGTCTCCATCATATATGATCAATTTTTAATATTTAAAATATCCTTTTGTTCGTTGTTTTGATTCCCATGATAAACCTCTAGTTGATTAAATTAATGTTCTACTATTCTTATTTACAAATTTTACCATGGATATTTACATCAATGAGTTGACGTGTATTGCATTTGATCATCTATTTTTTGTTCGCGGTCTTGAATGTTTTTCATCTGAGCTACTGACACATTAGATCTTGGACATGTATGGTGATTGGTGTGCGGGTGGCATTATTGGATGGATTGACAATGGGAGGAGGGGTGAGCATCTATGTCCCTGGGATGTTTCGTGTGGCAACAGACAAGACTGTATGTATCAATCTGAATATAAGTTATTAAATTCCTTTTATACTAATACATTAAGCGTTTGATAGAATTTTTTAGTTCAAGACATGACCATTATGTTTTTTAGAAATATTCCATTTATTTTTATTTTTAAATGGGTAGTCTTGAAGAATTATGGGGCATCAAACCATTCTTTGTTTTCCATTTCCCCCCCTAATACATGGAAACTCAATATATGTTCAACGAAATATGCAGTAAGTCTCATATGTAAAGATTCTATTGTTCTCATATGAAATGTACATGCTTGTTACACATTTTATACTCTGCATTGATGTAAGTGAAAAAACTTGTCAAGTAATTAGGAAACTCATTGAGCCTACTTTGCTTGTCAGGAAAATCAATAGCTCAACAATAACACAACACATATTTGGCCAAACTTGACAAGCCTCTTATATTTTCTTATATTCTCAAGCCATGAAAATCATGATTTTGTCCAAACTCATTATTGAACATGACTAGGAAACTTGGACATGATATTCAGTGATTAATGATTGAATTTTTCTCTTCCTTTTGTTAGTATTGATTTTATGTTGTTTAGTATGTGTCCCCCAGTAATGATAGCATTAATTTAGTACTGTAGAGTAATATAGAGGCATGCATATGAGATCTATATAGGTTGATTTATGTTTAGATTTTCCTATACTTAGAATTTATTTTCTAATTTGTTGTTCTATTTTATAGTATTAGTGTAAGTGCTACTCCAGAAATAGCTTGGGTGCAATCTTCAAGGTTGGGGGTGCTTTGTCCTAGGAGTCACTTCATGCAGTGAGGGTGCAATTTTATAGGTAGTTTAGGGTTTGTCTATTTTTAGGCCTAGACGTGCTACTGGTGTGTTCTATTTTTGTGACCTATCTTTTATTCCTATATAAAAGAAGGGCAGGTGTGTTAGTGTGGTAATTCATTCCGGTTTTGAGCTATTGTTGTTTAGTTTTCTTTCATCATGGTCACCCTCGCTCCTTTTAAGAAGGTGACCTCGTTCTGGTTTATGATTAGGCCCACGATGGGCCCTTGGTCATTAGAAGTTTTAGTTCTTATGGAAGGGCCCCTACATTATTATCAAATGATTTTTGGGAAAGGATGCATTTTTTCTTATTGGCCCTGATGGTGATATTATTAAGAACCCACGCAATGGGCTTGATTTTAAATTTAATAAGTTCTATTCTTAGCAATGTATCTTGTCTATTACTATGGTACTATTTGTATTGCTCAGCTGGAAAAAGTAGGTTGTTGTTAGAATATGTGAAAAGAAAACCCACCATATACCATATTTTAATGAAGATCCATCTAATATGGTCGCTTCTTTTTCAGTTGTTCGAATATAGATGCATAATTGAGAGAGTCAATCTATTCATATTTCCAGCAATATGTGTTTATATATTAGCATACTCATATCCATTTTTTTTATTAGTGTAATGTCCCAAAGGGATTTTACCCTTAGCGTCATAAATTCAAAAAATTAATTCTAACAATTTCACCATGTATAAATGATTCATAATACCAGTAGGCTTGGTGTATACACAATAAAAATCCTTAGAATACAAGGATAATTTAAAAAACCCAATTTGTCCCAATACTGTATTTTAAAAGATGGCTTGAAAACTATGAACTATTCAACAAAGACCTGTTCCAATGGTGCCCTACTGGGCTGGCTTGTTGCAACAGACACCACGATTCCATTCCTTGGTGTGGTTATCAATGGAACCCTCGTCGAACCCGGGTTTCCTCTTGTTGTCTCTAGAATGGTCCTGTCACCCAACCGAGCTTCGGAGGTTGGGTTGCAGCCCATCGAATCCTTGGAAAGTGTAGTTTGTGGCTCCATAAAGTCCCAAATGTGAGTACCTTAGGTTGGAAGCCTCAGAATGAGCTCACTGTGAAATTAGTCCTCAGCAATATAGATCGAGAATCTATTCCACGACTATTTTCTGCTAGATGATGCAGTTTGTCAGATAAGGATTTATTGTTACAGAACAAATTCTTGACCCTCCAGCGAAAAATTTCTTGGCAGAGTTAGGGTCTCCCTGTCTTGGACAGGGGGTATGAGGTGCCTTGTTGTCTTCAGATTAATATTTGGTGCCTCACGAAGGGCCTTCTTCTCCCTTATTATTCTTTAGCCAGTAATTATATAGACCTGTAGTACCATAGAAACACATAGAGATATTTTATGTCTCTAAAGATGACCTTCGTTTCTCTTTGAAAAACTTTCATTGACCAAATAAGACACATAAATGTTTCTTTCTTGTCAAAAAAATCATAGATATCTAAAGATATTAAACTGTAAAAGAAGGAATATAATGGGATTAGCTAGGGTGGGATGATCTCCACTGAAACTAATAAAGGGGAAAGGGTCCTTAAAACCCTCAGAGCCGCAACTCAAAATAAACATAGATATTCCAATCCAAATCAACTCTGTAAGTCGTCCAATATTTTTTCAGTTGCCATATCCCAAGAAATTTCCTTTTTGCGGGTGGAAGCAGCTCTGGCATTGTGCCATTATTTGGACAATATCATGTTACATGCAGATCCATTACAGAGTTACAATGTGGGTTTTGTTGTTCCATCCCATCAAGCCCTTGAAAGCTGGGCTTGGAAAGAAGGATAAAAATTATATTCTCCCTTGGTGTTATTCAATGATCCAAGAAGTACCAAAGCACTGATGAACCCCTATATTTTCCTTCCTCCCAGCAATATAATTTTAGTGGCCTATAATGTATATGAATGATACCGACTGGAAGTTCCTGCCTATTTCTTGAACCCAATAAAGGATAGATGAAAGGAAGGGGGAGGAGGGATTTGTTTTCCATTGAAGAGCTTGAATGATCACTTAGACTCTTCAACAATTGTAATATCCTCACGTGTTATTCTCCTAAGAAACCTTACTCCTAGATCGAGGCTTTAGATTTATTATTTGTCACTTTGTTGACACCCTAAAGAAAATGCCAGTTTTTGCTTCTAATTTGGATTCTGTTGGTGTCCCGTGTTTTGATAGTTTGGAAAATCAAAAGACAAGGCAACATCAGAACCAATCTTTAGAGTTCCAGGATCTAGTCCTCCTGTTATCAGAGAGGGATCTCTCAACCATTTGTTTGAAAAGGTTTATCTTGTGTGCTTAGAGTATGGATTTTAAACTAGTTATTAAGTGCAGGTGTTTATTTGTTTGTTTGGTTGGGTTGACATGACATAACATGAAAGGCATAGGAAAGATATGTAGAATGGAGAAACATCTGGCTCATTGGGAAATGGAGTCAAAAAGAGGTCATAACATACTTATCAATGGATATGGGATATCAGAGGGAAAATCTAACTTGGCCACAGGATATTTTGGTTTTTGGAATGAGATGGACATCAATGATTTAGAAAGAGAAGTTTAATTCTCAACAAAGGGGATTCTAAAACACAATTTGAACAATAAAGAGATTTTTGATAGACAGGGCTAACCATGAATTCTATAAATCACACTTTAAGCAAACAATGAGTTCAAAACAACTTTTAAAATGAAATCTAAGATTCGGGGAACACCCTATTTCCTCAAAGATTTTATTTCAAATGATTTAGAAAACATAAAATATTAACTGATAATTGCAGTAATAGAAGAGGGAACACCTAACACATCTATGATTACAACTATAAAGACCTTTGAGACAATTGTTTAAGTAAGGACAAAGGGAAAGATCAGAACATACCTCCTTGGCTCACTGTAAATAGAAAAATTCAAAGGGAGACTTCAATAACAGTTTTTAAGTGGCAGCATACAAGCAGGGAAAACCATAAATCATGCTGAAACCAACTATTTGAACTATTAAGAAAATAAACAAGAATGAAGACTAAAAAGAGAGATTAAAGACTCTAAAATACTTTAGCAGAAGAAAACATGAAAGAGTGAAGGATGAACAGGTCTAAAGTGCTTCCAGGAGTCATTTCTTAGCCTAAAACTTTCAACCTACTGTAGTAAGAAATCATGGAATAGAATGAAAATAGGAGAAAATGTTAAATAGTTTAGAATAATTCACCAATAACCAAGCTCATGGATCCAATGATAGAGCCTTCTTAGTAACAAACATGCAACAACATCATCAGGGCTTCCAAGACTTCAATTTATTCTTCAATTTCAACAGACTATGTTTTATTTCAGAGAGTTCCAATATTACAACTAGTGATCAACCCCTCTCTTATCTTCTGCAGTAGTATTTATAGAAGAATGAGGAGGTGAGATCTGACAAAAAGATCTCAAAAAATAATTAATACAGACTTAAATGGCTTCTGGGCCTTTGGGGGGCTCAATGAAGAAACTTACATACATATCCTCTGTATTAAATGATTTACATTAAATATTAAGCTTGGTGGGAGATTTTGTTTACTTTTGAGGCTCTATGTGATGTCGAAGTTACTCTGCTGATATTTTTGTCATTAAATTCTTTCAGCAGAATTAACTGTTTGGTTGCGTTGAGGCAAATATCTAATTTCTAACAATAACTTCAGCCTCTGTTTGAATGCTTTGAGGCACAGGTGGCTTTGTGGTAGCTGAGAGGAATCAATTTGCCTTAGATGTGGCGGTGAAGGCCTTTCTGTCTAATAAAACACTTATGATTTTATTTTAACTGTGTTTTAATTCTGGGGATTAGGCTTTTGATAATCATTCTTAGTCGTAATCCCCAAATTATCTTCAATCCTTTTGTTCTGCCGCGTTCTGTCTTCAACACTGATACTCTTTTAATAATGATTTAAAATCACTGTGTCTTGTTGATGTGCAGGCTGCGCAGGGCTCTCAAGGCATCAATGCCCATGAAGCATCGACGAAACGTGGATCTTGAACCCTGCAAACGGTTTTCCTTTTATGAATCGAAGGCACGTGAAACGTCTTTCCAGGCCTTCGGCCTTTCTTTCAATATAATGGATAAACCTTTAAACACCTGCAAAACACAAAAAATATTAAGAAATCCTGCGTTGTGGGTGAACTGCTTCAGAGGGCGTGGGGAGAGAGAATGGTTGTTGGATGAAATTCACCCGACGAGATCAACGGTGGAGATTTGCGTTGAAAACCCTTTGGTGGAAGGCGGGCGGTGATGAAACCATGAGGAAGGATCTGGGCTGTCCGATCCGGACACGTGGACAGTCTAGATCCAATTGGAGGATCGTAATCGGAGGGGGAAAAAGAGAGGGTGTGATGAAAATCGTCGATGCGATTGCGCGATTGGGAGGGCCAATGCGATTAAGCACTGACCGTCGATCTGTAGATCAGATCGACGAGGGAGAGTGAATCGGAGGGGTTCAAAGGGAAGGCATCCGAAAATGCTGACTGGACGAGGAATCAGGGCGATAAATTATGGGCCGTCGATTTACATATCAGATCGATGGCGGAGATGCTTTAATGACTGCGTCGTATCCTGGTTAACTGTCGGGCTTCTTCGGTAAGCGATCGCCATCCGATGAGCGGCCTCAGCTCGGACGGAGGACTTCAATATCACGCCGGGTCCACGTCCGATCTTTAACGCGCGATGAGCGGCGGTTTTGTGAACAGTGGCGAGGCCACGCGTCAACCGGTGTATGGAATCGCTGCCGAACAAAAAAAACCGCCACGCTCTTAAAAGCGATGCGATGGATACCGCTTGGTTTTGCAACGGTGAGTGGTTTGCGGGGACCACCAGGACAAGAGACTGCGCGCCATCGATCTGCGGATTAGATCGACGGTGGAGAGTGGCCAGAACTTTACGCCATTGGAAAATTTAGAAAATAGTAAAACACCCAAAGTTTCAATATAACATAAATTTTTAATATTTTCGGGGGCGAGATAATATATGTAATATGGTTAGGCGCTTGTCTGCGGGGCCTTTGGGCGCATGGAAGATAATATGCCCGGGGTTTTTTAGAGGAGGGGCTAATTGCGATCGGGTGATACGATAAGCGCTTGGAAGGCTGGCGCTCGGTTCTAGCACCAGGGCATATGGAGGGGAGGGTTAAGGATTTAGCCCAAGGGGGCTTAAAACTTTATGCAAAAAATATGTATTTTTCATGAAATTTTCAAGTTTTTCAACGGATTTGGGGGTTTCGGTATAGTTTAAAAATGAGTTTGAAACTATGTAAAGACGATTTTCATGAATGGGAGAAGGGGAGTCATGAAAAATAGAGGAATTTTGTGGAGAAAAAGGGGAGCAAATAAAGGTTAGTTTTGAGTGGAGGAAAGGGGAAAATGATGATTTTGCAGCAGTCTTTTCTCATGAAATCAGCAGAATTTCTGAGTAAAAAAAAAAGGGAACAACAGTGAAGATTTGGACAGAGGCATGAGGCCTTCAAGAGTCTTCAAGAGCCAACACTTTTTAGTAATAAAAATTGTTCCTTGAAGGCTCAAAAAGTTTTAGCCACCTTTTGCTATATATTTTTTTATAGGTGGCTAACAGTGGCTCCACTTGGGGATGGTGCCTTCTTGAAGGCATCAAGAACTTCAGACTTGCATTCTCTGGGAGGCTGACCTGTGCCTCATCCATTGGGCTGCCCTTCCTTTGTTGGGATGATATTCTGAAAACATATTTTCAGCCATAAAAACAATGGATATTTTATCTACAAGCTTTCTACCTACCCAATCCTACTAATCTAACATTTTTTCTTCATCATAGTGCACTTGGATTGGAAAAATATTTCACAACATTTTATTCTTTTGAAAGCAGGAAGACTAATCTATTTCTACTTCTTATTTCTCCATGGACTCAGATTAAGCAGTTGAGCCCATATGATTCTCTACCTAATCTACTGTTTGTTGGGATTAAACTGTCCAACATACTTTATTCTCTCAATTCTACAACAGAAATTCAAAAGCATTCAAGTCAAGATTGAACAATCTAACTTGATGCTGGTCTATGGCATAAAAACAAGTTGCACATAGACATTATTTTTCACAAAATTTAAAACAAAATGGAAGGCTTGAGATCTGAAATTTCAAAGCACTTCCTTCATTTTTTCTTCGGCTCTATTTTGAATTTGTTTGAGCTCTTTTTCTTCTATCGACTGGCTCAGATTTTGAGCTGATTAGAACCAGTTTTACATCTTTTGTGACTCAGGATTTAAAACAGATTTGAGTCATTCTTTTGCTTGGAAATTTAGGTTCAGATTTTGAGCATGTTTGAACCTTTAATTTCTATCCTAATCTATCTACTGATAAGCCAAGATTAAAAAGTTTGGCAAATCGAATTCACTATCCTATCAACAGTAAATTTAAAAAATAATTAGTTAAGATTAAGCTGTTTGAATAACTAGAAGTTTTTTTTTTTGAGGTGGCATTTGGGCTTGCACACTTTCAGATTTGTTTCTCTTTTTTGGTATGGGGTTATACCTTTTTTGTTTTCACAATCTGCCCTCTTTTCTCTTTTCGATTGTTTTTTGTATTTTTATTTTTCCAACTTTGAATGCAATGTTCAGACTATGATATTTACAATGAAAAAATAAAATGCTTTAAAACTCAAGACTCTTGGAAGAAGTAATGCTTGAGCATCCTACCATTGACAGGACCCCCATATAAGTCTTCTCCATTCAATTCTTTCAGGAAAAATGCATTGTGACCCCTCTCAACATGAATAATATAGGGCACTTTCCACAAGTTCTCAAACTTGCCATGTTTTCCCTTCTCTTCTCTTCTTGAATCCCATTTAAGAACAACATTTCCAACTTGGGAATTTTTTTCCTTAGTCCTATTATCAAATAGCTTCTTCATATTTTCTTGGACTAACTGTTTTATTTCATAAACTTCTTCTCTGGTCTACTGCAAATGGATGGTTTGATTGATTCTCCTTTGCATATCATTCTCTTTAACCTGCAATTCTTGAAGGAGCTTCATGACTGGCACTCCCAATGAGGTGGGAAAAATTGAGTCCATGCCATAAACTAGCTGATAGGGGGACATATTTATTGATTTTTTTGTAGTTAACCTATCAGCCCATAAGGCATGAACCAGTTTACTGTGCCATGATCTCTGATTTTTTTCCAACAATTTTTTAATGATATTGATAAGGCTTGTGTTGGAAGATTCAGCTAATCCATTTCCTTGGGGATAGTAAGAAGTGGAATGGCCCAAGGTTATGTGGTATTTGTAACAAAAATCAACCATCTTCTTAGATTTAAAAGCATCATCATTATCTGTTATGATTTTTCTGGGACAACCAAATCTGGATAGGATATTTGTTTCAAGAAACTTGATAATGACAGAGTCATTATCATTTCTGGAGGGTATAGCTTCTATCCACTTGGTAAAGAAGTCAGTGGCCGTGAGGATCCACTTATGTGGAGCTGAGGAGGATGGGTGGATTTCCCCAATGAATTCCAGCCCCCATTTTTGAAAAGGTGCCTCAAATTTGATAGGATGTAAGGGTAAGGGAAGGAGTTTTCTTTTTCCATCAAATATTTGACACTTATGGCAAGACATGACCAACTTCTGAGTGTCTGGGAAAAGGGTAGGCCAATAGTAACCTGATCTAAGAATTTTGTTTGTTGTGGCCTTCTAGTAGAGGTGTCCTCCACATTCTTCGTCATGCAACTCATGCATGATTTCCCCTGCATCATCTTTAAGTAAAAATTTAAGTAAAATTCCACCAACATTTTTCCAATATAACACCCCATCTAGGATGCAAAAACTCAAAGCCTTTTGTTTCAAGAATCTAGCTTTAGTTTTAGACAAAGAAGGAGGGGTATTTAAATATAAAAGCACATAAATAATGTCAGCATACCAAGGAGAATACAGAAATTTTTCTTCAATAAAAGGAGCAGTAGATTCTTCTATTTCTTCCAACACATCTACCATATTCATGTCCAATGCTTGGAATTTAGACTCAGCCATAAGTTTTGCTAATCCTTGCCCTTTAACTAGTTTGGTGGGCCTGATTTCTAAGTCATATTCAAGAATAGTTGCAATCCATTTCCCCTTTTTACCATCAGGGTATTGACTTAGAATGTCCTTGAAAACAGTGTGTGGAACAAAAGAAATTATGTGAGAGTGTAAAATATAGACCCTAAAGTCTTTTAAAGCTTTCACTAATGATAAGGCTTGCTTCTCCATGATGTTATATTTGAGAGGAGCATCTCTTAAGGCCCTACTAAAGAAGGATATTGGTTGTTCCTACCCCAAATCATTCTTTTGAAGTAAAATTGCAGCTATTGTATGCTTAGATGCAAAAGAAAAAATGTAAAAGTCTTTGGTGAAATATGGACTAATCAGGATTGGTGTTTGAGTAAGAGCTTGTTTGACCAGTTCGAATGATTGTTTAGCTGGTAAAGTCCATTTTACACCAACATATTTCTTAAGCATGTTTGTAATGTTTTTTAATAGCTCGACAAGATTAGGAATAAACCTCCTTAGAAAATTAATCTTTCCGATGAAAGATTGCAACTCTTTGAGGCTTCTTACATGACTGATTTGTAATATGCCATCTATCCTTGTAGGGTCTATTTTGATTCCCTATTCTGAAATTATATGGCCAAGAAGTTTACCTTCTTGGAGACCAAAAAGTGTTTTCTTGGGATTCAATGACAAGCCAAATTTCCTACACTTGTCAAAAACTTTTCTCAGGTGAATCAAATGCTCTTCATCAGTTTTTGAGAAAACGGTTATGTCATCAAGATAAATGATTATGAAATAGCCAATATCTTCAAAGAAGGCTATTTCCATGGCCCTTTGGAAGGTGGCCCCTGCATTCATCAATCTGAAAGGCATTTTGACATACATAAAGGTGCCCCAAGGTGTGGCAAAAGCGGTTTTGATTTGATCACCTGGGAGCACTAACACCTGGTTGTAACCCGAGAACCCATCTAAGAGGGATATCCTTCTTGACCCAACTACCCTTTGAAGTATATGATCCATATTGGGTAAGGGCTAGTTGTATTTTAAAGAGGCTCTATTTAAATTTATGAAGTCAATACAGAGCCTGATTTCCCCTGTTTTCTTTCTAACATAAACTAAGTTTGATACCCATTTTTAAAATCTAATGGGTACTATGATCCCAGCATCATGCATTTTTTCAATCTCTGCCTTAACTAGAGGTAGTAAGAGAGGATTTATTCTTCTTAGTTTTTGTTTGAAAGGATTTTGATTTTCCTTCAAGGGAATCTTGTGCTGGATGATGCTGGTATCATATGATTTCAGGTCTTTGTATCCCCAAGAAATAAAATCTTTAAACTCTTTGAACAGCTCTATGTATTGCATTTTTATGTGAGTTGGGAGAGTGTTGGATAGTTTGATCATCTTGGGTTCTGCTAGACTTCCTATGTTATGCTCTTCTACATTTGTTTCCACAGGCTCCATTCTCGGTTCTTTGGCTACATCGTTAAAATAAAAAAGGTGTTCTAAAGGTGTGAGGCCTCTTGGGATTTTATCATTTTTGCATTATAAGACTTCCAAGTCTTATTGGTCTGCGTTGTCAGTTATCTCTGCTTCAAAAGGTTTCTCATAATGATTTACATCAGCAAAATATGTCATTTCAACTTCTGGGATTTGTTCAATATACAAACAATTTTGTTTATGGTTGGTTTCTGATATTGGTATGCTGAAATCATTTTCTGATTTCAAGAAATCATCTATGTGTTTGTCAAATTCAAAAACTTGCCAGTGATCCTTGTTATCAGTCACAGCAGGCCTGTGTTTTACCTTTACACTAAGTTGTTCATTTATCTTAGGTATTTGGCAGTTGTTGGAATTAAAGGCGAGTTCATTTGCTAGATGATTCAGTGCTCTAGGGATGAAAATGAGTTTATATTTTTCGAAGGTTTTCAATATATCAAGGGTAGCATTTCGATATTCCCTAAGCCTTGGATTTCTAGCTGAGTATTCTCCTTTGATTTGTTTTATGATAAGTTGAGAATCCCTAGGATGGATATCTTTTGGGCTTCTAATTGTTTAAGCAATTGTAAGCCTAGGAGAAGGGCTTCATACTCAGCGATATTGTTAGTACATGGGAAATCCAATTTGTATGAAAAAATTTGATTCGTATTTTGAATCCAAACACCTGCCCCTGCACTTGTTTTGTTACAGGATCCATCAAATTTTATTGTCCAAAGTATATTTGCCTCATTTTTAGTTTCTTGTTGCTGTTGATTGTCAATATTTTGAATTTGATTGAAGGAAATATTTGATTGTTCTGGTGAACTGATTGGGTACATGTTTTCCTTATCTTTTTGGGTGATTTCATCTTCGTTACATAAGATAAAGGAATCTAAACTTGATTGAATATAATATATTGGAATGTTGTTTGGCTTGTCTATGTTTCTCACCAAGTACTTCATGTGAGATTCCCTATATAATCTTCTGTTTTGGTTAAAAATAGGGATGGTGGCATAAGACATGTCCATTTGAAGACTTCCCTGAAGTTTGGCTCCCCATGATCTTGATAAGAGCATGCCATACTTATGGGGGAATGTCAGCTACAACTATGTCCATGAATAAAATCTTAGCAGGGATTTGGGATAAGTTAACACACAAATATTTGATTAAACCCAAACATTTGACTCTACTTGAGTCAAAGGAATACAAATATTTGTATGGTTTAGTAATTTCTAAGCCCAAGCTTTCCATTACCACCTTGGGCATTAGATTGTGTGAAGCTCCAGAATCTAACATGGCATTGTGTAAAATTTTCTCATGTATGTTAAAACTAACATAGAAGGGAGGGACAACCCCTTCTTGGTACTTTCCTTCAACTTCTGGGCCAAAAAACAGCTCAGGTTTTTCATCTGTCAAGTTCAAGGTGTCAGTATCACTTCCTAAGTTTAAAGCTTTCAAAACTTGGTTTTTGTACACTTCTTGGGTTACAAGTTCAGCTAAGGGAATGGTAATGTTTATCTTAGCAATCTCTCCCTCAAGGATGAAAGGAACAATTGACTTGTTGATATTTACATCTGTTTTTTCAATTGAATTCCTTTCAGCAAGTTTGATTTGCTGAACCTTGTTTGGACTGGTAATTGGGATAGTTTTATTAGGACCACTAGCTGAAGTGCTAGGGGTACTCTGTTCAACATTTGGCTAGACACTTTTGTCTTTGTTTAAGTCTGGTTTCTTGGCCAAAATGTTGGTTTTCTCTACTGTCTTTTTGGGATGGTTTTCTGCGTTTTTCTTGACAGCAATGCTAGTGTTCTTATCCTTTGAATTATCTATGCTTCC
Organism: Pinus albicaulis; assembly: GCA_034641835.2. Lineage (NCBI taxonomy): Eukaryota > Viridiplantae > Streptophyta > Pinopsida > Pinales > Pinaceae > Pinus > Pinus albicaulis. The sequence continues at coordinate 401,347,326 of CM076584.1, forward strand.
CTTGCTCCTAAGATCATATTTTTTGTGTACCTCCATGATTGCATTTTAAAAACCCAATCTGTAGTCATCAAAATCTTCATAGGTGTTTGTATTTTGATCATAAGAGAAGAAACTTTGTTCTTCCTCAGTGAGGAAAACATCATCCCCACTGTCTGATCCAATCAATTTTACATGATATTCTTCCAACCTTTCCAACTCCCTATATTCCTCATATTGATCTACATAGTTCTGTTGGAAGGGGGGTCTAATTTTTTGGTCGCTTTCCTTTTGCTTATATTGATTGTTTTCTCTTCTATAATTCTGATTTCTATTTCTGTTTTGGTTATTTTGAGGTTCTCTTAGTGGCAGTCTCTCATTCAAATTTATCTTTTCAAGCATCCTCTCCATCACCTTCACTAGGTTGTCAATTTTTGTGTCAGAAGCTTAGGTTGAGGGTAGTAGGTCATCATTATAAGTTACCCTCTTCTCTAATCTCAACCTATTTATCTTCTCGATTATTTTTGCTTCTACACTCAAAGCTCCTTTCTACATGTCTTCTAAGGTTAAGTAATCTCTCCCCCTTAACTCATAAGTCATTTCAGTGTCAAGGCCTTCAGGATACCTTACCAAGGCCATGCCTTGAGGAGGTTTCATGTGAGGTGGGAGAGAGTTGTAAACGCTATTGAACCTAGTGAAGTAATCATGGACACTCTCCCATTTATTTCTCTTGAGGCTGCTATACTCTGCTAGTATTTGGAGAGGGTTCCTTTTCAGTTCCCATTTGTTGATAAATGTTTGATGCAAGTCAGGGAGATCATTTATGCTGTTAGGAGGTAAGCTTTTAAACCATTTCTTTACATATCCTCCTAAACTTTGGGCGAATATCCTCATCTTCACAGTTTCTTCTTCTATCTCCATGTAATCAAATGCATCTTCCATACTATCTACATGATGTTGGGCTGTTGTAGACTCTTTTCCAGTGAAGTGAGGGATTTTGGATTAGTAATCATTGGGTAAGGGAAGTAGAGGTTGTGGTAACACTAAGGGGGCATACCATGTTGCCATGGCTGGAAATAAGGGTGGATTTACAAGAGGTGGATTTACAAAAGTGAAAAAGGATGAAATGGAGTGTTTTGAACAGTGGTAGTATGGATTGGAGTGGAAGAAATACTTGGGCCAGCAAACCGATTTTGAGCAAACTTGTTATGGAAAAGACTAAAGTAATGAAGAAGCTGGGAGTCAGGAGGAGTGGAAGGTGAAGCTTCTCTACTAAAGCTCTGTTGCAAATCTGTAAAGTTAAGATCAGTCTTATTTAAATGACCTTGAGATCTGGTTCTAAAGATGTTCTTTGTATGATGTAAATCAAAGTGTGAATCCTCTAGGAAAACAAGGTTTTCAGGGAGGGAGTTTGTTCTTCAGAGGCTCCTATTAGCAGCTGATTTTCCATATTTAGAAGTCTGCCACAGAATTCTTTCTAGATTGTAAACTATTAAAGGAGGATTTGGGTCTGGATGAGATCTAGAATTGATCCTATGTGAAGCCAGAATGTTTTCCAAAAATGAGATAGGTTGAGGCTTTAGGGACTGTTTTTGGGAATTTTACCTCTCACGAGGTCTTATCAAGTAAGGGACTAGGCTTCTAAACTTCTTCTGGGTTGGTTAACACAGTCCTAAAGAGATCTAGGAAACTAGATGACTAATAGGCCTACTGGGGCTAGTGGAGTCACCAGGTGGAAACTTTTTAGCTTTTATGAAGATAAAATATTGGATGGTTCCACCACCGTGTTTATTATGAAGACAAACTAAAATGTTTTTGGGTTTTTCTGAGTTTCTTGATATTATAGGTTATGAAAGTTTCCTAAATCTGACTTAACACTTAGCTAGGGTGTCAAAACATACAAAGTTCACTCTTATGGCTTGGTAACTGAATCCTTCAAGGTTTGATAAGGCTTTATGAGAATCCTAAGGGCTACTTAGTTTGTCACTGATTCAAAAAGTCCTATCATGATTACCATTGCTTGGTAGTGCTTGAGGGAGGTTACTTATGTTATACTAGATAGTGAGTGTTTTGTTTTGAAGATTTTACTCAATGTCCCACTGTGATCGCCATTATGTTGGTGTCCCGTGTTTTGATAGTTTGGCAAATCAAAAGACAAGGCAACATCAGAACCAATATTTAGAGTTCTAGGATCTAGTCCTCCTGTTCTCAGAGAGGGATCTCTCAACCATTTGTTTACAAAGGTTTATCTTGTGTGCTTAGAGTATGGATTTTAGACTAGCTATTAAGTGCAGGTGTTTGTTTGTTTGTTTGGTTGGGTTGATACAACAAAACATGAAAGGCCTAGAAAAGATATGTAGAATGGGGAAACATCTGGTTCATTGGGCAATGGAGTCAAAAAGAGGTCATAACATACTTACCAATGGATATGGGATATCAGAGGGAAAATCTAACTTGGCCATAGGATCTTTTGGTTTTTGGAATGAGATGGACATCAATGATTTAGAAAGAGAAGTTTAATTCTCAACAAAGGGGATTCAAAAACACAATTTGTACAATAAAGAGCTTTTTGATAGACAGGGCTAACCATGAATTCTACAAATCACACTTTAAGAAAACAATGAGTTCAAAAAAACTTTTAAAATGAAATCTAAGATTCGGGGAACACCCTATTTCCTCAAAGATTTTATTTCAAATGACTTAGGAAACATAAAATATTAATTGATAATTGCAGTCATAGAAGAGGGAACACCTAACACATCTATGATTACAACTATAAAAACCTTTGAGACAACTGTTTAAGTAAGGACAAAGGGAAAGATCAGAAAAGACCTCCTTGGCTCACTGTAAATAGAAAACTTCAAAGGGAGACTTCAATAACAGTTTTTAAGTGGCAGCAGACAAGCAGGGAAAACCATAAATCATGCTGAAACCAACTATTCAAACTATTAAAAAAATAAACAAGCATGAAGACTAAAAAGAGAGATTAAAGACTCTAAAATACTTTAGCAGAAGAAAACATGAAACAGTGAAAGATGAACAGGTCTAAGGTGCTTCCAGGAGTCATTTCTTAGCCTAAAAATTTCAACCTACTGTAGTAAGAAATCATGGAACAGAATGAAAACAGGAGAAAACATTAAACAATTTAGAATACTTCACCAACAGCCAAGCTCATGGATCCAATGATAGAGCCTTCTCAGTAATAAACATGAAACAACATCATCAGGGCTTCCAAGACTTCAATTTCTTCTTCAATTTCAACAGACTATGTATTATTTCAGAGAGTTCCAATATTACAACTAGTGATCAACCCCTCTCTCATCTTCTGCAGTAGTCTTTATAGAAGAATGAGGAGGTGAGATCTGACAAAAGGATCTCAAAAACTAATTAATATAGACTTAAATGGCTTCTAGGACTTTGCAGGGCTCAATGAAGAAACTTACATACATATCCTCTGTATTAAATGATTTACATTGAAGATTAAGCTCGGTGGGAGCTTTTGTTGACTTTTGAGGCTCTGTGTGATGTCGAAGTTACTCTGCTGATATTTTTGTCATTAAATTCTTTTAGCAGAATTAACTGTTTGGCTGTGTTGAGGAAAATATCTGATTTCGAACAATAACTTCAGCCTCTGTTTGAATGCTTTGAGGCACAGGTGGCTTTGTGGTAGCTGAGAGGAATCAATTTTCCTTAGATGTGGCGGTGAAGGCCTTTCTATATGATAAAACACTTATGATTTTCTTTTAACTGTGTTTTAATTCTGGGGCTTAGGCTTTTGATAATAATTCTTAGCCGTAATCCCCAAATTATCTTCAATCCTTCTGTTCTACTGCATTCTGTCTTCAACACTGATACTCTTTTAATAATGATTTAAAATCACTGTGTCTTGTTGATGTGCAGGCTGCGCAGGGCTCTCAAGGCATCAATGCCCATGAAGCATTGACGAAACATGGATCTTGAACCCTGCGAATGGTTTTCATTTTATGAATCGAAGGCACGTGAAACGTCTTTCCAAGCCTTCGGCCTTTCTTTAAATATAACAGATAAACCTTTCAACACCTGCAAAACACAAAAAATATTAATAAATCCTGCGTTGTGGGTGAACTGCTTCAGAGGGCGTGGGGAGAGAGCATGGCTATTGGATGAAATTCACTCGACGAGATCAATGGTGGAGATTCGTGTTGAAAACCCTTTGGTGGAATACGGAGGGCGATGAAACCATGAGGAAGGATCTAGGCCATCCGATCCGAACACGTGGATGGTCCAAATCCAATCGGAGGGGGAAAAAGAGAGGGTGTAACGAAAATCGTTGATGCGATTGCGCGATCGGGAGGGCTGATGCGATTAAGCGCTGACCGTTGATCTGTAGATTAGATCAATGGCGGAGAGTGAATCGAAGGGGTTCAAAGGGAAGGCGTTCGGAAATGCTGACTAGATGAGGAATCAGGGCGATGAATTATGGGCCGTCGATCTGCAGATCAGATCGACGATGGAGATGCTTTAATGACCGCGTCGTATCATGGTTAACTGTCGGGCTTCTTCGGTGAGCGATCACCGTCCGATGAGCGGCCTCAAATTGGATGGTGGACGTCAATATCGCGTCGGGTCCACATCCGATCTTTAACGTGTGATGAGCGGCGGTTTTGTGAACAGTGGCGAGGCCACGCGTCAACCGGTGTATGGAATCACTGCCGAACAAAAAAAAACCGCCCCGCTCTTAAAAGCGGTGTGATGGATACCGCTTGGTTTTGCAACGGTGTGTGGTTTGCGGGGACCACCGGGGCGAGAGACTACACGCCATCGATCTGCGGATCAGATCGACGGTGGAAAGTGGCCAAAACTTTATGCCATTGGAAACTTTAGAAAATAGTAAAACACCCAAAGTTTCAATATAACATAAAGTTTTAATATTTTCAGGGGCGAGATAATATATGTAATATGGTTAGGCGCCTGTCTGCGGGGCCTTTGGGCACATGGAAGATAATATGACTGGGGTTTTTTAGAGGAGGGGCTAATCGCAATCGGGCGATGCGATAAGCGCTTGGAAGGTTGGCGCTTGGTTCTGGCACCAGGGCGTATGGAGGGGAGGGTTAAGGATTTAGCCCAAGGGGGCTTAAACCTTTATGCAAAAAATATGTATTTTTCATGAAATTTTCAAGGTTTTCAACGGATTTGGGAGTTTCGGTATAGTTTAAAAATGAGTTTTAAACTATGTAAAGAGGATTTTCATGAATGGGAGAAGGGGAGTCATGAAAAATAGAGGAATTTTATGGAGAAAAAGGGGAGCAAATGAAGGTTAGTTTTGAGTGGAGGAAAGGGGAAAATGATGATTTTGCAGCAGTTTTTTCTCATGAAATCAGCAGAATTTCTGAGTAAAAAAAAAAGGGAACAACAGTGAATATTTGGACAGAGGCATGAGGCCTTCAAGAGTCTTCAAGATCCAACACTTTTTAGTAATAAATTTTTTTCGTTGAAGGCTCAAAAATTTTTAGCCACCTTTTTCTATAACAAATTTTATAGGTGGCTAACAGATTCAAAAATGACCCTTGCACCTACTTCTCGTGGATTTTCTCTTGATGCACCATCAAAAAAGAGAATGTGATTATGTTGAAGTTTCATTCATTCTTCAATTTACACAATACCAATCCTCAATTTCCAGCTAGATTCATTGGATGGGCGAGTGCACCTAGAGGGGATAGGCTTATGGAATGATGAAATAGAGGTCAATTCTACTCTTTCTTCTGTACAAAGTAGTGCATCCATTGAATATCCCCTATACATTTGTCCATAATTACCTGATGTGGTTGTGTCTTTTCTGAAGGTGAAATTATGTCACTATGCAAATTTGGTTGCTTGTCTTTGAAGATCACCATGTTTCTTGCAAGCCAAAATAGTTGTGATGTTAAAAGGATGAGTTTTCTTTTGGCTACTCTACAAGTTTCACATATGTTGGGACCAATTACACCACTTTTACAGAGATTTTTGGTGGTAAGGAGTTAATTATGGGTTATTAACCAACATTTTTTTTAAAAACTTAAGCAATTCTTTAACACTCCAAATGTTATTCCAGAATTGAGCCTTAGGTTAGGCTTATGGAATGATGAAATAGAGGTCAATTATACTCTTGCTTATGTCTAGAGTAGTGCATCTACTAAATATCCCCTATACCTTTGGCCATAATGTCCTTATGTGGCAGTGCCTTTATGGAAGGTGAAATTCTGTCACTATGCATATTTGGTTGCTTGTCTTTGAAGATTACCATGTTTCTTGCAAGCCAAAATAGTTGTGATGTTAAAAGGATGAGTTTTCCTTTGGCTACCCTACAAGTTGCACATACATGGGGACCCATTAGACCTCTTTACAGAGATTTTTGGTGGTAAGGAGCTAATTATGGGTCATTAACCAACAATTGTTTTAAAACTTAAGCAATTCTTTACCACTCCAAATGCTATTCCATATTTTTGCCTTCGTTTAGGCTTATGGAATGCCATAATAGAGGTCAATTGTACTCTTTCTTCTATACAAAGTAGTACGTCCATTGAATATCCCCTATACCTTTGGCCATAATTTCCTTATGTGGTAGTGTCTTTACTAAAGGTGAAATTACGTCACTATGTATATTTGGTTGCTTGCCTTTGAAGATCACCATGTTTCTTACAAGCCAAATTAGTTGTTATGTTAAAAGGATGAGTTTTCCTTTGGCTAATTTGCAAGTTACACATATGCAGGGACAAATTCCACCTCTTTTACAGATATTGTTGGTGGTAAGGAGTTAATTATGCATCATTAACAAACAATTTTTAAAAAAATTAAGCAGTCCTTTACCACTCCAAATGTTATTCTAGTTTGTGCCTTAGGTTAGGCTTCTGGAATGATGAAATAGAGGTCAATTATACTCTTTCTTTTGTACAGTGTTTTTGAGATATTTTTTAAAGGACATTTCAGAGAAAAAGTATGTAATGTAAGCAATTTAAACATGCTCTTACTTGTTCCTTCTGAAAATAATGAGCTGTTAAATATATGTAAAATTCCTGAGTTTGATGAAGATGAGTGTTCTTCCAATGAATCAGGTAATAGCTGCCATTGTAGACATGAGACATAATAGGAAATTAATGATACATTGGGTTCTTTTCCTAATGTAATAATACAATAGTGTCAATGTGAAGCACCATTAACTCAGTTCCGATTATGAAGAAAAGTCATGTGAAGATGAGAAGTAGTTCCAAGATTTTACCAGAGACATTATAAACTTTGTTAATGTAGAAGAGGTGGTGAATGATGCTGGTTTTGAATGTAACAACATTATCCATTATTTTTGTTGCTTACTTGTGACTGTAGAGAAAATAGGTGAAGAGGAAAATTGTGTAGCTCTAAGTTGGATGAAACATGGAAACATGTTCAATTTTTGGAAACCATAACACCTTACAAGTGCATATCAACACCATTTCTTTCATAATCTCTTGCATTAGTTCCAGTTGATGCTGCTAATTATTTTGATATATAATAGGTAGGATTGATTACATTCATTTAGAGATGCAGTCCTTGTATATCAAGTGGTAGTCGTGTAATCATTATGGTTGAATTGATGTGTTTGGTCTTTCATGTCAACAAATAGTCTCTTGTCAGTCAGATTCACAATTCCTTAATTTGTGTCAAACTGGTGTATGCCAAGGCTCTTTTATTAAAAAATTCCTTACAAAGCTACACTGGAGTTTTGATTATTCTTGATTAGTTGAGTTTATGGTAGTTATGATAGTTTTCATTAACTTAATCTTATCAGATTAAGAAGAAGGTTGGATTAGAATTATAAATGTTTCATGAATTTTTGGCGTTCTTTTTGTTCCATGGAGTTTGTTTTTGTTTTTTTTTAGTATTATGTATATCAAAACAGCAAACATGATAAGAGGGTTAGAAAGCTCATATGCCCTTGAATCATGTAAAATAAAATTCTTGGTGTATAAGAAGTTACCAATGGGATCCAAACGTTGGAGGGTCAAAATCAGAGGTCATACTATTGGTATCCACTGACATTTCTTGTATATAGGGACCAACAATGAAGATCAAGTATTTTTCATACATATACATGCTTTCCTTGTAGGAATAAGCACAATCTATGGAAAGACTAGCATTGGTATAGTTGTCCCGAACATGTGGAAGCGGAGATGGAGTTTGAAGATTTAGTTGCAATTTTTTGGTCTGCTAATGTGGAGATTTATGAGATTGTCAACACCTCATAGGGTGACATTGTCCCCACATGGAGCTAATGGAAACGCCCAAAATTTCACCTATATAATTCTCATGTTAGCTTCTATATTTATTCATCAAGATAGTTCATTGGGGGAAATCCTATGTGGGGTTTTTGGTGTATCAGTTTGAGATCATTTGTTTTAGAGATTAGTTCACACATGGGGCCATTTCTGCTATTTCAGTTTGAGATTATGAGGTGATTCATGGTATATTCAGGGTTTTACTGATATTAGATGAGTTTGTTGTCATTTTTCATGCAATATGCATGTTCTTTTGAGACATTGTTGGTTTTAGTAGGTGTTGTTATAAGGCTTTCATGAAAAATCATATGAAATATTTTTTTCTTTGGATACACACAAGTATTGGTTGAGAAAGGTGGGTCACATCACGAGGATTCCAAGGAGCCATCACATGCACAATTTGGAGCTAGGGAATTTTTTGTAGGCCCACTTTGATAACTTGCATGTGTGATCTAGAAGCTGCATTTTTTTCTTGCATGGATGCTAGAACTCTAAATTTTTGCTACTTTTAGGCTCTAGGAGGCTGGCACATGTGATAGAAGTATCTAGGCATGACATGAAATGTAAAACATCTTCCATGCAACGTAAATGTACTTTTCCACCTTTTTCTCCTACATTACTATGGCCATGTTCCCCTTAGCCTGCTGAAATTTTCTTGAAACAACTTTTTTTTCCAATATTTCAACATGGCATGTCAAGTATGCATGATGTTGAAAAAAATGAGCCCTTATTTTTATTCTGTCACTGGGAGCCCTATTCATTAGGATCTATGAGAATAGCCAAAAGTAGTCCTATTTCTAGTCTACTCTATTGAAGCAAAGTGAAATTTAATTGGCTCCAATTACGGGACACATGCTCCATCTGGAAGGATGTGAGAACCCTATAATCTCATCACTATACATAAGCAAAAACTTAAAAAAAATAAAATGGTGCTACTACTGTCCAAGCGTACTTATTGATCTGTTGCCCTACTCTAGCTTACACGAAGTGACAATGCTAGGTGAAATTAAAAAATCCAATATAACCACCTAAAGAATGCATCAATCCATTTCCTTCATCCTCTATATTTGATCATTATGTGAAATAGAAACACACTAAAAATTTGCGGCTTGTGTGCCAAGATCTGTATGACCATCATGCTAAAAATGCATCTGGTCACCTATGTAACAACCATGTCTTCTAGTGAAATTGCAAATAGAACGAAGTTGCCACGAGATCTATCAACATATTATTGAAGTGGGCTGATATAGTTGCTACCAATATATGAAAATCTCAATTCATCAACATGATATTGTAGATATGAAATAAATGTCTTTGTAACACCATTTTTCTATTATTTATTTCTCATTTGGACAACTGTCCTTCCACTTTCTAGGTGGCTGAAAGTGCTGATTTATTCTTCACACAAGGGCTTCAAGTTGCAAAGTTAGATCTGAAATATTCACTTTCAACTATTCTCCCAGTAATATATGCAATGGTTGGGCTTACTAGAAAGATGAAAATATCAACATTTCTACCCAAATTTGATGTTTTTTCTTGAAATATGGTACTGCAAATTTATTTATGAATTTTCAGACTGCAGTTATCATCCATTGGTTGGGTGGGGTTACCATCATCAAAAATTTGCATTATAAGTTTTTTGTTCTCTAAATTAACATTATTAAGGATCTTATCTTTTGGGTTGAAATCTTCATGATCAAGCTCTACTGTATGGCTTGCTACCTCCTCTTTTACACAAGAATTTTTCTAATTTTTCTCCACTGCCATAACCAAATATTTTTTCACAAAATCATGGTGGGATAATGGCATATTATGGTCCCATATACATTGGCACACCTCTCCAATATATGTCACTATCTCATATTCCTTCAATAGTTTGTCGATTTTTTCCTTTGCATCCTCAATTTTCCAATCAGTGGCACCATGATGGGAATGAACTTGACAAAAACCATTTTTAAATTTTTTGTTCGACTTCTGAAACTATCCTTCATACGTCTACACACTTCATTCCTACACTCATCACAATTTATATATCAAGTAGATCTGTATTTAAATTTTCCCTCTTGTAACTTTCTTTAGTGCCATAGAGGCCATAGATGATGGTTTTCCTGTGGGTTTACAAGATGCAATATTCATCTGATTATATCATTTAATTTGGCATGATGCCTTGAAACTTGTGCATAAAAGTGTCCTTCCCCAATAGATATTTTCATATTCCCAACCGTTAGAAATATATAATTGCTATGATACCTGGTTGAATTATGAAACATCGCGTGCTATCCTTATGAAAAATAGTGGATAACAGGTTACCGATAATCTAGCACAGAAACACTAAGGATATGTTGGGTATAACAACAATAAACTAGCCAAATTTCATCTCAAATAGCTTTTTTTTTCAATTTGGGATAGTGCATGCTAATTATTAGAACTAATATTTTTATGGTTTTAAATAGAAAATTCACTTGTGCCTTATTAAATTGGGTGAATGGATAAAGAGGAGAATAAAACCTACAAAATAAATTAGTTATTCCAAAACCTGTTGATTAAGAATATTTCCACAAAGAAATATTAACAAGAAAGAAATATGTCTAATGGATTAAAAATTTGACATAGAAGAGTAACTCCATTGGTTAAAAGAGAAATGCTTGCATGAAAAAACCTGAAAGTACAATTCACAAGCTGATAAGTCTTTAGACTGAATTCTCAAGTTAGCAAAATTAGCTTCCTATGTTGTTGCAATATTTGCAAGATGCCAAGAGAAAGAGGGATAAATATATGACATGTGAAAAAAATTCTAGACCACCAGTCAAAAAAATCCTCACTCACCTCCCCATCTCCTACAAAATGAAAATGGGATGGTGCATTTAATTTCTCTCAAAATATTTAAGTATATTATCCACAAGAACCCTTGGGGTTATGAAGATGAGTGTTGAACAAGGAGATTCAGATTCCCCTTATTAAAATATTATTAGTAGAACAAAATGAGTAAAACAAGCAAAGCATCAAATCCATCGTTGTTACACGATGTTCATCAATCCACGTCAAAATGTAAGGATAAGATACATGAGTGTTGTCTATAACAACAAAGCTTTGTCTAGTCTTAGCTGTCTTGAGTTATTCCTGTAATGTGTTTATGAATCATCTCTAGATGTTACAACTTAGACCAAGTTGTTGGGGGCCAACTAGCATGATGATTTTTTTTGGTGGCTTTTTGGTCATCAGATTATTTTTGGGAAAGCATGTATTTGACATTATTAGATGCTTGTCAATATCATCTACCTTGTATCCAAAAAAATGTGTTCCTTCTTTCAGAGGAAGGTTTGGGATTGTCTGTGGTTATCCATACCTAAGCCACTGTGTGGAGACATAAATTTTGTTGCAACCATTGGATCAAGTGAGGTTGTTGTAGTTTTTGGGTTGCTCCATGGTACACTTGATGATACATATAGGGACTATGGAAATTTGTTTGACATATTTTCAAATGAAGGGGCAGATTTAGTACAGGGGGTATGCATTGCTAGTTTCATTTCATACATAATTCATTTTCTATTAATCATTTGCAAAAAATGTGTCATGTGTTCCATTTGGGTCTCTTCATTTTCAAGAGAGGCACTAATAGTATAAAATCAATGTTTTACTAATATTTTTGTTCCTCTTCTAGATTCCCCTCACCCCTATATATTCTTTTCCTTTGTTGGTTTTAGGTTCATTTTTCGTGGTCGTTTAAGGGTTTTCATTTTTTATATCTTTAATTAATGGTCATATTCATGTTGACATGTGTCTAGAATAAGTTTGTTCAATAAGCTTGCCTATGACAACAACCCATAAATTAAAATGGTTGAAGCATACCATCTCCACAATTTTTTTTTTGCAATGATGGATGTAAGGGTAGTCTTGTTCGAAATTTAAAGATAAAATGCACAACATGAGAACCTTTGGGGTTCTACCTTTTTTCAAAACGACAATGATTTGCAGAAGAGAAACTAGATATTTTTTCTCCTTTAGCCAACCAACTTGGAATTTGGAGTTGGAAAGTTGAATTAGAAGATCTCTGATTAAAATATTTGAAGCCAAGGGAGCATGGAGAGCTTTCTGCCAGGTTTTTTGAAGGCTTTAGGGAAGAAAATATCATGTTTTAATCCAAAAGTTGGATAAATCTCTGAAGAGGGAAAAAATATCTTATTCTAATTTATGTGGTAGACCTAATAACCTATATAACATTCAATGGAAGATGTTGAAGTATGCTTTCTCTATTATTTTGGAAAAATGTGTTGTAAGTAGCCATTTCCTTTTTAAGCCTCAAACATGATTAATTATAATATTTATTGTTGATTTTGTTAAACACATGCATGGTAAATGGAGAACACACACATATAAATATAGGATAAGCGTGAGTTATGTTATTATTCGCCATAGATGTAAATTTATAATATAATGGTGTGACCCTTGTATTCCACATTCCAAGGTCACTTGGACTCCTCTATGACTATTCACCTTCCACACCTACCCATAGAGGATTAGGTGTCCAACATTCCCCCCCCTTAATTCGAAGGGGTATGTGTGAGTCCAAAAAGAGAGTTGTAATAAAAATATGCAAAGTATGCATGGAATCACTTAGGCTGAATCAAATCTCTGAAATGTTGGCATGAAGAGGTGGTTTAAGGATGAACACCAACACTAGAACGCTTATTGCAGTTCACGGAACTGTTCCAAATTTTGCAAGAAACCGAGGGCTTCTGCTAGAGGAAGTGTCCCTCATATTTGAAGAGGGAGACCTTCAACCTAGAAGAAGGGAGATCTACAACCTGTGATGGTTTAAGGATGACCACCAACTCTGGAATTATTAATGCCTTTCCCGGAACTCTACCAAAGCTGACAAGAAGCTGAAGTCTTCTGCCAGAGGAAGTGCTCTGAATTCTTTGAAGAGGAAGAATATCAACCTCGCATAGATGGTTTAAGGTTTTCCACCAACCAAAGGAATTTTCATAGGAATCTGTGTCTCTGGCTACAACTTTGAATATGGAATGAAAATTTGTGGCTCAGGCTCGCTTGAACTGCTATGTCTCTAGCTACAACTCTGAATCTGGAATGAGAGATTGTGGCTCAGGCTCGCTTGATGTGGCTTCGAAGCTTGTAGATGAACACCATTTCCCCCCTTGTCAGGTACAAGGTGAGATGATGGCGAAAACTCAACTGCAAGTTTGTTCAGTTTTTTAGAACAATTTCTAACATGTGACTTAGATGCCCATTGCCAAGAAGCGATCCATCCAAGATGAATCTTTTTTCTTGTAGGATGCTTGTTTCTGAAGCATCTGTGTTAAGAATGGGTGTGCCGGCCATAGTGCTTACATGGGTGAAGATCAAAACAATGATCTTTCATATGGCCAACTCGATCACAGTGTTGGCATTTAACAATTTGTTGTTGTTGTTGTTGTGGCAGAGGAGTAGGATCTGGAACAACTGAAGTTGAACTATCATAAAGAAATCTAGAACTCTGAAATTGAATGGGCTTGGAGTAGTCCAGAATATGAAAGGACAAATCCTTGTCATATCCGAGACCAAATCTGTGCTTGTTGTGGACAAGCTCTTCCCAAGTTCTGATGATGGGCTTCGGAGGTGAAGCATGAGCTTCTGCATCTACATACAAATATGTTTTTGAACTAGGCACTGAATGTGAATCGACTGCAACATTATTGAATTGCTACTTACGGGAGTCTATTTCAATGTTTTGAAAAGAAATAGGTTCAGAATGATGACTCTTATGTTTTAAGTCTTCTTGCTGGAGCTAATATTCTAGTTGCAGAAAATCAATCTTTTCATGTGCATTTTGTAGACAAAATTTAATGTCAACAAGAGAGGTTTTGTTGATTTTGATAGTGTCACTAGTAGTATATTGTATCAAAGTTTTCAGGGACTGTAATACTTCATAAGCTTTGGCCATTTTCCAAACAACTCAAGCTAAAGAAATGAAGGGTGTCGGCTTCAACTGATAATGCACCCGTTTACAATGTTGTTCAACTTACTTTCAAAAGAATATTAGTGATTTTAGACAACTTTTAATCTTTCTTGAACTGCCAACTATGGAATTCCTAGAGGACAAACTCTACTACAGAACTGACTTAGCATTGCAAAAAAAAGGTTCCAAATTACCTCTCTTCTAATGGATAATTCTTGTATAAATCATATACAGAACCAATACCGAAAACTAAGATCTTCAAGGACTAAAAGCACTCGTAAACATACAAAAGGATAAACAAATTTTCATGCTAGATAGCCAAAACTACACACTTTAAATCTTCTATCATATTCTTGGAACCTTTAATTGAGTTTGCATAGCCTCAACCACACATCCTTCAATGAGGATATAACCTAGAAATAATATATCAGTCCAACAACTCGTTTACAAGCATATAAATTCCCAAGGATGATAAACTCATTGCTTTAATGACTCATAGTTATTCAAATTTGTATGATGCCTCTCCTCAGCTAGAGATTCATCTCACTGTCCTCGTGGCAGTCGCACTGTCTTCGTGGCTCCAAAGTTCTAAAATGCCAAAAATAAATTTAAAATGTTGAGCACAGTTTCTGATGCTTAAAACTCAATCTAGGTCTGGAGTCTTGACCTTTCCATCCGGGCGGTTTCACTTTGAAAAAAATTGGGGTTGCAACACGTTAAAAATGAATAATACGTTGGGTAATATGGTACCCAAAAAAATATTTCAAAGCCGAGGATCGAGAGACAGTTGAGAAGCCAACACACAGTGTGGGAGAGTGTGGGGTTAGAGGCAGTGTTTGCAGGTCGACGTAGGTGGAGGGCCATTACGGGAGGGAAACCTTGCCATCAAAGAATGCTTTTGTATAAGGACTGCAAACCTTGCCATCGAGGAAATCACTGGAGATTGGCCGCGGTGTGAGGTGACGGCGTAGTGGAGGAGGTGACAATAGCATATCTGTAGTAGTCGAAATCGGTCAATCCCCAGTGATTTCCTCGATAGAATGGTTTGTAGTCCTTATACAAAAGCGTTCATTGATATTCTGTCTCCACAGAGATGACCTAAATTTTACTTCCCAAAAGAGATGGGATATTGCAAGATATGATCTTCTTTCCTGCCACAAATCATTCTTTGAATTTGAAGCGGCTCTGGTGGTGGATTCTTTCAACAACATAGTTGGGCTCTCAATATTGTGCAGGTATCCTTTTAAAAAATTTCTCTTTCAGTTTAGTGTCTCATAGGGTTGTAATTGTACATTCCATTCAAAAATTCTACCAAGTCGAATCGACGACCAGTGACGCGGGGGCCCCACGTAGGAGTAAGCCTAGAGGAGGAATAGAAGCAATTGTTCATTTTTACAGCGGGTGAGCGGTAAGAACAATAATCTTATTTAATAATGTACACTGCAAGAAGGAAAATCCAGAAGGGAAATAATGTCGGTGGTTTTTTTTAATTCTTCTGCCAACCCTTTTGTCGTCATATTGGAAATCTGCAACGCAAGGAGATGGATCTCCAATATCATGCTGGGGCAGACATATGCATAGAGGTGTTTTATAAAACAGGCTATGGTAGAAACTCGTAGAAACTAAAACACTGACGAGCCTCAGAAAGGTCAGTTTGCTAGCATAACAGAAATTGACAGAAACAAATTCCAAGTTCCAATCAGCTCTCATGGCATTCAATGAATTATAACGCACAGAGCTTTGAAAATATGTTTAGCACAACCAACCAATATACAAAAACCTTAAAAAATAATGAACCAACTCACCAGGACATATATCAAGGAAAATACATATAAAAAAGAACACACAGGATTCGTTCATTGAAATAAAATGGTCAACACCCTAGGAGATATATCAACAGAAATACATATAAAAAAATTCCACTACTCAGCCATGCAGAAAATTGATGCATACCATAGCTGATGCACAGACCACAACATTCAATGAACAGATGGATAGAATGCAGAGGGACAACCTTTTCAATTACATTGCCATCAGAGAATCCAGAGCAATTTTTGTTTACGACATCACCATGAGGAGCCAATGCAGAGGCCAAGCCATGCTGCCACGAAGCCGAGAGGGCGGAGCTGGCGCATCACAGTAACGCCCAATTTTCCAATCAATTTTTTTGCTTTTTTTTAGAATGCCACAGTAACGCCTGGGCAGAGAGACAGTTGAGTTTCATTGGTATTGTGGTAGGAGTTTCAAAATATGAGGGAAAAAATATGCAGGGAATACTGTAGATGTGTCAGTCTGCGTAAATGTTGAACAGAGGCAGTAGTATTGGCATTTTCAGAGCATTAGAAGCAAAATAATAGATTGCAGAACAGAAAACCTAATACATAAACACACAACTACTCAATTAATGATTTAGAAATCAAAGGCCACACATCATGTCTCTGATACCATGCTAAACACATGCATGGTAAATGGTGAACACACCCATAGAAATATAGGATAAGCGCGAGTTATGTTATTATTCACCATAGATGTACATTTATAATATAATGGTGTGACCCTTGGATTCCACATTCCAAGGTCACTTGGACTCCTCTATGACTGTTCGCCTTCCACACCTACCCATAGAGGATTAGGTGTCCAAGAGATTCACTCTAGTTCATTGGGCATTATCATGAATAAGTATAGAATTGATGAAATCCATGACCTATGTGGCCTTGCGTTGATTGTCTTGAATGAGGCTGAATGTTATGCTACACTGCGGATTGTTCACCATTTTTGGCTGAGTATTCTTGGGAAGCTAAAGGATTATGTTGAGTGCCCAAAAATTAACCGTCATGTTAGTGTTTAACAATTAGAGCATTATGTTTTAATTATTCAAGTGTAATACATCATTTCACTCCATTGAAATTACATGATTTATAGATTAGGCTAGGAAAAAACCAATGGGATTTTTTGGGTTACTCTCCTAACACTTGTTTTTTTTTTTGTAAGTTAGGCTATTCTATTAATTCAAAAAAAGAGAAGTTACATATGCTACAGGCAGGCTTTGCAAGATGCACTTAACCAATCCCAACCTTAGTTACTCGGTTTCGGGGCTGCCTCGGTGGAGGAAACCATCCCAAACACAACTTAAGACAGAAAATTACAATATGCGTTGTAGCGCTGATGTATCTAAGTAACATGAAATTTGCAAAAGAAAAAAAAAAAATCTTGGTGGCATGCTTGACAAAAAACATGGAAGAGTCGTGCAGCTGTGCAGGTCTCAATCTTCATCTTCATCATCGTTGTTGGGGACCCCCTCCTCAATGGGGTAAAAAGGTTCGTGCGCAGCCACTTCCTCCGAGTCTGCCACTAAATGACTAGGATTGTGAACCGGTGTGCAGAGGATGGGGGACTCCAGATCTACTCCGTCACGGACCCGCGTCCAGTTGCCATTGGAATCCATTACCCTGACATCTGAATCATCTTATTCCTTCTCCTGAGCTGGAAATGGGTCAGTCTTGCAGAGCTAGGGGTGCATCTGGTGAGTGATGGTGGACTTTCATGAGCCGTTCCTACCACTCTACGCAACTTGCACAGGGGCAGCTTCCTCCTACTCGGAGTCAGGGCTCTAACGCACAGAAATGTCGAAGGAGGTGTCTTCCATCGACTCCAATAGATTTTCCTCGCCTAAGTGATAACAACCACGGAGAGCCCCTCTCTGTCCACCTCAGATGGTACTCTGGCATAGTCTGGGGGCCATTGCACAGAAAGGCAGGGGGGATTTGTCAAGGGAAGGATACATAGCAGGGGGACAAGCAGCGCTAGGGTTCGGGGGGTCGGAAGGGCTGGGGAAAAAGTGCGCAAATTGGGAAGTCACATTCCAGAGGGAATTGCGTGGCTCAGCACTGAGTGTAAGGCTACCTGGCCTTATGAAATGAGGGAAGTGCCAGAATAGAGATAAAAAAATGCAAGGCAGGGGGAAAATACTATGGATCTCTTGGGGTTGAGAGCTCATCCTTTTGAAGGGGCTTGGACGCGTACGAGGAGGATGGAATTGAGTATGTCTCGCATGCAGCTTCCTGCCATGAGCGATCACCTAAGCAGGCTTGAGGGAAGGGGGATGGTTGATATACAGGTTAATCATTATAATCATTTATGGTGATAGATGGGGAAGGGTTCCATGGACAGGGTGACGCAGTTCCCAGCGTCTCAACATCATTCCTGATTCTGTTAGTCTCATGCAGAGGGAAAATGGTATGAGGATCCATAGTAGGTGAGGCTCAGCGCAAGAGATATCTGTCCTCCAGGGTGTGTGAGATATGATTTTCAATCATGTCAGTTCTTTCACCCACATCCGGGGTACTCTCGTAAATTTTTTTGTTGTTGTGGTAAAAAGGATTTAGGTATTAGTATTTACATACTGTTGTTTTTGGGGATGATGGTTTTCCAATGGAAATGGAAATGCGGAATAGATAAATGCATCAGCAAGTTGAGTTTGGAGTTGCTGCACATTGGACGTACAAAGAGGGTGAAGCAACACACTCTTCCTTCATTATTCAGATGGTCGAGTGCGCAAGATGGCTACTAACATGGAACAATGAGATTATGGACACTAAAATGTGGTTATTTTCCCAGGATGCAGACATGATACCACCTTTCCCTTTTCCTTCCCATAAATATTGATCTAGTGGCTCTAGAGACACACACGGGACAAAGAGGGCTTATGGAAGCTCAAAAATAAAATTGTTTGGAATGATTTCAAACTAGGTTAGGATTGAAGAGTTCGTCGCCCTAATTGCAATGGTGCGAACGGTTCATCCAACCGAGCTCGTATGCGAAAGTTAGAGGTAGTCAAAGTTTTGGGTTGACTTGATGAGGTGGCATGCTTAAGGAAGGCACAATTTTGATTTTTTCCGGCCATTGGATTCTTGCCAGCTTTGGCAGGATTCCGGGAAAAATTGTGGAACGGATAAATTTCCCACTAATGGCTAAAACCTGAATTTTCAGAAACGTATGGTTTGTTTTATATGCACAAAAAATTATTAAAAAAAGGGGGAGGTGGTGGGCCACCATCCCCACCACCCTACCCACACATTACAACTGCATTATGTAGTAATTGTGGGGGTTGGCGGCCATGACCCTACCACCCCCAGAGTCACCACTGCAACCATATGTTACAAGTGTCGTGGGTGTGCGGGCCACCTTCGGTGGACCCGGCCCACGCCACCCCATAACACCATGTGGCATAAAAACAATGGGCGGGCCACCCCATGTGGGCCCGGCCCCTCATGACATACCTAACTTGATATTTAATAATGCGATGGGATATTAAAAAAAACATGGCACAGTTAAAAACATTAATGGAGGTTCTATGTATGGGGGTCAGGATTGATCCCCCGACCTCCCTTTAGCCTTTTTAACCACTTGCCAACACACCACAACGATTCGTGTGGTAAACTTCGCCCCTCATTCTTTATAAACTTGTCATTTGCAAATGATCCCAGGCCAGGCAGAGAAGGAGAGTGCACATGCAGATCAAGGAAATTTTCACGTGGAACCATGAGCGTGGAGCAGTAATTATGCAGGCAGAACCATTAGCCTTGAAATTTTCCCAGGGAGGTAAATTTTCTCCATGTCGGAATATAGTCAAGTTTATAGTCATTTTTCATGGTTTTCCGCAAGGAACAAAATGGAGAGGTTGGATTCGCCTTTTGAGTTATAGATTTACAGTCCACCCATGGAGAAGCTACGTAGAGTAATCTAGGGGGAACTTTAAAGATTCCTTTTTTCCCCATATTTTCACTTCATCGGGATTCAGCAAATGGACAGTCAATTTTTCACTATTCAACGCCACGAATTTGATGACGCATTCGATTTCTCATCTGAGCTTTATATTTTTCAGTCACTTTTTGAAGTGAATTTGCAGGTGTCCATTTTCAGTAAGTGAGTAGTCGATTTCACACCTTTCGATGCTACGATTGTGATGGTGTTTTCAAATCCAGCAATAGCAACAACCATTCTTCAGTCATATTTAGCTTGAGGTATATGATCAGTTGATTTCATGTACTTCTTTGTTCCTGAGATGCATAGTGTTGTGCAGATCCCTGTTGATGTATGAGTCGTGGGATCTTGTCTTGTTTTGTTATTGATGTAATTTTTGTCATGGACTTGTATTATGCTTGAGATCCCTTGATGCCATATTGGCGGGATAATCGTGTATGTTGTTTGAGATCCCTTTTATGCCATGTTGGCGGGATACTCCATGTCACATGTATGCCATTGAGATCCCTTATTTTCCATGTTGGTAGGATACTCAAAGTATTTATGCGTGAGCTATTGTCATACTAATAGAAGTCCTTTTATGCATGAGAGTTCTGCAGTGGAACATCTCATAGAGAGTTCTGGCCACTCCTGCGAGAGGGAATTTTCCTTGTATTTCAGAGAAACACATCCATGTACATCTTCTTCTTACAACACTTAATGCGGCGGCCAACACCATCTTAACACTGAGGCCTGGAGATCTAGTCCCTCCTGGACAAACTCCGTTATCAAACGATGTGTTCTTATGATTCTTGATCTTGAAATGTTATGTTCCTCTTCTTTGCAGCAGATAGTTGTTCATTTATGTTCATTGATGCTTTAATTAAATGAAATTCTAGTTTATCAGCCGAATTAAAAGGTCTTGGTTAAGGGTAAGTGGAATTTACCCTGGATCAAGTGGTATCATAGTAGGTCTTCTTGCTGATTGGATTGCAGGCATGAACTGTGGAACATTCGTTGAGTTGAGCCATGGAGAATGTCAAGGACATGTATGAGACCATGCTTAGGGTGTCTGAGAAAGCGGACATGTTGTACGAGGCTTATGAAAAGCAAGTAGCAGAGAACGATGAATTGAAGGTAGTCCTATAGGAAGAGAAAGAGGACAAACATCGATTGCAGCTTCAGTTGCAAGCCACGATAGAGGCATGGGAAGAATTGAAGCACACCAACGAAATTCTTCAAGCAGATCATGATGCATTGAAGGCATTCCTACAGGAAGAGAAGGAGGAGAAGCAACAGTTGCAACTTCAGCTACAAGCTGCAACAGAGGCCGTAGAGGAAGTGAAGTGCAATAAAGGCTTAGAGAAGCCTTCTTCACCTATGTCAAAATCAACACCAAAGGTGAACAGGGTCGATTTCTGTTTAGTTTATTCACATGATATTATTTCAGTTGGAAGTGTGGAGATACCCATTTCAGGGACTAGCATGAGACTCCTCACCAAGATGGGGTACAAAGGAGGATAAATTGGCATTCGTGGCCAAGGCATAACCCAACCATTGGAGGTTGCGCAGCGACCTCACTATGCACGTTTGGGGTACACCGAAGAAAGATGTTCAAAGGACATCAAAGTCAAACAGATATTGAAGAACTCTCCAGGGAAGAGGAATGATGGGCACACTTCGCCATTGTCCCATGGTAGCGCATGTTGCAGTGAAAGAGCTGAGGCGAGCTCCCATCACCATGATCGCACCAGAGACCACCAGAGAAGGTATACTAAGTCTCATTATTACAGAGTGCATTTTGATTATAGGAATGTTTATAACCATGGTCGTAAATCATGGCATCACAAAATGTGTCATTTTTTGTGGTTTAAACAACCATGTGATTTCCAAGTGTTGGAAAAGGATGGCAGCAGAAAGGAGGATGAGGTGTGAAAATCCTTCTCCCTAAGAGGAAAATAAATCGGTTAAGCAGGTTTGGAGGAAAAAACCTTTTGCACCCATTGCGACCAAAGTTGCCACCAAAGAGCCACATCCTGGAGACTTCATCCAGAGCAACGCCTTAAAGACAAAGCACCCGTGCATACACCAGTCGAAAGAGCTGATCGACAAGAAATTTCGCCATAGGGAAAGGATCCACTCACTTTGATAAGTGAGAGATGGTTCTTCTAGATTGTTTTTTCTAGATAAGTTATTTTTTGATGGTCGTGTTTGTAAATCGCTTGTCGCATTTTTAATTATGAAAGTGATGATGTGTTTTCCATCACCTGTTTAAGTGAATGATAATCTTTGGCCTTGTTTTATGAGTCATGTGATGCATTTATTTCATGTAAAAGTGACGAGGTTTTTGCCATCACTTCGAAATGCGACGATGATGTCATTGGTATTGTAATGATAGCTGGAGATGATTTCCATCTCAATGTAAGCTTGACCACTGAATACATGTTATAAACTCATGGCAAGTATGGGAGATGTTTTGGGTCATGATTGGTCAATTTGAGCATGTAATTTGCAGGGGATTGTACTACAGGTTTGCAGAAGGTACAAGTGTCATTTCATCGCTCAAGGCCTCGAAGGAAAAAGGTGAAGGAGATGGAAGGTTGACCTTTTCAGGAAAATTGTGGTGTAGACATAGGAAAAAACAGTTGCAGATTCTTGTTAATGCTTTTGGTGGACCAAAAGCTCCTCAGTGGGGAGGAATGATCCAGGTGGCTCTAGAGACACACACGGGACAAAGAGGGCTGATGGAAGCTCAAAAATCAAAGTGTTTGGAATAATTTCAAACTAGGTTAATATTGAAGATCTCATCGCTTTAATTGCAATGGTGTGAACGGTTCGTCCAACCAAGCTCGTATGCGAAAGTTAGAGGCAGTCAAAGTTTTGGGTTGAATTGATGAGGTGTAAAGCTTAAGGAAGGCATAATTTCACTTTTTTCCTGCCACCGGATTCTGGCCAGCTCTGGCAGGATTCCAGGAAAAATTATGGGATGGATAAATTTCCCACTAACACCTAAAAAATAAATTTTCAAAATCGTATGGTTTGTTTTATATGAACAACAAATTATTAAAAAAAGGGGGGTGGTGGGCCACCACCCCCACTACCCTGCCCATACATTACAATTGCATTATGTGGTAATTGTGGGGGTTGGCGGCCATGAACCTGTTGCCCCCGGAGTCACCACCACAACCATATCTAACAAGTTTCGTGGGTATGTGGGCCACCTCCAGTGGACCCGGCCCACATCACCCCATACCAGCATGTGGCATAACAATAATGGGCAAGTCGCCCCATGTGGGCCCGTCCCCTCATGACATACCTAAATTTCTATTTAATAATGCTATGCGCTATTAAAAAATCATGGAAGTTAAAAAAAGTAATGCAGGTTTCGGGTA
Organism: Pinus albicaulis; assembly: GCA_034641835.2. Taxonomy (NCBI): domain Eukaryota; kingdom Viridiplantae; phylum Streptophyta; class Pinopsida; order Pinales; family Pinaceae; genus Pinus; species Pinus albicaulis. The sequence goes on from CM076584.1 coordinate 401,370,659, forward strand.
TGGGGGTCGGGATTGATCGCCCAACCTCCCTTTAGCCTTTTTAACCAGTTGCCAACACACCACAACAATTTGTGTGGCAAAATCTGCCCCTCATTCTTTATAAACTCGTCATTTGAAAATGTACCCATGCCAGGTAGAGTAGGAGAGCATGCACGTGGATCGAGGCAATTTGCAGGTGGAACCATGATCGTGGAGCAGTAATTATGCAGGCGAAACCATGAGCTTTGAAATTTTCTCGGGGAGGTAAATTTTCTTCATGTCGGAATATAGTCAAGTTTACAGTCATTTTTCACGGTTTTCCACAGGGAACGCAATGGTGAGGTTAGATTCACCTTTTGAGTTATATATTTCCAGTCCACCCATGGAGGATCTACGTAGAGGAATCTAGGGGGAATCTAAAAGATTCCTTTTTGCCCTAGATTTTCACTTCATCAGGATTCAGCAAATGGACAGTCGATTTTTCACTATTCGACGCCACGAATATAATGACACATTCAGATTTCTCATATAAGCTTTATATTTTTTAGACACTTTTTGAAGTGAAGTTACAGGTGTCAGTTTTCAGTGAGTCAGTAGTCGATTTAACACATTTCAACGCCACGATTGTGATGGTGTTTTTAGATCCAGAAGCAACAACAACCATTCTTCAGTCATCTTCATCTTGAGGTATATGATGAGTTGATTTCATGTACTTATTTTTTCCTGAGATGCATAGTGTTGTACAGATCCCTATTGATGTATGAGTCATGGGATCTTGTCTTGTTTTGTTATTGATGTACTTTCTGTCATGGACTTGTATTATGTTTGAGATCCCTTGATGCCATATTGGCGGGATAATCATGTATGTTGTTTGAGATCCCTTTTATGTAATGTTGGCGGGATACTCCATGTCACACGTATGTCATTGAGATCCCTTGTTTGCCATGTCGGCGGGATACTCAAATTCTTTATGCGTGAGCTATTGTCATACTGATATGAATCCTTTTATGCATGAGAGATCTGCAGTGGAGCATCTCCTAGAGAGGTCTAGCCACTCTTGCGAGAGGGAATTTTCCTTGTATGTCAGAGAAACACATCCATCTACATCTTCTTCTTACAGCACTTAATGCAACGATCTACACCATCTTGACACTGAGGCATGGAGATGTAGTCCATTCTGGACGAACTCCATTATCAAACGACGTGTTCTTATGATTGCTGATCTTGACATGTTATGTTCCTTTTCTTTGCAGCGGATAGTTGTTCATTTATGTTCATTGACGCTTTAATTAAATGCAATTCTAATTTATCAACCGAATTAAAAGGTCTTGGTTAAGGGTAAGCAGAATTTACCTTGGATCAAATATGGTTACCTCCATATGGATAAATTCTACAGCCCACCATATGGAACAAATGATAGTCTCCTTGTAATTATGTTGGAAGATGATAAATTGATTATGGTATTCTTAAAAACGCTATATTATGATGTACTTTCTTTGCAATATACTTGTTTTGAAATTCATTCGCTAATATTTTTCATAATTTTTTATGTATGTTGTTTGAAATTTCTACCATCATATCAATTTTATGAATAAATGGTTGCTTATTTCTGTTAAACATATGAATGTGTAATAACTACCTCCAAATTCGATTATGAAGGATTCGCTAGACAAAATAGCTTATGGAAGTTCACTTTTTACATCATATGGTTTGCCAATGCAATAGGAGTTGAGGCCAAGAATGAATCACAAAATTGTTAGTGATCCTTGTCAGAAGCTGAAATTGGGTAATTTAGTTGAAGTGACTATATCAATACCACATGGGTTTTTGATTGAACAAAGGAAAGAAATGAATCGAATGTTTTGGTAAGGCAGATGAATGCATGATGAAATAGGCCATATGTTAGGAAATAATTCACAAATTGTAGTTGTGACCACTTATGTAGCAACTGGATAATTGTTTTCTGAGTGAATTAGAAATAATGGCGACCAAAATATTTACCTTGTTGAATGCCCATCAACAACAAGGTTCAATGTCATTACACCAATATACTTGTTATGATCTCAACACGCCACTTATGGAAATTGAAACTAGATGGGAAGGATAACAATCATTCCTCCCAACCACTAGAGATAAACCCAATTGACAACTTTCTACGTGGAGCTTATAATCAATATCTTTATAATCACATTTTTTTGTAGAAAATTCATTCTACTCTTTGAATAATTTAGAGCACACTATTTTAACAAGGCTAGGAGATAGGTATGGATAACCACGAGAGGAAGGTTAGGAAATGTATGGGCTATTTTGATTCTCATATTTCTATTTCGCTTCTTTAGAGAAAAATATAGATTCAAATACAAACCCAACTCAAATCAAACTAAAATAGAGAAGCCTAATTATGATGTTTCTCTCTACACTACCTTGCAATGGTGTTATTTTTATTTTATTTTTCTCTAAATTATACTTGAATTTCACTGATAATAACCTAGATTTATATATTGATTTTAACACCAAATTGACATCATGATAAACATAAGATAATCTCATTAAATATGACCTAAATATGATTCAAATAATCTTATGTTTAGCCTAAGAATAGATAAAACTAACTAAAAGCACTCATATATTCCACACAAAGGTGTATGAGCACACACACACACACTGATTACATTCAGATTACTTTATTAAATAGAGTTTCTAAGATCCAACTTATTCCTAAATTAGAGAGAGAGGTTGAGAGAATTTATCAACCATCACAAACCAACTTCTCAAATAGGATGTAAGCATTAATTCCAACATCCCCTCTTAATGCTTACATTACATGAATTTATTGAAATCACTCATAAATAAAAAAATACACAATCATTCTTTAACTATTTTTAAGCTTATCAATATAGGCTCCATCAAGTTGCCTCATAACCATCGTAAAGGTGTAGTCAACAAGTTGGATTCCCGAGTTCGGCTAATGAACTCCTGAATCAAGGACCGCCCAAAGTAAATTACCGGACAACATCCCAATATGTCGCATAACCTCATTAGGAGACCACTCCATGTCTACGACTAATGAGGGATCCTTCCCTAGATCTGCAACTGCCATACTATCTCAACAACCATCCATGTTGAGCTTGAACTGCAATTGTTCTAAAAGAGTTTAAGAGGTTCATACTCTTCATTGAATTCATCATCAGAATTGGCTATATTTTTTTATTCTTTCCCTTTTAACACATCACTGGCACAACTTCTAAAATTCCACGTTGTATGCCCAATTTTCCTGAAATAGTAGCATTCAATTTCACCTTTGTTTGCATTTTTCTTTCTCATCCTTGACTTTGTAAGAAATACATTTTATACATGAGATTTCTCTTCTGCATCCTCCGGTTTTAGTCGCTTTTCCTCTGCCAGAAGTGCTACAATTTCCTCATGCAACATTTGTGTAGACATTTGACTCAAAGTGAAAATAACATTACTATAACTTAAAGGAAGAATATTTAGTAATATTTCTTTAGCATCTTCATCTTCCACCTTCGCACCAAATTCAGCTAATTGTCTTAAAAGAGACATTAAATTATTTACATGACTGGACATAGATGTCTCCTCATTCATTTTCAACCTAAATAATTGCAGCTTTATGGAAAATTTTGCATTTGTGGGTTTTACACCAAATAGATGAGCCAAATGTTCCCATATTTCCTTAGATGATTTAGTGAGATCTACAAGATGTAATTGCGAATCTAAAAGAGCAAGTCCAATAATGGACTTAGCTTTGCCATCTCTATTTTTTCATTCAATTAATTCTTTGGCATATTTTGGTGCTACTTCTGAACCATTCACTATGCCCCGCAAATTTTTATTCATCAATTGCATTTGTATTTTTACTTTCCATGAGGGAAAATTCAAACCTCTGAATTTTTCTAACACCATGAAATCCATGATGAAGAAGAAAAAAAAATACCTTTTTAAATTTTAGCACGGATTACCTTATGTAATTAAAAATGCTTTGGATGCTTTGTGAAAAAAAATTCACGCCTCCCTACATACACTTCATTACCAAATTCTTTTTGAATTCAACGTTGACTCGTGGCCGGGCCTCAACCACTGCGGAGACAGAGTACATGAAGCTTTGAATTCTAAATGTTCCAGCCACAAAATTTCCAACAAACTTCTAGAAGATCTGGTGTAAATATTTGAGCTTCTCTCACGCACGCTGATGTCATATTAATTGATACAGAGGTACCCACTTATGGAATGAATCCATTACAACAGTTCTTAAGAGAAGATCTCAAAATCCAAAAAATTGGATCTGGATGCACATTACACACAGAAAGGGATCAAACATTACCCAGGATTTTGATCAATGCATCGAAGGGATCTAATGCAATATCAATGGACAGTCGGCTCAAACTCCTGGTGGATCATGACGCAGAAAATACCGAGAAATGAAAAAAGGGATCAAACACATCAAATGATCCACAACCAACAACCAACATTTACACGAAGCCACCACGCTTCAAGAATGAAAACAGCCAGATCTTTCCATTGTAGATGTCTCAACTATGGTCGTCACATAAAAAAAATGATCCACACACGCTCAATCATGTTGCGCCTTCAACACGTCATCAGACTTATGCTCCTCACCACAGGCACGAAAAAAATCCAATGCGTTCTCCACTCAGCTTTTACCTGAAGCTTCGGTACCAAGATAAAACTAACTAAAAGCGCTCATATATTCCACACAAAGGTGTATGCGCACACACACACACTCATTACATTCAGATTAATTTATTAAATAGAGTTTCTAAGATCCAACTTATTCCTAAATTAGAGAGAGAGGTTGAGAGAAGTTCTCAACCATCACAAACCAACTTCTCGAATAGAATGTAAGCATTGATTTCAACAAGCATGTGGTAGAGTAATTTATGAGGTGTGAAGTTTTATTAGAAAAAATGTTTGTTTGTTTGTTTTGGTTAGAAAAGGGGTTTCTCTTGGTCTTATGTGACTTTCAATTTATCACTTGTAGCATGTTGAGAAATGGGTAAGAATAATGTGTGACATTTATCTTGTAGAAATTGATGCTAAATGAAAGGATATATAGTTTAACCAAACTACAGTCTACTTTGGTAAAGGGAGAGGAACATCTTAAAAATTTGCCTAATAATACACCATATAAAGTGTTTGAACACAAGTAATATATATTTTTTTTATTTTACAGATAAGTTCTTTTTTCTACCCAATATTTCATAGTAAGAAAACTATTGATATTGTAGGAATTGTTTGAGGACCTCATTGAGGTCGATTTTTCTAATGTCCTACTTGATTGATACCTTCTCATGACATAAAGACTTTAAATATGAATTAATATGTTCCTGAAAAAAATCAGATTCAAATTTTATAGATATAAAAGATAAAAAAAAAAAATTCAATGCTTTCGTTTGATTATTACTTGACTCTGGTGTGGGTAGGTTATAGGAAACATGATTGGAAAAATGACGGGGAGACAATGCAGAGCATGTATTGGATATGATTCATTTGTCGTGGGAGATCCTTTAGGCACCTAAGGCATCGACTTTGGAAATATTTCTAGTATGGATTCCTATGGTTTTTAATGTTGTTATTCTTTCACCACATGGTTATTTTAGGCAAACAAATTTTTAGGAATGTTAGAAAAGACATCATTGGACAGGTAACCTGATTTTTTATAATTGTAATGTCTATTCCATGATATCCTCTCTTTACTATTTGATTGTATTTTGAACGTTTCTTTTGATTTTATTTTGTATTTTAACTATGAGATTGAAAATACTTGGTATCACGTCCATTTAAACAACATCCAAATCTTGAAGATGAGAATAATATTACATAATATTAATTGAAATCCTTTCAGTTGTTTTGTGTTAAAAAAATTCATGGATATTAGAAAATTTTAATTTCATGTTGTTATTTGAGCATAGGTTGTCTACATACTTAATCAAATTAATGTTAGAGAATGAAATTTTGTTACGAATAAAACGACAAGGATTAGACATCACACCTGAGATTATATTTTTTCACAAGTTATCTACACCTTGAGATTTTTAGCATGTAACTTAGTTCACATGATCATGCCCAACATTTATTTGAAGGTTCAATACAAACTTACTAAGGTGTTATTTTCTATGGTGATGTTTTATTTTCTTTGTTTATGCGGGTTATCTGGCCACATAGTGGCCACTAACGCCCAATTAAAGAAAACTTGTTCAAGTTTCTTGCTATTATGGGGAAAAATGGCATTGACATGTTGATGTTGAGGTATATTCTATATATATATTTTATAATCTACTTTAGTTTATATTCCAGTGTTCATCGTTTTTTTGTCTTATAATTTGCATTACATCTTCTTTCATTTTCAGGAGAGGAACTCAGTAGTGATGGTAAGAAGTAGGAATTGAAGAAAGAGAAAAATAACACGGAGTGACAGATGCAAAAAGAGAAAGAGAAGAGAACCGGTCTAGTGATACCCTTAGATCCAATATCCCACATAATTCACACATAGAGACTGAAATTCAAGTCTTTATAGTTGGTGAATTCAATTGTAATGCCTTGGTAACACGATGATAATGTTTTAAAGTGTCGAAACAATATTTCATGTGTAAATTGTAGTCCAACCAATATTAAGTTAGATACTAATATTGTAATACTTAACATTTTAAATTATATAATTTATGTGCTTGAAATTATTTATAATTGTAATTGATATTATTTAGTATTGTATTTAAGACATGTAACTTTGTGTTTTCATTTTAGATGAACATGCACATTGTATGACAATTTTTTTCATTTAGTTGCAAAATCATACTAATTAATTTATGTTGATTAATAATGAACAAAAAATCAATCTAAAACTACTAAATTAGTAGTTTATATTGATTAATGATGAACATAAATAAAATGAATATATGACTAAATTATTCATTTATAATGTTATTAATGAAAGTAAATGAAATGGATATAAATGACTAAATCATTAGTTTATATAATGAATATGAAACTACGAAAAAAAGATAAATGATTACTGCAAATGATAAATTTGTGATTACAAATGATGACTAAATTTTTCATATATACGACTATTAGTAGCTAATTTAAAGTATCTTATAACATGACTAATCATATTTCTGTAGTCATTAATTGGTTTCAAAAGATGACTAAAATTTGCATATATAATTTATAGTATCTTATAACACGACAAATATTTTTGTCATTTATATGCAAATTATAGTCATTTTTTTAGTAACTAATTAGCCATTTTGTACTAGTCATATATGTGTGTGTGTGTGTGTGTGTGTGTGTGTCTATATATATATATATATATATATATATATATATATATATATATATATATATATATATATATTTGTGTGTGTGTGTGTGTATAGCGAGAGAGAGAGAGAGAGATTTGTTCCTCTTGAGCTTAGAAATATTTAAACCAGGCTTAACAACTAATTCTATACATTTTCATAACTTATACACAAATATCCACCCACTTAATTTCATTGTAGTTCATTAGACGAATGTCAGGCTCACACTGTTGAGAAAGCTACAGGCCTCTTATGCCAATGATGAGCAGAAAACCATCCCATGAATACATGCAGGAATACTTTCCATTCACTCAGGAGATACAAAGGAAATAAATATTCCTCTAGTGGGAAAAAAATCACGGTTCACAACATATCAGATGCATCGAAACAACTAGAGTTATTTCATGGTATTGATTCCATAATTTTAGCAATGTAACTCAATGGATAAGAGGTCAACAAGTACATGTCGATTAATTAGATATTTGAGCCATGAACTATTGTTTCCTCCCTACCATACAAAGATGTATTACTATGAACATTCCCATCCTAAATAGTGTCATATCCACACTTATTTGGTGGTATTATTTAGACTCATTAGTCCATACACACATGAGGTTCATGGTTTCAGTCCACCATTTTATATTGTGTTCTTCAACTATGTAGGGGTATATATCTATGTGTGTGTGTGTGTGTGTGTGTGTGTAGTAGTAGTAGTAGTAGTAGTCAGTTCATAGGCAAGCTCTACCCAGTCCAACATTCCAGGTTATGTGTAAGGATTCATCATAATGATTCAAGCCTTGAGTGCCATACATGTAGAAAACTTCTCACATGTTAACTCATTACATTATTCAATCACTACTAAGAAAATATTGACTACTATACCAATAAACCACATATAAAATCAAGACACGGCTCATAACTCATACCTCAATAGCACCATGTTAGCTTAAATGGCATAAAAATGAAATTAATTATACAAGTCAAGCTTGCAGGTTACTTATCTCAATTAGAAATGGGAAATTTAGTTTGAGACATCAACTCTCCACCCAATTTTAGACACACTGCAGCTAAACCTTTCTTGCAGTAGTCACCCCCGAGCCAAATTCCAAATATTGAAGATGAGTTCTTAATGGATTAAACTAGTTCTACCAACTGAAATAGGGACTCTAGAGAACTACCCAACTCCCCCCAACATCTACTTCATGTTGTCAATATCTCATAAGGAATTCTAGAGGTCTGCCACCTCCACCCTACAACTACTCAAATAAGAGTTGTGTATCTACTAATATAGGCTATAAAATGGAATCATGAGCCTCACCACCTCCATCGTAAATTGAATGAGGGACTCTGGAGGCTTAACACCTCCAACCTCAACAATTCCTTCACAAAATGGTTACACCTAATCCTAGGAATCCACAATCCACTATAAGAGCCATAAAAAAAGCTAAGGGGTGTAAATAACTCTCCTTATTGGAATCTAAGTAACATGCCTCTACCAAGGTTGTCAAGGGAATCCAAAGAAAACCGTATTACAGGGAATCCAAAGATTTGTTTCCACACTTGGAAGATATTCTTCCACCTCCCAATGCTCAATCAAATGTTTTCTCTACTCCTTTCCTTTTGGTATCAATACATATTCGTTTTCTCTTTCCTCTTATATTATGATTTCTTTCCTCCTTTGCAATGCAAACAATGCTTTTGTGATCGTCTCCCTAATTTTTTCTTTCCTTTGTCTTGTTCTACCAAGATTCTTTATCTGTTATCCTAAATTCTCTCATGTTCTATGTGCCTTTCTCTGTATTAGTCTTGTTTCTTATCAATGTATTAGATTTTTCAGTATTATAATTATTTTGTATTGGTAGTGTAAATTAGTTCTTCTTGATTTATGATGTTGTGTTATTTATGAAAATAAGGTTACTAGGCTTCTTCATTTCATTAAGTTTTGATTAAAGGGTTTAAATGGTTTTTATTAAGAGTTAAAACAAGGATAAGAGTCTGGTACTTGATTATGTACTAGGCATATAATGGAATAAATTATAGTTGTTTGAGAGAAACAGATTAGATTAAATCGTTGAATATTTTCAAAATAGAGTATTTCATTCTAAATAGGTCTGTTAAGTGTGCCTAAACTAATGATATTTTGCAGGTCTAAGTTCATGAACCCCGATCGACATTTTAAAGTGAAGGAAAATTAACATAAACATATAAAACCCCTGACATTTTTGGCATTGTTGTCGGGGAATTTCAAATGGTCCAAGTAATTTTTTTCTTTGGTAGTTTGAGTTTTAGTATAGTAATGTTTGTGGTAAGATTATGCAAGGAAACTAGAGGGCGTAGAAAGTATGGTAAGACGTGAGTGAATAGCCACACATCCACTATGGTGAGGTTGCTCCAACATCTAGTTTTCTAGTTTCTTTTTCATATGAATAGAATTAAAAGTAGGTTGTAAAGCCTCGTTTTTTCATTCTTTTTCTTTGCAAGTGTATTTGATTCATGAAAAGAAGAGAAGCCTAACTTATGTGAACATATAACTTGGTGACAGTAGGGTCTTAGTAGCACGGTGGCACTTTGAGTACATGATTGGTTTGCTTGAATTTTTTTAAGTGTGTTTCTTTCTTATTTATTTATGATTTTTAATAAGAAAACAACATACACTAATCCATGTGCAGGACGAGGATTAGAAACTGGAAAATCAATACTCAAGGATGATCAATATTTGGGAGAACTCTCTCAAATCCTAGCAGAAATTTGGATCTCTACTTCTCAAGAAGAATACATATTGACAACAGTAAATAACTTATCTGCCTCCCCATGAGTGATATAAGAAAAAGAAATCCATGAATGACATCCATAGGAATATTTTCACCCTTGTAAACTTGTCGAGGAAACTGAAGAATCATGGACCACATCAAATGGAGAGAAACCATTGGAACCTGAGACTAAATAATTTTTGACATGCTTATGTTGTGAAACCAGCTCCAAAAAAAGAAGAAAAGAGATATCAACACCTGAGAAATAAGCCACTTCAAGGGGGAAACCTCTAATACATTACATAAATGAATAATTCTTTGATGATACAAATGACCAAAACCTCCTTCTATATATAGGAGTCCATGGGGCCACAATGTAATCCTAGTGGGGCCACAATGTAATCCTAGCCGACCTAACAATAATAATTTAAGGGCACAATAATAACAATATTGGGGTTACAGGGGTACACCAATAACAATAAGGGGGGCTACGCTAACATAATAAGGGACTACACTATTAATATAGGGACCTAACATGCCCCTCTCCTTCAAACAAGTGTTTTCCTCAATGATTCAGTAGCTCCGAGTGCTTTTGTATAAAATTTTCATCCTCCCATGTAGAATCTTCAGTGGGTAAGTTCTTCCATTTGATGAGATACTCTGAAATTGATCGATTTCGTAGTTGTCGAGTTCTTGTTTCCGTGACTGCTTCAGGTTCGAATATGGTTTTTCTTTCCTCACCAAGTTCTGGAAATATTGTTTGAACTGGAATTTTTTCCCCTATAACCTTTTCTAAGCATGAAACATGGAAAACTAGATGCACTCGTGAAGAATCAGGAAGCTCCAATTTGTATGCCATAGTACCAATATTTTGCAAAAACTTGTAAGGACCATAATACTTTGGCGATAATTTATTATCCTTCTTAGCTTGCTTGAGGGAAATTTGTTTGTATGGTTGTAGCTGTAAAAATACCTAGTCTCCCACATCAAAACTTATCTCACCGCAATGTTGATCTGCCTGTTGTTTCATTCGATTTTGTGCCAAATTTAGGTTATCCTTTAAGAGTTGGAGAACTTCTTGTTGATGCTCAATGTGATCCTCCACTGCTTGAACCCTAGAATTTTCCCTTAAATAAGATGTGATGGATGGTGGATGATATCCATAAAGTGCCATAAATGGGGTCATTTTTGCTACAGTATGGAAGGAAGTGTTATACCACCATTCAGCGAGAGGTAACCACTTGACCCATTGTGCCTGCTTATCAGATACAAAACAACGAAGATATCCTTCCAAACATTCATTCACTATCTCTATTTGACCATCAGATTGAGGATGATAAGATGAGATATGAGCTAGTTGATTACCCAAACAAGAAAATAATTCCATCCAAAAGTTTCCTGTAAAAATGGGATCTCTGTCACTTACAATAATCTTCGGGTTTCCATGTAGCTTTTTAATTGTTTCCATAAATTCGGTAGCAACTGTACTCGCTTTAAATGGATGAGATAATGCACAAAAGTATGCATACTTGGTAAGTATATCAACTACCACCATGATGACGCTCCTTCCTTTAGACTTAGGTAAACCTGTGATAAAATCCATTGAAATCTCCTCCCAACGTTGACTTGGAATGGATAAAGGTTGTAGAAGACTCGGGGTATTAATTTTCTTAACTTTATTTTGTTGGCAAATCAAACATTCTGCCACAAACTTTTGAATATCATATTTAAGGCCGTCCCAAAAAAATTATTTCTTCACCCTGTGGTAAGTTTTTAAAAATCCCAAGTTTCCTCCTAAAGGAGAAGTGTGCAATTCCAAAAGAATCTTTTGTTTTAGTTTGGAATTCTTGCTAATATATAAGCGATATTTTTACCATAAGGAATCATTTTTCCAACTAAATGTATCAGATGTACTAGGATCTTGCTGCAAATTTTGAATGAGAGTCCACACTTCTTCGTCCTTCTTCCATTCATCCCTTGCTTTGGTTATCCAATTCAGTTGGATAATTGAAATGGCATAAAGCAATGCTTCCACCTCTTCATCCTTTCTTGAGAGTGCATCTGCAATAATATTAGCTTCTCTTTTTTGTAGAAAATTTCAAAGTCATAACCCAACATCTTTGTGACCCATTTTTGCTGCTCTTCTAAAGATAGTCTTTGTTCCAAAAAGTGTTTAAGACTATCATGACCAGTTTTTACCTTGAAGTGTCTTCCCATTAGGTAAGGTCTCCATTTCTTTAGCGCATGTATTATTGCCAACATTTCCTTCTCATAAATAGCCTTTTGTAAATACTTTCCTTTCATTGAACGACTTTCAAAAGCAATGGGTATTCCTTCTTGCATTAAAAAAACACCAATTCCATTTCCTGAGGCATCACATTCCACAATAAATATTTTTGTGAAGTCTGGCGTAACTAAGACTGGTGCTAGGCACATTTCCTCTTTAAGATGTTCAAATGCCTTATTTGCTTCAGGAGTCCATGAAAATTCATCTTTCTTCAATAGTGTTGTTAGAGGTGCTTCTATTCTCCCATAATTCTTAAAAAACTTGCAATAATACCATGTTAACCCGAGAAATCCGTGCAACTGATTTATGGTTGTGGGGACTTTTCATTCCTTAATGGCTTTAATTTTGTTAGGGTCTACCTTAACACCCTCGTGAGATACAATATGACCCAGATATTTCACCTCTTGTACTCCAAAGAAACATTTGGATGTTTTTTCATATAATTGTTTCTCCTCCAATAGTTTGAGCACCCTGTCAACATGTTGAACATGATCCTTCCAAGACCTGCTGTAGATTAGTATATCATCAAAAAAATACTAGCACAAATTTTCTAAGGAAGGGTTTGAAAATGGAATTCATCAACCCTTGAAATGTAGAAGGTGCATTGGTAAGTCCAAAAGGCATGACCAAAAATTCATAATGACCCTCATGAGTTCAAAATGCTGTTTTTGGAATATCTTCAGTCTTCATTCTAATTTGATGATATCCTGAATGAAGATGCAACTTGGTAAAATAAATTGCTCCATGTAATTCATCCAATAATTCATCAATCACAGGAATGGGAAATTTATCTTTAATAGTGAGCTTATTGAACTCCCTATAATCCGGACACATGCATCATGATCCATATTTTTTGTGCACCAATACTACTGGAGCAGAGAAAGAACTTTGAATAGGTTGAATTATAACAACCTCTAACATTTTTGCAATCATACGTTCAATTTCGCTCTTTTGGACATAAGGATATTTGTAAGGCCTGATGTTTGGAGGAACACTTCCTGGAATCAAATGAATAGCATGATCATGATCACGAATAGGTGGGAGTCCTTTGGGAGTATCAAACACCTTGGAATGATTGTCCAAGACTTTCTGGAGATCTGGAGAAATAGATGATTTTGATGTTGGAACTTCTAGTGAGCATAATTGTGCAATTACACCTCGTTGTTCTTTCTTCAGAAGCTTTGTCATGACATTAGAGCTTATTATCTTTCCTGGCTTCCCTGTGATACCTCGTAATTCGATTTCCTTTCCTTCCGAAAAAAATTTCAAGAAAAGTTCTTGAAAATTAAAAGCTACCGTCCCCAAAGATTGTAACCATTGTACTCCTAGTACAACATCAGCACCTCCCATAGGAATGGAAAGCATTGGACTATTCAATACATATTTCCCCATGGTTAGCTTGATATTATGGCATTTTCCAGAGCAATTTATAGTTCCTCCATTTGCAACCATCACTTGACATTCTGGTGCTGGGTATAGGAAACAATTCAATTCCTTGGCTACCTTACAATGAATAAAATTATGGGTACTACCTGAATCAATCAACACTATTACATTTTTATTCTTGATATGTCCTTCTATCTTGAGAGTTTGAGGAGTGGTAATTCCTGCCAATGCATTACATGATATGGTCAGACTCATTTCTTCCTCTTCTTGGGTTGGTTCCTGGTGTATATCCCCTTCTTGTTCATTTTCTTCTTCCTCTTCACAATCTATGTAAAATAATTTCTTCTCAGCACACTTATGACCTTTAGTGTATTTTCTATCACAACTGTAGCAAAGCCCTTTTGCTCTTTTTTCTTCCAATTGTTGTGGTGTCAACCTTGTAGGTTGTGGAAATCTAGGCGTAGCAACACTTCCTTATTTATAGAAGTGAGTGGTAGGCTTCCTTGTCGCCATAATTTTACATTCAATTTTTCTTGCCAACCTGAATGCCTTCTCCAATGAATCAGGTTCCAAAACGCTAACTTCATGTTGGATGTTATCCTTTAAAGTGCCTATGAAGAGTTCAATCCTGTGTTCCTCTGGAATATCAGTTACCCTTATATTCAATTTTTGGAAGTCCTCAATGTGCTGCCCCACTAAACTCTTTTGTTTGAGATTTATCAATTGGCTAAAGAAGGTGTTGCTCTTTGTATCCTCATAATGTGCTATCATTTCCTCCGTAAAAATTGACCAAGTGACAATTTTTTTACGGGAGCAAAGCCATCGATACGATACAAATGTATTTTGTTCTAAATGTAAAGTTGCAATGCGTACCTTTTGTGTGTTTTGCACATTATGGAGATCAAAATATTGCTCCATCTGTAGTATCCATGTTACAGGATCCTTTCCATCAAACTTCCTCACATCCATTTTTGGAATATGGTGGTTCTTCCCGCCAACATTAGAGTTTATGAAATCACGATTAACATTTATTTTGTTCTCATCATGAGTTTCCTCTACTATATTTTCACCATTAGGAAACATTTCTTGTATCAAATTTTTCAAACCTTCCATGTCTGCTTTTAGATCATTCTTCATGTTTTCCATTTTAGATTCCATGCCAGCTTCCATGCCATCTATCTTAGATTCCATGCCATCTATCTTAGATTCCATGCCATTATTCAAACCATAGATATTATTCTTCAAACCATCCATCTTCGCTTCCACTCCTTTCTTCAAAACTTCCATTTCATTTTTTGCTGCTCTTTGTGAGAGCGAATTTTGGTGCACTTGCTCTTGTAATTTTGATAGATCATGCTGCAATTCTTCATCTTCATGAGTCATAGTAGAGCCTTCTGAAGGCTTAATGGGTGTTGAATTATTTTTACGAGGCATTTTTTAGAACCCAATAATGATATCTATTCTACAATATTCCCTTGGAATCAATTCAAATTGATTCTTCAAACAAGAATTATGCAATTCAGAAAAAAATACACACCTTTTTCTTGCTTTTGCGGAGCTCGATATTGAAATTGGATTATCTCTGTGATTGTAGCTCTTCAATATCTGAAATTTGGAAGTGAGGTAGCCCTCTGAAATCTCTTTCTAATGCCATAGGTTTGACCTGATTTGGATTCTCCAAGGCAAAGTTATGTCCAATCTCCCACAATGACCTAATTATGGACTAGTTCAGTACAGTGAACTTGTACGACTTTCCATGTGTCATTTTTTTGTCCTTCAGCTCTGAAATTGATAGCAAAGAAACTAAATTCTGTGTACCTGTGACCACGTTTTACGGCACTCCAATCCGATGCTCAGAGAGAGAGAGTTATGAATATTTTCCCACGATCACCTCTTTGAGATGAAATTCAGGAGCCTAAAAAAGCACTACCTTCCACAAATCATATCTCCAAAAATATTGTGAACCAAGCTCTGAAATTTTTCGATGAGTTTCCTCAGGATTTCAGCTTCGCGCCCTAAAAATTTCAGATTTTGAACCTTCGTAGAAACAACGTTATAACGAAAATGCCACGCTGACCCGTTTAGAGCAGCGAAACCCTAGAATCCAAAGCTCTGATACCAAATGTTGTGAAACCAACTCCAAAAATAGAAGAAAAGAGATATCAATGCCTTAGAAATAAGCCACTTCAAGGAGGCAACCTCCAATACATTACATAAATGAACAATTCTTTGATGATACAAATGACCAAAACCTCCTATATAGGAGTCCATGGGGCCACAATGTAATCCTAGTGGGGCCACAATGTAATCCTAACCGACCTAACAATAATAATTTAAGGGAAAAATAATAAAAATATTGGGGTTACAGGGGTACAACAATAACAATAACGGGGGATACACTAATATAATAAGGGACTACACTATTAATATAGGGACCTAACAGCTTATCTGGAGATCCTTTGAGCACACATGAGGATAATCATCTAATAATAGAAGATCTGCATGGCATGGTAAAATATGATATTCCAAGTGAGCCAAATAAAGAGGTAAAACAAGAGCATTTTTATTTTGTTGAAAGTTGGTTTCAAGCATTTTTAATGCCATACTTCTCCTTCATTCTTCCTTACTTCTTGACATCATCATCAAAAAAATTGGTTCTTCATACTCAGGTATACATTTAAGACTATATTCTAAACTTGAGTATGAATGCATTTTTATACTTATTACGCACATGGTTACATTGGAAATACTCCTAGACTTAAGGAGAGTAATATCTTTTCTCAAGTAGGATAAGAGATAAATAAATAAATGTTGCATATAGTAATTAGTTTAGTTTTAAAATATAATGCAACATATTTTTCATTTTTTTGTCTAAGTGGGGATGTTAATAGCTAAAAAACAACTAGTTGAAAATGAGAGATCTATGTTCATATAGCAGATTTTCGTTGAGGTATATTTCAATTACATATTGTTTTAATGAATATTTCCACTCAATCTTATTTCCAACAACAACATGGTTGACCTATTACTTTTCTTTCCCACTTATTATTTCTTTCTGATAGTTAGATTTGTTTCTAATTTTTCTTTTCAATAAAGTAAGCTATGATCATTATGTTTCGAATCTTATTTTAATTTGGAAAATATTTCATTGCAACATAGTCCGGTATTGCATACCAACTATTTGGTACCATATTTCAGCCAACCAGTACCAAAATTTTGGCACAAATTTTTTATTTTGCAAGACAAAGTAGGATTCAAGGATCTTGTTCATTTGGGACTCTTAAATACTGAAATAATATTTTCAAAAGCATAAAATAAATCTTCATTAATGGAATGGAACACTTAGGGGAGTATTTGATGTCATGTTTCCTTTTACCTTAAGTCGTTAAAAATGATGCCTTCGTGCTTTATCATTACTTACCTATTTTAAGACCGTTATGATAAAGAAATCCTTTTCATAGAAGTTGAATTGAATGATGATGCCAAACTATTCATAGTTGATATACCATTTCTGTTTTGGAATTTCATTTTTCTTATGCATATGGATTTCTAATTATCAATAAGAAACAATTTCTAAAAAAATAATTACCAAAGAATACTAAGGGGATTAAAACCAAGTTAATTAAGGGTCCATACAATGATACCAATGAAAAAATAAACTTTAATACTATAAACATAACAAAAAATAATGATATTTGATCATATTTATTAAGACTTGCAGAAGAGTTACTGAAGTCTCTACTCATAGTGGAGCACTACTTTAAACATATAAAGCATATATGAAAGCTATGATTGGTAGGAATTTAGGTGCTTTTTGGTTACTCTTTGGTTATCCTCATCCATATCACGTTAAAATGTCTCATTCATGCTATGTACTTTGAGTACTTATAAGTACCTTATGCGTCCAATACTTTATGAAGGTAATCAAAGTTAGTCTGAAAGGTATCATCCTATGCCTTGAAGGGGATTTCTGAAGTTTCTCCCCCATCTATCAATTTCAAAATAAATTCCCATAATATAAACTTAAAATGGTAGGAAACATGGTACTAGAGCCTTCAGCGTAAAATAGTTTTAAGAGGTTAACTCGTCGAGGCTATGGACGCTTGATGGTAGCAGGTACTAACCTATGATACCATAGGAAAACCCATTGGGGCTATTTATGCTCACATGAAATGGGGAACTCTTCCTAAATAAGTGTCAACCAAACTAGGGTTTTTGTCTACACGTATGATGGTTACTCTGTAGTGTTACAATCAAAAGGAAGCATGTGTGGATGAAGTCGAGGAAAAAATGAACTCCATAAATTTTCTACTAAATAATGGCCTTAAGGTAACCTCGAGTCCTCTATCATTCATTTTTCATATTATCTCAGATTTAGTTACATTAGAAGTGGGACCTATTATCAAAAGGAATTATTACAACTCAACTACAAAGCTTATTTGTAATACTTGGCTAACTATAACACTTTGGTATTTAGTTAGATATAAATAAATTTTGATTGGTTCATCATTTTTTGTGATCATAAAAAACCTCCTACCTAAAAAGAAGGAGAGCCCCTCAAATTTATAGAAGGTTTATTTTTCTTGAGCATTAAACTATTAAGGATTTATGAAATATTATGTAATGAGTGATTTAGAATTAATTTTATGTTTGGTGTTAGTTTATCATCATTTTAATACATATGAGATGAATTATTATGGTTTAGTATTCATCTCATTAGTTCCATTGTTTTATTTTTTAGGTTCCTTTGTACTAGAGCCAGCTCGAAAACCCTCCTCATTTCTTCAGTATCTCACCTTATCTGCATGAGGACATGCAAAACCTTAGGCATGGGTGAGTGGTTGTTGGGACATTTTTAGTATCTTCATTAAATTCTCTTTAGCTTCGCTTAATAGATCATATCGACACTCATCGACTCATTCCAGACTGTCGACCTTACCTTGTTTCATCTTCAGCTCCATACAACCTCCATTGTAGCTTGTAGTATAAATCATAGATTAGAAAGTATACTTGAGGTAAAATAGGTTCTAAAATCTTTAATTCATTAATAATTCAAGGAAATTTGATAGTTAACCACTACAGATTCTATCTTTCACACAATGTTAAAATTTGTCTACCAATTTAATCATTTGGAAATTTAACCTACTATTTATAATCCCTCATATATAATCCAATGTATCCTCTTATAAGACCCTAAGATTAGAAATCAAAGTTTTTGTGGTGCATAAATACAAATTATAATCTATGATTTATTCCCTGTTTACTTCATAAGCATTCACAAAAACATCATCTGAATGTTCGAAATAGAGGATGAAGTATTTGCTACTAAAAAGGATGAAGCAAAACACCACAAATAAGCATTGGTCTTAAATGAAATCACAAAGTTATATAGCTATCATTTCCATCACCTACTAATATTTTGTTTTTCCTCAACTTATATGATTATGATTGTAAAATAAATCAAATTTATGACTTTATGATAAATCAATTGAGAAGAATGTTGCTTCACTCTTTGTAGTGTTGTTTTGCAAGAACCAATACCTGCACAAGCACTAATGTCATAAAAGTATATAAAAACAAGGGTTTAGCTTGCATGAGGGCATGAAAAGTCTTAGGCATGGGGGGATGTTTGGCCCCATATATGTTATCATATTGGCTATCCAAAATTTTCATTTACAAAACATATTCATACCTTTCGAACATATTTTGTAACTATATCCTTTGGGTTTATAATATCAATAATCCCTTGGTTTTATAATATTAATCCCTAATATCTATAATAATATATTAGGGTTTATAATCTCATGTTTTATAGTATTAATATTAGGTTTTATATATTAATATTAAGGTTTATAATAGCAAACCTACAATTAAATATTAATCCTAGAGTTTATAAGGTTAATATTAATCCTAGGGTTTATAATTCCTTGGGCTTATAATATTAATCCCATGGTTTAATATTAATTCCTTAGGTTTATAATCCCTTCATAATACAATATTAATATTAGAGTTTATATTTCTAGGGCTTAATATTAATCCCTTAGGTTTATAATATTAATAGTTCATTGGCTTTTTTAATCCCTTGGGTTTATTAATCTCTTGGGTTTATAATACTAATAATCCCTTAGGTTTATAATATTACACTAGGGTTTATAATGTCTTGGGTTTAAAATATAAATAATCTCTTAGGTTTATTAATCCCTTGAGTTTATAATATTATTAATCCTTTATGTTTATAATATGAATCCTTAAGTTTTATTAATCTCTTGGGTTTATAATATTAATCCATAATATGTATAATAATACATTAGGGTTTATAATATCAATCACTATATTCCTAGGATTAAATATTAATCCCTTGGTTTTATATATTAATAATTCATTTGGTGTATAATATTAATAATCCTTTGGGTTTATTATTCTTTTGGGTTTATAATATTGATCCAAAGGGTTTAAATTCCTAGGGTTTAAAATTAATCCTAGGATTTGTAATTGTAATCGTCAAGTTTAATATTAATCCCTTTAGATTATAATGTTAATTATACTTTGGGTTTATTAATCCTTTGGGTTTATAATATTAATTTCATTGGTTTATAATATTAATCCTTTAAATTTATTAACCCCTTGGGTTTATAATATTTATAATTTCTTATATTTATTGTGGGTAGTGTTATAATATTAATAATCCATTGCCGATACCCCCGATCGGGTGTGAGGAAGAAAGAGGGCCTACACACAGACCAAGGACATGTCAGTAAGTGAGCAGGGAAAGGTACGTGGGCAGGCTTCCCAACGCTGCCACATACTATGAGCAATTATGGTTGGGATGGGCCAAAGGAAGGTCTCGAGAGTCTGTGAAGGGAGGAATTGGTCTCTGGGAAATATGGAAACGTCAGCATGTGTGCTCTCGCCTTCTGGTAAATTCTGCAATAGTGGGGTTTGGGAGGGAGAGTCTGGGGAGTCGTGGGTTAGCAAGGCTTACTTAGAGGCAGGTTTTCTTGAAGCTTGGGTGATGGGAAACCATATAAGGATGATAAACGGTCGAGGCAGGGTCTTCATTCTAAGGTTAATTCAAATGAGCAAGTCAGGAAATAATAAAGATTTGGGGCTAGGGGGTAATCCTGAGGTGGCAAAAATGAAAATGAAAGGGAAGAGTCGAAGGAGTCAGATTCTGGAAATGAATCCTCTCGAGAGTAGGGTAGGTGGTCAAGTTCTATGTCTTTAGAATAGCCAAACAATAGTGGCACTAGTTTCTGACCTCAAGGCATCATTTGAGAGAACACATGGTATCAAACCTATTGAAGGTTTGGCATGGAAAATTGGTAATGGATTGGAAAACCGCGAAGAAGAAGTGAGAGGTATTGGAAATAAAAGGCAAACAAATCCTAACATTGTTTTTGTCTATGAACTCGCTTTCGTTCAATGTAAATTTCTTCCCCCTTAGTCTCCCACTCTGTAGGTGATTTCCTTGGAGAGGGTTCCATAGGACTTGCAACATTTGACAAATTCAGTGGTTTTGAGAATGAAGATAGATGCAGTGGAAGGTCGGAAGGGACGATACGACCGTGACAACCCCAACAAGGGGAAACAGAAGGCTCCATCCTAAACCAACCGACCGCAAAAGAAGAGAGGTAGAAGAATAGGGGAGGAAAACATGCAGATACTTTTACATGCATACAGTGAAGGTTCATCGGCACAGGTGAAAGAGGAAAGTTCAAAATGGGAAACATAACTGAAAGAAAAGGCATCAGAAGAGAAAATCCAAGTGGAAGAATGGGAACGTCTGGTAGTGGACCCCGGAAACACTTGAGGATAGTTGACCCTGTTTAAAAAGGTCATCCAAACATATTGGATAATGAAAATCCTACTGGTGAAATCTATGACAAATTCGCAATAGCCGAGGGAATTACCTCACCAACATGGCCATCAGCAGCCCCAGGAAGAGGAGCAGATCCCGTCTGTAATTCAGAAGAAAATAAAGTTAGTCCAAGTGCAACTCTTCCACCAAAATGTTCATCTCGGACGAATGGAGAAGCAACTGCAAAGTCTGCAACATCAAGAGATGTCGGGGTCAAGTGCTAAGGACTCGGCCTCGGTAGAGTCATCAAATTATTTACCTATGCAAGACATAGTGTTCTATAAAACTCCTGCTATTTTTTTTTAATGATTCGGATATCATTTACATTTACAGTAGTCAGAATAGATTGATAGTAGATATGGTAGCATTTAAATCTTGGTTGGACATGATTAAACTATTTCAATTTTGTATAGCTTATGATGTTGATATGTTGCCAATAGACCTTGTTTCCTACAAGCAAGTTGAGGTCACCGGAAACATATTTTGTAACTTGCTTTACATATGATTAATAGAGAGGTACTACAAAATTTAAAATTTAAAAAAATCCATTGTCGATAGTAATGATATTGTCAATAATATCAATAACATTATAATATTATTATAATCTAATAATATTTATTATAATATAATAATAATCATTTATAATATATTATTTATTATTATAATGATATATTTACGTTGTAAGGCGTTCCTCTTTTAGAAAAATCACCTAGCTACCACCATGTACCCGTCTGGTCCATTATATTTCATGTTAGATGATTAAAGAGTTGTTTGCTCTTGGATTTATAGAGTATTTCTTAAATATAGTATTTATTAAAAAGTATGTATGGTTCAGCTGATAGTTGTTCACCATCAACCCTACGATAATAATCAACAATCATCATTCCCGATCAAGGTGGGGATGATTCCCTTGGTGGTTCGGGTAACAACCTAAGTTGCTAGGGTTTCTCCGTTTAGAATAACCATCTACGTTAATAGGGTTTGTCCATTTTCTAGATACTCATGGTATAACGACACTTGGTATCATATTCAAATTGTACAGGGTATAAATCCTTTTTCTCATGCGTTTTTTGGATAGATGTGAGGGAATTTGTAACAAAAATCGTTTGGCTTGCTTGGCTATAGATGTTCGCTGCTCAAGTTAGCTCTCTGAAGAATTTGATCGCTAGGCAACCAACGTTATGGTCTACGAGGAAAATTTATCTATAGAACGTTAAGAAAGAGAAAATATTTGTTGGCTTTTCTACAAATACATGAGCTTTCATCGCAGATCATCACATTCTCGTGTGGAGCTTCAGTATGAAATTTTGTCTTACATATTCCTTCGGTTACCATCCGGCTGCATTGGGGAGTAATTTCTAGCGTTATAGTTGCCACTATAGTCCTCCTCTTGCTGGAGGCTGCCGCCTTTTTTTTCATAAGAGAAAAATACGAAGAAAAAGATATAAGAATGGGAGTAGGAGTTTTGGCCCCATAGATTCACTTATAGGGAGCTCAACAGCACCACGAATGGACTCCGGGATGAAATTTTTTTGGGTGAGTGGGGTTTTGGCAGTGTTTACAGGGCCGTTCTACAGAGCAACAAGCAGGAAATCATGGTGAAATATATCACGAAGGAGTTTACAGAGGGAATGAAGGGGTTCATGTTAGAGATCTCAACCATCGAGTGGATGTAGCACATGAACCTGGCTCCAATCCGGGGGTGGTGTAGGAAGCAGAAGCAGTTATTCACCATTTGCGATTACATGCTCAATGGAAACCTCGATAAACTCATATTCGGAAACCCTCCGGCCATCCTGCCATGGCCTTGGTGATACACAATCCTGAAGGGCGTAGCGGCGGGGCTGTTGTATTTTAATGAACAATGGGAAAAGAGGGTCATCCACAAAGACATCGATTCCAACAACGTGCTATTGGATTCTGCGCTCAACGAGAGGTTGGGAGAGTTTGGCCTCGCTAGGCTCTATGAACATAGTGAGAACCTAGAGACAAATTTATTCATGGGAACACTGAAGTACATAGCGTCGAAGATCGTACACATGGGGAAGGCCATTCCCAGATCAGACGTGTTCAAATTTGGTGTTATGCTGTTGGAAGGAGGAAGTCCATCGATCTATGCCCAGACACCCAACATTCATTTTTGGTCGACATGTTCTGGGAGTTGTATGCCCATGCAAGTATACTCGAAGCGACAAATCCTAAGTTGGGCAGTGAATAAAACATAGGCGAGATTGGAGAAGGTTTTGAAACTGGGATTATTGTGCTCCATTACCAAACTGAAGAGAAAATTGGGGATTCGACATGTTTTTCAAACACTGGAAGGTGAAGCTCCTGCCTATTTGGAATAGTTTAGGCTAAATGCAATGGGTCATTTTAGTGTAGGTGTTAATACGTGGGCTACTGATGCAGGAGCATTAGGCTCAAACCAATATTTTGTATATAGGTAGACTTAGGCGGGTCGTATATTTTCTTGGTCATGTAATTACTGAATAAATCAAGTGATTTTAGTTTAATGTAGAAAATATTGTAACTGCCCGAATGATTAATGGGCACCTGAAGAGATAGTCAATTTCAGAAGTTAAGCTAATTTTAGGAGTCCGTCTCTGTTTTTCAGAGTGTTAGTCTCAGAGTTAGAGATATGAAGAGTTTCGAGCGTTAGAGGAGTTGAGTCAATTCAGGGTTTGTATAAAAATAAGCCTTACAGGCATAATAAGACAGACCTGCATAGAAGACCTTCTTAGAGAACCGCATAGGCTGCATAGGACTGTAGAATAGGGGAGAAGGGCTAATCGATCGAAGATCTGGCCAGAAAAAAGGTTGTAAACTAATTCACTGTATAATGAGAAATTGTCTCAGTGTAACTGTGCATTTGTCGTTTAACTCTGTGTGGAGAATACCTTGAGTTTTTGTGTATTGATTCGATTTAAATTAACCATCAGCCTTTGTGTTCATTTGATGAAGAATTTGCTGTGTTGAACCTCTGGAAGTCTCTCTCTGTCCATGGTTGAGCATAGTCCATATTGAGTCTCCTGTGTGTGTTTTATTAATATACACACCTGTGAGAGGCCGAAGACTCCCACCGAACTGTGGACTTCTGTCCGTAGTAGAGAAACCCGGTTATAAGAGAAATGGTTTCGCATTATTGTTAATTGCAACCATTGTCCCGAAGTTCTGAACCTGAGTTAGCGAACCAGAAATGGCGTAATCCTGGTTTAGCCTTGGTCAATCACTGTATGAAACCGGAAGCAGTTTTGATCGCACCGCCTTTGGAAGGAAAGTTGTATTTCCCATTCGAGCACGACACATGCTAGGAGCTGACACGTGGCCTTAATTAGTTTTGAAAACCCACTCTCATCGCGAGTTAATGGTCGTGCAAGTAACTCGCGCGATATCCAGTTGGACCGTTGGATCGTCAAGGCCGGAGTGATGTATTATCCCCCGTTGGATGTGGAAGGGTCGTTGGTGCTGTTATAGCCTAAATCTACCTCAAGCTGAAAGAAGGGAGAATTCAGGGTAACATCAAACCATGCTCAGTCTGGTAGCTAGCCCTACCAGATCAGGAGAGGGCTCTCTCTGGGTCAATCTCAGCAAAAATAATCAATAGGGCTTGAGATGACTTGAAATAAAGGCTAATTTTAGGCTAGGTATATAAGTGAAAGGATTTGATTTTGATTTTGAAGGTGTTTTTTGGATCAAAGGGAAGGGCAGATTTTGGGTCTAGGAAATGATCAGTTTTGCAAAGAGCTGAATAGGGCAAGAAAGGAAATTGTTTTGACGCTTCAAATTTGAATGAAATGGATAGCTCAGACCAGTGAGGAGTTGAATAGGGCAATAGGCTTTCAGGAATTCTCTTCAAACAGTTTGAAAACATAGAAAATTAAACAAAACTCAAGGTAGAGCACTGCAAATCTAATGAATTCCACCTTTACTACTTGTTTGTTTAACTTAAGAAGAAATAAGAAGGAAGATGATACACATGAAACATCAGTAAACTTACAATCACACAGAGAAATACATCATCAAAACAAGGAGCCACATGGATCCCAAGGAGTGCTGCAAACCCTGGTCTATTTCCTTTTCCAAAATGCAGAGATGAAATGTACAATGAAGCTCCAAGCAATCCCAAGTGTCCAACCTCTGAAAATTACTGAGAAAATACAAGATATAGACAAGCCTAACTCATTCCCATGCCTCTAGGGGTCAAGCTCACCATTCTAGGAGCTGTTTCAACCATATATAAACTAGGAACTGGAAAATAGGCAATGAAACAACTTGCCTCTATATGATAGGAAACTGATTCATTCACTTACATTTCACTTTTTGGTGAATGAATCCACTAAGATGAGTAAAAATGTGCCAAAATTACATCATGGTCATGAAATTACATCAAGGTACATCAAGAGTTACATGAAAAAGTCAAACTAGCCAAAACTAGGCGAAATTCTGAGCTGCTGAGTGAAAAATAGGCCAAATTTCCCTATGCGCCGCGCCTGAAATCTCTATGCGTAGCACAAGTTTGAGACTGATGTTGAGGGCCTTCCTGAAGTCCAAATTGAGTGTAGGATAGCTCTTTGGAAAGCCCTGCCTGTCTACTTTCCAACCCTAGTGGAATTTTTGGATTTGGTTGCAATTTTACCCTCCAAAAGTCAAATCTCCCAACACTGCTTCCTGTGTGTGCAAAAAGTGGCAGAAATGCCATTTTTAGGGTGTTTTTGACCCTTTAGGCAACCCATAACTTGATGAAATCCTTAGGTAATCCATAGGCATGCATAAATTTTGATGAAAATTCCAGAAATGCAAATTTTTCCTCCAGAAGAGTTGCCAATTATAAGCGAGCGCCAAGTGGCGCTACGCGTCGGGCAGGAAAATTTGTGTTTAGGCCCAAAAATTCAAAATTGAAATTTTTTTTCCCAAATTTCTTAAAATTTGGGCTAAATGCCCACCATCAAGCACTATGCTGGGCCAAAGAATCTTTGGCCAAAATTTGGAGTCTATCATGCCTTTTACGACGCTTTAGTGCCCTCCTCAGCCTTGCTTTCAGGATCTTGATCCTCGCTTTGCAAACACGATTTCTCGCCCAATAATTATTCTTCATGTGCCTGAGCATGTTATTTTCCTTTTTGGCCTTCTAGGTGCATGTAGTTCAGTGGTGTAATCACTATCTCAGTCATAGGATTTATTAGTATCTGTCTCCATGATGTTCAAGGTCGATGCAAGGTCTGTGTTGTCTTGTATGAGAATTTGGTGTTTTTGATTGGATCGTCAAATATGTGTCACATGGGAGGGAATATGGAGGAATGGGGTAATGAAAGTGACGGGCTACAATCAAGTGAAATTGTGAGTTTGAAAACTGTGTGTTGGGACAGCCACTTAAATTTTTGGGATAACTTAGGATTTGAGGGAAATTCACAAATGATATAGGGACAATGGGAATAGGATAGGGATAATTGACTTTAGGGATGTAAGGTGAAATGGGAAAAGGGGACTGTGGTGAGAAAACGAACAGTGAGGAGGGGAAAAACAAAGTGAGGGAAGTGGAAATGTTTGACACCCAAAACCAATCTTAAAACCCTAGGAGAAATTTTTCAACAAGATGATAGGGTTTAAGTTTTTACATTCAAATTCTCATAATCCATGTCCAAGCATTTGTAAATAGAAAATATAATTTCATATGAACTTACTTGGACAAAATATACTGAGTGATTTGGAATTTTTTAGAAGCAATGAAAAAAATTTGGGTGTCGGCTCAATGTGCCGCGCAGTCAGCTCAGTGCGCCGCGCACCTCTGATGTGTCGCGCCAGTGTAATTTTTACACTGCGGCAGCCGGCCCAATGCGCCACGCCTGCCCAGTGCATCGCATCAGTTGCCCAATGCACCGCGCACCCAAATTTGCCCGGTTTTACCTCCAAGCTTCTTCCTTCACTCCTCACACCTCTTCTCTTGCTCATTGCTCTCTCTTGGCATACAAATGAAGTTTAAATTTGAAAATATATTATATGCCAAGGATTTAAATTTCTCATTTTAAAAATCACCTTATAATGTTGTAAACTTTGACATTTCACTTTACAAACTC
Organism: Pinus albicaulis; assembly: GCA_034641835.2. Taxonomy (NCBI): domain Eukaryota; kingdom Viridiplantae; phylum Streptophyta; class Pinopsida; order Pinales; family Pinaceae; genus Pinus; species Pinus albicaulis. Next base: position 401,398,330 of record CM076584.1, read on the forward strand.
TGTTTTGTATCCTTTGTGCTTTTGGACTGAATGATGAGATTTTGCACACTAAACCACCATAAATTATGAGAAAAAATCTTCACTTGCAATGAAAAAAACTCTTAACTTACTTTCACACCACATATTTGATCACATTTGGAAAATTTGGAGAAGTTTATGGTGAAATTGGGCTTGCAGCTCTATGCGCCACGCCACAAACCCAATGCGTAGCGCCCTTTTGCAGGAGGCGTTTGGAGGCCTTCCCTGTGTCCAAATTGGGCGCAGGATAGCTTGCTGGAAATATTATTGAGTCTAATTTCCAACTCAAATGGAATTTTTCAATTTTGATTTGATTTTCCTTGTCAAAAATAAAATCTCCCAAGACTGGTCAAAATGAGCAGAATGAGGCTACGTCAAGGCAGAGTGCTATTGCAGTCAACGTTTGAAGGTCTTCCTCAAATCCAAATTAAGCTCATGATAGCTCATTGGAAATATATTTGTGTCTAGTTATCATTTGACTTATCAAGCAAGTCATTTGGCCAACCAAGCTAGGATAAATCTTGATTTTCCCAAGGTCACTTCAGAGGTGCATCAATTCTCCTGAGGCAACTGTATTTTTGACATTTCTCTAAAACCATGGCACCTGTGTAAAAAGTGAAGGAGGTTTTTATTCCGTGGGCTATTTTGGACAAAAAAATCTCTCCGTGTTCCAAAATTCATCTTTTATGGCTCAGAAACATCATTGGAGTGAAACCTATCCCGATGTGTGGAACAAGGGATTTGTCGAAATGAAGTGAAATGAAGGGGATAAGGGGCTTCTAAATTCTTGAAAAAATTTTGGGAAGTAGGGAGGGATGTTAGGAAGTAGGGGAAAGTGGAATTTCATAGATTGAGGGAGGGGAAGGGGTCAAAAAGGGCAAAACACGGGCCTAGCCTAGAAAATTTCCAAGTTGTAGCAAGAAACTGGGGTTTGTGTGAAAATGAGGAATTTGGGGAATCTCAGTGATGGGAAGTGTTTAATAAGGTACATTAAGGATAGGGAAATGTGTATGAACATCAAGATACAATTTTTGCTAATGATTTGAGCATCCAAGAGAATTTACCTTCAAAACCCTAGGAGAGGGAAATGAACCTTACCAAGGCACAACTGAAGCATGAACAAGGTGTAAAATGACCCATTGGAACCTGACATGATGATGAAAACCCTCTGAATGATGGTACACTCATCTTAATGGTGACATGGACCGACATTTGGACAACTTTGAAAATAGTGAAAGCAAACCCTAGACCTAATACCTAGTGACCAAAATTTGCTTGAAGACTCTCTGAAATGACAAAATTTTACCTTGACACCTTAAAATCACCTTGTAAGAGCATGTTTGATCACTGGAGGAAGGCTGAAAATACTAACACTAACATTGGCTCCAATGGGGATGGTAGCTCCTTGGAGGTGCCAAGAACTACAGATCTTTGGAAAGCAGACAATGCCTTCATCCATTGGGCAATGGAGTCATAAAATCAAACTGAAATGCATGACTGAAAACTAATGACTTGACGACACAACTTGACTCTCACTCAACTAAAAATTGACTCGATACTTAAACACAAACGAAAAACTGGAAATATGCTCAATATGAAGCTTATTCAATACAACCTACTCTAGTTGTTCCATTCATCACCTGATCAAGTGAAATGAAACAACCAATGCAACCAAGTAAGTATTCCACCTGCTGTTTGAATTCTCCGCAAGTGCTCACTTATGAACAACAAGAGAGAACTACTGAAATTCAACTCCCTGGAAAACTTATGAACAGATCCGTTGAATACTATGGATTCTCTATCTGCCTCCAAAAACAATGCATAAGGATCCTGAAATTCATGCACACTGGGACTTAGCTCATCCAATGGATTACTTCTTTTCTTCTCATACCATGAATGCAAACTTTGTTTTCAGCTTTGTAATGAGACTAATGCGAAAAATGACAAAGAGACCGGTTGCCAGATCAAGTTTATATCAGCACACGTTTCAAGCTTACATATAGTCAATAGAGTAGGACTTTGACCGCAGACATCATCCAACACATCAAATATTGAATCGTGAAAAACTCGAAAAGACTAAAAAGACTGTTGAAACCCATTTTCTATTGGTTCCAATGAGATTACATGATTTCCTACAGGCTACTCATTTGAAGATTTACTATGGAATTTACCCTTCAAAAATTGAAATGATTCAAAAAAAAATGGTACAGAATCATCTTGCATCATTTGATCGTATGTGCTAGCTTTCAAGTCCTCATCTTCAAATTGAAAATCAATGGCATTCGGGGGCTGAAAATCTGGATATGAGAAGTCTTGAACAAGGTTTTCATTGCCCTCAAGATGGTCCAAATCAAGACTTGTTGACAGTTGATTTCTGATTGCATGGAAGTTGTCTCTGATGAACTAAAACGAGTCAAAACAAAAAGGCAAAGATCCTTCACTTACTTCAAAATTTGTTGCACTTTCCTCATCATTGACATAGCTGATATGCATCGGTTGATCAATGTATTCGAGCTGCTGAAAGTGAACTTCCTCCTTCCACAAACTAGCTACTGATTTGTCTGCAAGATTAGCTTTTGTTTGGAGAACATAGTCATCATCATAATGATAAAACCGAGGAAAATCATCAGTATAAAACACATCATCAAGAATACATGACAAATCAACAGATCTCTCTTCTCCAAGATGATCTACAAAACAGTCATTATCAGATCTATAAAAAATGGGATAAGAAACAAAATGTTTCGGATCAGCAACTTGTTCTTCTTCAATCAGCGATCCATGGGCTTGAACATTATACTCATTCCTTGTGGTGATATTTTTCGTCATCTCTTCCACTGCACTTACCAACATGTCAAGCTTTACCTCTAGAGATGTCGCTTTCTCTGGATCTATGTTTTTCATCTCTTCTTCTTTCAACCTTGCCCTTCGGATCAGCAAATGAGCCTCTACATTTACTGCACTTTTTTTCATCTCTTCAAGTGTTACAATATTCCTTTCTCTCAACTGAAACTCCATTTCCGGATCAAAGGCACTCGGGTAGTGCAAGAGAGCAGATCTAGGAGGAGGTCTTATATCAACTGGAATCGAATAATAAACTTGGTTAAATCTGGCATAAAACTATTGTACTGTCTCCCCTAACAGTCTTTTCAGCTGGTTATACTCTTCTATAATCAAGAAAGGGTTCTGTCTGACCACCCACCTGTCGAGGAAAACTTTGACGAACTACTGGAAATATGAGATGCTCGCATCAGGCAGGGCTTTGAACCAACTCTTGACTTTGCTTTGCAAAGAAAGAGAAAAAAGCCTAATACTGACATCCTCTTCATCAACTTCAAAAAGGTCAAGAAAAGACTCAAAATTCAGAACATGTCTCTCAGCAGTGATGTTGTCACGTTCACCATCAAACCTCGGCAAGTAAAGATAATAATTTGCAGGGAAAGCATGGAGTATAGGAGGTAAAATCATAGGCTTGTATCGATCTGGAATTTTACAAGGTATAGGGGTATGTACAAATGCTGCAAAATCAGTCTTGGTCTCTTGAGGTTCATTAGTTTGAAGATGGTCATTGCAAGATTCAGAAGAAAGGACTTGATCAAGCTCAAAGGCATGCAAATCTTTGGTATTCACAATCTTCAAAGGGAAGGAATCAAATGCAGGCTGAGGATATTTTCTCAAACACAATATTCTTTGCAAAGCCTTCTTGACATTCTCGGGAAAAGAGAAGAAATAATTTATGACAAAGAACAAAATGTCTTGGATGAAATTCCAACTTGAATACCTGATCTTTCCATATTGTCCTTTCATGTTTCTGCTAGTCAAGTTCATCCTCCAGTGGAGTCCTTGGATCTGATCTCGAAACTGATATAGAGTCGCCAGGTGAATGATCTCAGCCTTGCAGTGTCTGATCGTTGTCCACCATCAACAATCAGATCTGAACTTGATTAGATCTTACTGAGGAAATCAGATGTTCAGTTCATAAACTAGACCGGAGATTGACTGAAGCAGCATTCATCTACTTTCGCTAATGCAAAGCAAGAGAGTTTCGAAGGCTACCTGGCTAACTTCAGGCTCCGTCTGTAGTTTATAAAGCAAACAACAAACTTTTCTCCCCAGTATGGTTGCCACTATGTTATTGCCTAAATCTACCTCAGGCTGAAAGAAGGCAGAATTCAGGGTAACATCAAACCACGCTCAGTCTGGTAGCTAGCCCTACCAGATCAGGAGAGGGCTCTCTCCGAGTCAATCTCAACAAAAATAATCAATAGGGCTTGAGATGACTTGAAATAAAGGCTAATTTTAGGCTAGGAATATAAGTGAAAGGATTTGATTTTGATTTTCAAGGTGTTTGTTCGATCAAAGGGAAGGGCAGATTTAGGGTCTGGGAAATGATCAGTTTTGCAGAGAGCTGAATGGGGAAAGAAAGATAATTGTTTTAACACTTCAAATTTGAATGAAATGGATAGCTCAAACCGGTGAGGAGTTGAAGAGGGGAAGAGGCTTTCAGGAATCCTCTTCAAACAGTTTTAAAACATAGAAAATTAAACAAAACTCAAGGTAGAGCACTGCAAATCTAATGAATTCCACCTTTACTACTTGTTTGTTTAACTTAAGAAGAAATAAGAAGGAAGATGATACACATGAAACATCAGTAAAATTACAATCACAGAGAGAAATACATCATCAAAACAAAGAGCCACATGGATCCCAAGGAGTGCTGCAAACCCTGGTCTATTTCCTTTTCGAAAATGCAGAGATGAAATGTACAATGAAGCTCCAAGCAATCCCAAGTGTCCAACCTCTGAAAATGACTGAGAAAATACAAGATATAGACAAGCCTAACTCATTCCCATGCCTCTAGGGGTCGAGCTCACCATTCTAGGAGCTGTTTCAACCATATCTAAACTAGGAACTGGAAAATAGGCAATGAAACAACTTGCCTCTATATGATAGGAAACTGATTCATTCACTTACATTTCACTTTTTGGTGAATGAATCCACTAAGATGGGTAAAAATGTGCCAAAATTACATCATGGTCATGAAATTACATCAAGTTACATCAAGAGTTACATGAAAAAATCAAAGTAGCCAAAACTAGGCGAAATTCTGAGCTGCTGAGTGAAAAATAGGCCAAATTTCTCTATGCGTCGCGCCTGAAATCTCTATGCGTAGCACAAGTTTGAGACTGATTTTGAGGGCCTTCCCGAAGTCCAAATTGAGTGTAGGATAGCTCGTTGGAAAGCCCTGCCTATCTACTTTCCAATCCAAGTGGACTTTCTGGATTTGGTTGCCATTTTCCCCTCCAAAAATCAAATCTCCCAACACTGCTTCCTGTGTGTGCAAAAAGTGGCAGAAAGGCCATTTTTAGGGTGTTTTTGACCTTTTAGGCAACCCAGAACTTGATGAAATCCTTAGATAATCCATAGGCATGCATAAATTTTGATGAAAAATCTAGAAATGCAAATTTTTCCTCCAGAAGAGCTGCCAATTATAAGCACGCGCCAAGTGGCGCTACGCGTCGGGCAAGAAAATCTTTGTTTAGGCCCAAAAATTCAAAATTGACAAAATTTTTCCCAAATTTCTTGAAATTTGGGCTGAATGCCCACCATCAAGCACTATGCTGGGCCAAAGACGCTTCGGCCAAAATTTGGAGTCTATCATGCCTTTTACAACGCTTTAGTGCCCTCCTTAGCCTTGCTTTCAGGATCTTGATCCTTGCTTTGCAAACACGATTTCTCGCCCAATAATGATTCTTCATGTGCCTGAGCATGTTATTTTCCTTTTTGGCCTTCTAGGTGCATGTAGTTCAGTGGTGGAATCACTGTCTCAGTCATAGGATGTATCAGTATCTGTCTCCATGATGTCCAAGGTCGATGCAAGGTCTATGTTGTCTTGTATGAGAATTTGGTGTTTTTGATTGGATCGCCAAATATGTGTCACATGGGAGGGAATATGGAGGAATGGGGTAATGAAAGTGACGGGCTAAAATCAAGTGAAATTGTGAGTTTGAAAACTGTGTGTTGGGACAACCACTTAACTTTTTGGGATAACTTAGGATTTGAGGGAAATTCACAAATGATATAGGGACAATGGGAATAGGATAGGGATAATTGACTTTAGGGATGTAAGGTGAAATGGGAAAAGGGGACTGTGGTGAGCAAATGAACATTGAGGAGGGGAAAAACAAAGTGAGGGAAGTGGAAATGTTTGACACCCAAAACCAATCTTAAAACCCTAGGAGAAATTTTTCAACAAGATGATAGGGTTTAAGTTTTGACATTCAAATTCTCATAATCCATGTCCAAACATTTTTAAATAGCAAATATAAGTTCATATGAACTTACTTGGACAAAATAGACTGAGTGATTTGGAATTTTTTAGAAGCAATGACAAAAATTTGGGTGTCGGCTCAATGTGCCGCGCAGTCAGCTCAGTGCGCCGTGCACCTCTGATGCATCACACCAGTGTAATTTTTACACTGCAGCGGCTGGCCCAATGCATTGTGCCTACCCAATGCGTCGCGCCGGCTGCCCAATGCGCCGCACACCCAACTTTGCCCAGTTTTATCTCCAAGCTTCTTCCTTCACTCCTCACACCTCTTCTTTTGCTCATTGTTGTCTCTTGGCATACAAATGAATTTAAATTTGAAAATATCTTATATGCCAAGGATTTAAATTTCTCATTTGAAAAATCCACCTTATAATGTTGTAAACTTTGACATTTCACTTTACAAACTCTGTTTTGTATCCCTTGTGCTTTTGGACTGAATGATGAGCTTTCGCACACTAAACCACCATAACTTCTGAGAAAAAATATTCACTTGCAATGGAAAAAACTCTTAACTTACTTGCACACCATAGATTTGAGCACATTTGGAAAATTTGGAGAAGTTTATGGTGAAATTGGGCTTGCATCTCTATGCGTCGCGCCACAAACCCAATGTGTAGCGCCCTTTTGCAGGAGGATTTTGGAGGCCTTCCCGGTGTCCAAATTGGGTGCGGGATAGCTTTTTGGAAAGCTTATTGAGTTTAATTTCCAACCCAACTTGAATGTTTCAATTTGGAGTTCATTTTCCTTGTCAAAAATCAAATCTCCCAAGACTAGTCAAAATGAGCAGAATGAGGCTGCCTCAAGGAAGAGTGTTGTTGCAGTCAATGTTTTAAGGTCTTCCTAAACTCAAAATTGAGCTCATGATAGCTCATTGGAAATATATTTGTATCGAGTTATCATTTGACTTATCAAGCAAGTCATTTGGCCAACCAAGCTAGGATAAATATTGATTTTACCAAGGTCACTTCAGAGGTGCATCAATTCTCCTGAGGCAACTGTATTTTTGAAATTTCTCTAAAACCATGACACCTGTGTAAAACGTGAAGGAGGTTTCTCTTTCTTGACCTATGTGGTACAAAAACCTCTCTTAGTTTTCCAAAATGCATCTTTTATTGCTCAGAAACATCATTGGAGTGAAACCTATCCTGATGTGTGGAACAAGGGATTTGTCGAAATGAAGCGAAATGAAGGGGATAAGGGGCTTCTAAATTCTTGAAAAAATTTTGGGAAGTAGGGAGGGATGTTAGGAAGCAGGGGAAAGTGGAATGTCAGATATTGAGTGAGGGGAAGGGGTCCAAAAGGGCAAAACACAGGCCTAGCCTAGAAAATTTCCAAGTTGTAGCAAGAAACTAGGGTTTGTGTGAAAATGAGGAATTTGGGGAATATCAGTGATGGGAAGTGTTTAATAAGGTACATTAAGGATAGGGAAAGGTTTATGCACATAAAGATACAATTTTTGCTAATGATTTGACCATCCAAGAGAAATTACCTTCAAAACCCTAGGAGAGGGAAATGAACCTTACCAAGGCACAACTGAAGCATGAACAATGTGTAAAATGACCCATTGGAACCTGACATGATGATGAAAACCATCTGAATGATGGTACGCTCATCTGAATGGTGACATGGACCGACATTTGGACAACTTTGAAAAGAGTGAAAGAAAACCCTAAACCTAATACCTAGTGACCGAATTTTGCTTGAAGACTCTCTGAAATGAAAAAATTTGATCTTGACACCTTAAAATCACCTTGTAAGAGCATTTTTTATCACTGGAGGAAGGCTGCAAAGACTGACACTAACAGGTGCTGGGCCCCAGTTCTAATTTATATTGATCAGGACTGTTTAAACTAAGGTCGCGAGTTAAATTTCACGCATCTACATCGCGCTATATCTGTTGTCTGTCGTTGGATCGTCGGAGATGGTGCAAAGAAATCCCCGCTGTTAGATGAGAAGGGGGACATAATGCCAAGGTATGTTGTGTTGTTGTTACTGAATAAATGAGTGAAGGGGTAAGTTTCCACATATATGCCTAGTGTTAGTTTACACGGGATTGTGGCATGTTTAAACATTAAACGACTAAAAACCTTAGATGTAAGGTTATGTTGGGTCTTCACGTGTGAGGGAATATTATACGCATGGTATTATTATGGTTTGAACCATAGAATAGAGATGACACCTCCGCAGCAGAATTATGTGAAGATGGACTATTGGGTTATAGCTATATAGGAAATGTTGAATTAATATCTCAATTCTCTGAATTGAGATATTAAAATAACCCAGATTTGTTTATTTAAAATTTCCAACTCAGGAAGAAAGAATGTTGTAAGTTTTCCAGAATTGTGGATTGGTTGGGAAAAAGAAATTTTGGATACATTTCACACACAGATTGAGGTTGAAATAATCCGAAAACTGGGAATGTGGGTTTTACCCGCCATCAAGTGGTATCAGAGCTAGAATTTAATTAGCTCTTTGAAAAGTTTATTTTGAAATGCACATATATTGAACAGTGAGAAAGTTGATGTTTAAATCTGTTTAACAGAGTTGCAGATTTGATTAAGTATGCAGTGAAGATCTCCAGGTGTGTAGTATCTGGAGTTGAAGAGAAAGAGTCTTGAAGATTGCAGCAGATAAATGCAGTGCAAGTGAAAGGAGAAACAAGATCATTCAGGGATATTGAGAGGTAAGATGATGAGTCTTATTTGAACTCTGGTTGGAAGGTATTGTTTGCAGATTTCAGGGTGCAAGCAATTGAGGAGGGATCTTAGCAAAAGTAGATCACAAGCTTGAGAGCAGTGATAGAAGAGTCCAGCAAGGGATTCTGAGTGCAGAAAGAGTGTGGTAGAACCTGGAAGATTCCCAACTGAGGTTGGATGAAGGAAGGAAAGAGGTGTTCTTGAGAGAAGTTGCAGAGTGAAGCCTAGAGAGCAGAAGAGAGTGCTCAGAAGGTTCCAGCAGAGAGGGGACCAGTACTTGCCAAAAGCCGGGTCTAGAGGAAGGGATTGGTGAGATGAGTTGTAGCAAGAGAGCTTGCTGTTGCAGAGGCTTAGTGCAGTTTGTGAGTGAATAACTCCTAGAAAAGAAAATGGCTATTGAGAGCCATAGCGGAGATTGCAAAGATTGTAGAGGTTCTGAGAGAAGCCACAACGGAAGAGTGAGGGAAGATGCCAAAGAAAATGGCATGAGGAAGAGACTCCCTGATGAAGAGTATTGGAAGGAATTAGTTGATATCAGGGAGAAGTTCAACAGATTTAAACTGAGGATACAAGAAATCCATAGAGTTGGTTGGCTCATGAAAAAGAGAGTGAATTGGAAACCATTACAGTTGAGGTTGAGGCAAAAGAAGATTGCCCTATTGAGAGGAGAACTCAGAGCAGCTGAGTTGAAAGAATAAATTTCTGCTTGTGAGGTAGAACAAAGCACAGATGAAGAGTGGATATTTGCAAGAGATCTTGTGAGATATGATGAAGACTTGAGGCAGCAAGAAGCTTGTCTTGCTGAGGAGGAAATCATTGAAGATTTCCTGAGTTATTGGACAAGTCCAGATGATGTAAGGTCTTGTGTTATCGAGTCTAACAAATGTGAAGTGATGAAAAACTCCACATAGGAAGAATAACCCCGAGTTCTTGAGGCAAATATGTAAATTGAAGATTCCATGTGTAGGCCCGTTCAAGAAGAAGTGCTTGAAAAAGCAGCCAAGATTGAAAGGTCTTGTGATTTTAAAACTAAAAAGTTTTGTGTGTTTGCAAGTACACCGCTAGAAGATGGAAAAGCTTTAGAGTTTTTTGATGAGGAGGAGACATTGAATCTGAAATATGTTCAGATCAATGCTGAGATAGTGAAATCTCAGGAAGAGATGAAGAAAGAGAAAATGATAAATGCTCAGAAGAAGAAGGAATTACTCAGAGTGAATGAGTATCTGAAGAAGGTCTTGAGGATTGAAGCTTCAAGTGGGACCAAGGGGTCCAACAACCTTACATCTGACATACTTTGTATGTTTGCAGGAACAACAGGTGAGAGAGAAAAACTTGCTGATGTTGTCATTGAGGAAGAAAATGGAGCAGCTACATGTTTTGAAAATTTCCATGCACATTTGGAGAAATATTCTTCTTTCCCACATGTTGGAAGCATAAGAGATTTAGTTTATGATATTGGCCAGAAGCTGGAATTTGAACAGCTTGGAGAAATTGAAGAAGAGAAGACTATTGAAGAATTTATGAAGCATATGGAAGACTTGGAACAACAAGAAGATTTGTGTATCAGTGCAGGTGTTGATGAAGGCAGTTCATATGATGGAACTGTGACAAATGAAGCTGACTGTTGCCAAGCCAGATATAATGAGTATCCTTCAGGTGAATATCATATTGTGGAGGAATTCATTAATTCCTTACTTTATAAAAGGGATTGCTTCAATGAGGATGTGACAGTTATGTTTGATGATGAAATTGTCATTAATTATGATAATGACAGATTGCCTTTGTCAAATGGCCAAGTGAGGAGTGATGGACAGGTAGCTGAAGTTTTTGCAGAGATAGGGAATCAGAGTTCTATTCTGATGAAGGCTGAGGAGATAGTGACAGCAGAAGATAATGAAGAGGATATTCCAAGATTGTGGCATGAATTAAGTGTTCTGGAGCAGAGGAAAGAACCACAGAAGGAAGGTGTTTAGATGGTAAGGACAGAGATGATTGAAGATGAGAGAGTTCATTCCTATGAACTAGAGCAGAGAGGCATCCTTGAAGAGGATGGTGCAGAGGAGAGACTAACTGACAATCTTAAGAAATGTTTGAAGATTTGGAATCAGCATTCTGATGTGCTGATGGGGAAGAAAAGAATTGTAGGACAGCATATTGAGATGCTGACGGAAGAAGGAAAGGCACTGAGGCCTTGTGAGTTTGATTCTAACAATTTTTTGATGAATGCAGACCCTGTTGATGATGGAGATAAGTTGACAGCATGGGGCAGTCAATTGAAAGAGAAGGAGAATTCTGTGGAAGATTTTCAACCATGGAATGGAGAAATTGAGCTGCTAGAGAGTATGTTGAATCAGCAGGATTCAATACAAGAGAGAAAACCTCAATTTCAGAATTGGGGGTTGCAGAATGTGAAGACACAATGGGATGAAGATAGAAAAGAATCGATGATTCAATCATCAGTTGGGACCATTGGGTATTGGGTTTTTGGAACTGATGAATTGGCTGTGTTTACAGGAATGACATAAAACAATCCATCTTTTGAAGTTGTTCAGAAGGGTGATGGACTATTGCAGAAGGAGGAAGATGAGGCTATCATGCCTCCTGTGAAGGAAATTGTTGTTCCTACATATGATAAAGAAAAGGAGCTATTGCAGAATACGGATGAGCAGCTCGAAGAAGATGAGACAATCATGTCTTATATGGAGGAAATTGTTGATGTTGATAGCAGAGAAGAATTGGCTTGTCTGAATAGCTGAGAGAAGGTTAAAGAGAAGGCTGTAGGGCAGACTTTTGGGGCTGCTACAGCAATGGGAAACCATAGTTTCACTCTGACAAAAGATGAAGATACAATGGCTAGAGAACTTGATTTGATTGCTAGAGTCAATCAAGAAGAAGGAAGGCAATTGCTGAAGATTGCCAAGACAGAAGAAGAAGATGCTGAAATTGAGTTTCAGCATAGTAAATATTTGTTTGGCCAAGGGAGATGGCGAGAATGTTTGCAGAAAACATCCAGAGGAGAGAGTGAAATGCTAGAGCAGCAGCCTCGAGTGTTGTTGGAGAGAGTGTTGAAGCAACAAGCTGAAGTGTTGCCAACAGAGGAGCAAGAATTTTACTGTTGCAGAGAGGGTATGGATGATTGGGTGGCGAATAGGGCAGCAGTAAGAACTGAAGAAATAAGATTGCAGCAAACAGAAGTGAGAGTCCAGCAGTCAGAGGAAAGATTAGATAGAGAAATAGCATTGATAAGAAAGCTGATGCAGAAGATGCCTCAGAAAAGGACAACAGCAAGAAAGCAGAGAATCAGCAACAACAAGAAGAAGACAGTCACAGACTGTGAGGGCATAGCAAGTTCAAATATGCAGACCAAGATATGGAAGCCAGGAAGAATGCGAAAGAAGAACACTGCAACAAATAATCAGTTGCAGAACAAAGTATGGGATCCAGGCAGATAAAGATGAAGCACATGATCAGGAGATCATGAACTGTTTTAACCTGGGGAGTCTCATGTAGGAGAATTAGGCTCAAACCAATATTTTGTATATAGGTAGACTTAGGGGGGTCTTATATTTTCTTGGTCACGTAATTACTGAATAAATTGAGTGATTTTAGTTTAATGTAGAAAATATTGTAACTTCCTGAATGATTAATGGGCACCTGAAGAGATAGTCAGTTTCAGAAGTTAAGCTAATTTTAGGAGTCTGTCTCTATCTGTCAGAGCATTAGTCTCAGAGTTGGAGATATGAAGAGTTTCGAGCGTTAGAGGAGTTGAGTCGATTCAGGGTTTGTATAAAAATAAGCCTTACAGGCATAATAAGCCAGACCTGCATAGAAGACCTGCTTAGAGAACTGCATAGGCTGCATAGGACTGTAGAATAGGGAAGAAGGGCCAATAGATCGAAGATCTGGCCAGAAAAAAGGTTGTAAGCTAATTCACTGTATAATGAGAAATTGTCTCAGTGTAACTGTGCATTTGTCGTTTAACTCTGTGTGGAGAATACCTTGAGTTTTTGTGTATTGATTCGATTTAAATTAACCATCAGCCTTTGTGTTCATTTGACGAAGAATTTGTTGTGTTGAACCTCCGGAAGTCTCTCTCTGTCCATGGTTGAGCGTAGTCCATATTGAGTCTCCTGAGTGTGTTTTATTAATATACACCCCTATGAGAGGCCGAAGACTCCCACCGAACTGTGGACTTCTGGCCGTAGTAGAGAAACCCGGTTATAAGAGAAATGGTTTTGCATTATTGTTAATTGCAACCATTGTCTTGAAGGTCTGAACCTGAGTTAGCGAACCAGGAATGGCGTAACCCTGGTTTAGCCTTGGTCAATCATTGTATGAAACCGGAAGCAGTTTTGATCGCACCGCCTTTGGAAGGAAAGCTATGTTTCCCATTCAAGTGCGACACATGCTAGGAGCTGACACATGGCCTTAAGTAGTTTTGGAAACCCACTCTCATCGTGAGTTAATGGTCATGCAAGTAACTCGCGCAATATCCAGTTGGACCGTTGGATCGTCAAGGCCGGAGCGACGTATTATCCACCATTGGATGTGGAAGGGACGTTGGTGTTGGGCCCCAGTTCTAATTTATATTGATCGGGAATGTTTAAACTAAGGTCACGAGTTAAAGTTCACGCATCTACACTACGCGATATCCATTTTCCGCCGTTGGATTGTCGGAGCTGGCGCGATGACATCCCTGCCGTCAGATGAGAAGGGAGAAATAACGCTAAGGTATGCTGCGTTGTTGTTAATGAATAAATGAGTGAAGGGGTAAGTTTCCACATATATGCCTAGTGTTAGTTTACACGGGATTGTGGCATGTTTAAACATTAAACGACTAAAAACCTTAGATGTAAGGTTCTGTTGTGTCTTCACGTCTAAGGGCATATTATACGCATGGTATTATTATGGTTTGAACCATAGAATAGAGATGACACCTCCGCAGCGGAATTATGTGAAGATGGAATATTGGGTTATAGCTATAAAGGAAATGTTGAATTAATTCTCTGAATTGAGATATTAAAATAACCCAGATTTGTTTATTTAAAATTTCCAACTTAGGAAGAAAGAATGTTGTAAGTTTGACAGAATTGTGGATTGGTTGGGAAAAAGAAATTTTGGATACATTTCACACACAGATTGAGGTTGAAATAATCCGAAAACTGGGAATGTGGGTTTTACCCACCATCAACTACTATCACTAATCCAGAGGATACCCTTCCTTGGTTTTCGAGCGGAAGTCGTTCAACTAGATGGCTCTATTCAACATCCTTAAGTTTTTAAGATATGATGCTAAAAATATGTAGAAAGCTTTTACATATTCCTGTGGAAGTTATAATTTAGGTGGTGATTTCCACTCACTAATATCTCGTTAAATGATGTTACTGAAATAATCTATATGGTAGTGACATGAGTAAAATATGTGTAGGACTGAGCTTGAGCTTAAAAGTTAGTTATTTATTTATTTTTAAAATGACTGATTTATATCTCATAATTTTGTATAACTAATTATATATATATATATATATATATATATATATATATATATATATAGAGAGAGAGAGAGAGAGAGTTGATATAGTAATATTTTTTTATTAAGAATGTAATAATGCTTTTATTTTGATTGTGAAAATTCCGCCCATATTTTATGATATTGGGGATGTGTTGTTGTGAAACATTGTAATTTCTTAGAGTCTGTCTTTCCTTTTTTTTATTCAAACTCCTTAAAAGAAAAAAAATATGAATCTAAATATGAAGCTTCAAAAATAGCAAGCTACTCTAGATATATTAGAAATCCATACCATCCTTAAATTATAGATATATTTTGATAACAAAATTCATTAAATATTTAGTAGATAATCTAAACATTTTATAATAGAAAACAACATATATTTGAGAGAACAAGGGCATTGATTTCTATGATTATTTTACTATGGTTTAAGCTTTTATAAATCCTAACTTGATTTTGAGTCTTAAAACCTATATACATGCTTATGTTTACGCCATAAGGCATACGATATCTTGGAGTGCTTTAATTTTCGGGTATGCTTAGAGTGGATATGCCAATGAGGGTATGACACTTTATTTCTAATGCAACTAGAAAAATTTATACCTGATTTAATGAAAATGTTAAGTGTGCCATAGGAAATGCAACAAATTAAGAAATCTACACCAAGGTAAGCTCATACATAATTATGTAATTAAAAGTAGGTTTGAATCACATGTATTTATAGAAAATACCCTAAATGAAAAAATGTTTATAAGAAATGTGGTCTCTTGGAATTCATTGAATGTTGGGTATAACCAAAATGGACAACCCAATGAGCCCTTGAAACTTTTTTATCAAATGCAACAAACATATGTGACAAGGTAATATCCGATGGTGCCAAAGGATTTTTTTGTTGGCTCATGTTGGTGGACGATTGCTTCATATAGGTTTTTGCTCCAGCAGTGGGTGTTGTTTTTCTCCATTCTCCCATCACTCCATAATGTCAGATGTGTATATGTGTGATTTTTAGCATCTTTTGTTGGTTCTGTTGATATGGGTTGTAGATGTGTGATTTTCAGCGTCTTCTGCTAGTTTTGTTGATATGGGTTGTAGATGTGTGATTTTCAACATCTTATGCTAGTTTTGTTGCTATCAGTCCCGTTTTTTGTGTTTTTTCCTTGAGTACAAGAAATATTTCAATTCTATGGTTCAATATTATTGCATTTCTCCCAAGGTAATGCATTATGCATGCATGGTTGATTTCCTTGGCTGAGCTGAGCATCTACATGAGGCATGAGACTTGATTAAAACCACACCTTTAGAACCAGATGCAACTCTCTCCCTACATATCTCTTCCCTATACATACCTAAGGATTTTTCATCAGATATATACTACACAATTTGTAATTTATTTCATGTGAAAGCATGGGGGATTCACTCAATGAACCTCTGACATATCACGTGCATTCGTGGCATACTAAACATTACCACTAATTTGACTAAATATTGGAAAATACCTCTAAAAATCACATTATTTAACCCCCTACCAATACAAACTTAATACACCATCCCAATTTAAAAAACCCACCCTTAATTTAACTAAATATTGGAAAATATCTCTAAAAATCACATTATTTAACCCCCTACCAATACAAACCCAATATACCTTCCCAATTTAAAAAATACATATTTTCACTAGATATTGTAGGTATCCAATTTTCATTAACCTTTTTTATACCCCTTTATATTTTTTCATTAACTTTGAGCTCCATTTTTTATACCTACCAATATTAAAACCCTTTAACCCCTATATATCCTTCCATATATTTTGTCATTTTTTCCTCAATATATATCCCCCAATATGAACCCAGGTGGTATTGTATTTCTCCCCCTGTGAAGCCCCCATGTGTGAGAGTACCCATCATGAAGAGCCAAATTATAATGATTGTACAGTAGTCAAGTCCGGATTCATAAACATGTTGAGGAGACTCTTCAGGTTTCATAAAACATAGAAGTTCCTCCGGAGATGTAAAACAAAATCATAATTTTTAGCTGTTAAAAGGTTTTTCATTAACATTATTAGGTGCTTGGTAACTAGCTTTTATTGACTACTACTTTTGTTCCTTTTGTAAGTATGTTTACTTATTATTGAAATTTGGATTTGAATTTTGGAGTACAGTTGGCTTCTACACTTGGAATTTACTCTTTGGAACTTGGAAAGTTGGAATGAAACTTGAAATTAACATGAATGATGTGTGCGTAGAATACTTGACTAATAATACCAGTCGAATTTCGATACATTTGTGAACATGTGATGGTGTATGAGTGATTGTTTTAGTATGACTAGGGTTTAATAATGAACTTGTGATGGTGTATGATATTGAGTAATCGTTGTTTGTTTTGCATGTGAAATGGGATTGATTTATGAATTCAACTCATATGGGCATTTTCATGTGTCATTTAAAGGATTCTTTGTGAATGGGGCCATATCTTTTGCGAACATATGTTGCATGCCACTCAAGTGTGTTTTGGTTTCTAAAACAAACAAATTTTATTATTCCTATGGGGTATGTGTTAGTAATGTGAAGCAACAATATTATGTGGATATTATGAATTTAAGCTGTGAGTTATAAACATGGAAATCAATTTCTCTAAGAGGCTGTGAAATTTGTTCCCCTCGGTCTAGATGACATACAATGGCTTCTGAGGGTTTTAGTGTGACAATTGAATCTTGTGCACTGTGAGGGTTTTAGTGTGAGTTGAATCTTGTGCATTTGTGAGTGTTTTAATAACTAGGGCTTAATTATGTATGATCCCAAATCATGGTTGTGTATCTTTTCTATGAAATGGGAATGCTTTATTAATGATAGAATGATAGGCATATGCATGTTGCATGATAGAATGATTTGTGAATGGGTCCATATCTTACATGAAGTGAACATATTATGCATGTGTCTTATAAAATGTGTATGTTTTTGTTTCCATCATTGTGGAAATAAACACATTTTGATTCCTACATGTTATGTGTTGGCAGTGTGAAGCAACAATATTATGTGAATAGGACTATATCCAATGCATTCAAGCCTTGTGCTATAAATATGGACAGAAATGTGTGCAAGAGGTTATGAAAGATGTTCCCCTTACATTACATACAATAATTATTTGCCCAAGGCTTTTCCAAATTCAAGGTAGATGTTAATAATTTTAAAGGACTTATTAGGCATCCATTGTAGACAAGCCTACCTTACCTTGTTTTCAATTTCACATCAATTTCTCTTTATCAGTATAAAAGGGTAGAGACTTTTTTAATCTTATCAAATTTGGGGCCAATCCATGCCCATAGGACTGATACATTATGTCCTTCATGATTACTCTGTTGGTGACATACATAGGTAATAGGTGAGGAGGATTTTGGTTCCATAAGCTTTTATATATACCCCTTCATGTGTCAAGTACCAGTCACCCAGATCTCCAATCACGTCATGTTCTTGCTCGGTTATGTACGAATCTTTATCTTAAAACAAATAATGCCACAATTTATAGAAAGACAATTAAAAAAAATTTATAAGTGCATCAAGAGATTTCAAGGAAACTATTCTTTGCTTCATTGGAAAGGAATGGGGACTAGTGGATGGTAATATGGTATAGAATTTTTGGAGTATGTGAGATGTTTTAGAGAGATATGATGATTGGAATGTTTAAATAGTAGACAACGTTGTATGGAATGATAATTTGGAAATATTGAAATTGAAAAATTATAACATATCTTGTTCACTATCATGTTGTTTTCCTACGTGGCCAAGAGTGCAGTAACTCAAATTTTCATCACATAATTCAGACTTTAAAGCATGATGAAATTTGGTTAGTGTTTTTAGACAAAATTAAGACAACGTAATAAACCTTGCTTGTATCACATCTACTCGATATATATATATATATATATATATATATATATATTTATATTTTAATCTTTTTTTTTACATCATATAACAGGATGTGAACTTCCCTTTATCGCAAGGATTTCTACTCTGCATTCTTCCTATCATGGTCAATTTTATTCTGAAACTTAAGCTTTGCATTGATTGTTGTCTTCATATTCTCTGTTTTATGTTTTCATTCCATTATAAATGTCAGAGATGACAAGGTTTTCCTTCCATGTGTTCCAAGAGCTTCATCTTGTGTTTTATTTACTATTTTCCTCTCGTCCTTTCATAAAGCCTCTATAGAGAGGATGCATGTAAATTCTCCCAATCATTACCAACCTTGTCATTTATGCTGGTTTTTTTAAATGGCTTGTTTATGTGATAATCGTCTTGTTCTTCCTACATATACTTTCAATCTTTCTACTCTTCAATGGTTTGATCCCCTGGCCGAGTCTTTTACTCATTCTATTGAATCATTGCTCATCCTATATGGAGAAAATTTAAGGGACACCTCTTCTTGCAAACCCACTCTTTCCCACTGCTTTCCATTTTCCTTTGCGTATCAAAAGATTCTGTTTTCCATTCTTAATTTTGAGCAATTCCTTGTGATCATATTTGAAGCAAAACCTGAACTTGAAAGTTGCTATAAATTGTTGAAGCAGTACAAGTACTAAATATTTAGATAATGGTTTGAGGTTATACATATATGTGGCCACACTGGGCCATTTTACTTTTAGACTCAATTTCCTTGGTGTCTCTTAAGCTCAAAGGGTGGAATCATATCAAACTTCAAGTTGATCTGAACACATTAACTACTTTCTTGTAAGAAAAAGTATGGATCTATAGTGAAATATACTTGATAGCTCCATGGCTCTTATGTATAGACTGAGGTTGCATTCATCTATGCATAAATTGAGCCTAGTAATAATTTAAGAGTAGAAGTGTGAATGAAAGAGAGGTGATCAACAACAAAACAAGCACAATAATAACACTCTAACACAACACCCTTCCTTTACTTGAATACGTAACAAATACATTATTAACAATCTCAACTAATCGTAATTCAGATAAATGAATGAGTGTATTACAATACCTTATGTTCTATGTGTTTATAAGGGTCTATAACATATCACACCACTCTTCATCCATGTTTTTTTCATATACTATTGACTTAAGGCATTTCCTTTGCAACATTTGGTGCAATTGATAGTTATTAATTTTAATATTAAATCCATATCATTAATGTCTATTTGTCTATATTGGACTACATTTACTAAAGTAGTTGTGTATGTGATTGATATCCTTTTACCCACCTATCTCAACCACATTTATTAATGTGAATGTACTAATATAATTCTATTTTATAAAAGCCAATTTCACTCATTAATTTTAATTTTGAAATTTATACAGAAATTAAAACTTCTAGCAGTGATTCATTACTGCCATGTTAAATGAAGAGGGGTAACAGCATGGTGGGACAACCAATACAACAAATATCACAAAAGCTGCCTGCGTCGCTAACTGCTGTCACAACCTTTGCATTCAATATTTCATGAATTATACTCTGATATGTCTATTGCTGCGTTTTATCACGAAGCTCTTGTCACTTACAGTTTTGGAGTACGTAGACACAGATATTTGCGAGACATTAATAACAATATATCCTCCAGTTGTTGAGGATATTAATAAACGCACAATTTTTTTTTTAGTTTTGCATTCCCAAGGTCAAACGCCGACTGTAAAAGTAAGGATTTTGTTTGATGAATTTATGATTTTGTAGGTCTCTGTTATAAAATTATAATCTTTACATGTGTTTTTGGCCCTTACACCAATCTTTATCAATTTCATTAGATGTGATACATCAATAATGAATCTGCTTATTTACTCGAAGGACATATTATCTTTTACGAATTAGAGTTCTGATTTTACTTTTTAAAATAGAATTTTTAAAACGCTAAACAATACTCTTGGATCGTAAAAAGAAAGACCCTATAAAAGAGTATTTCTTTTACCGCCTTAATTTTATATATACAAAAATGATAATATTTTGAAAATTTCAAGTTGTTTTCTAATATTTCTAATTACAAAATATATCAGAATTCAATTTCTTTTATATTTATGTAATTTTGAGCAACTCTCAAGTATACATAATTTTATTTAGGATTGAATTACAAAATTTGTGAGGACTAAATATCGTCATCTAACTTTTAAAATATTTTAGATTTAGATGATTTCCTTTTTCAATTAAAAAATCAATCTAAAAACAAATTTTACTCAAAATTAGACCGTGAAAACTAAATATACTCACATTTAATAAAATTAAGGACACAACCTCTGTCACAAGCATGTGAACTTTCACTGAAGAGAGCTTGGGGGCTCGTGTGTATTAGGCAGATCATGTACGTCTTTAAATGCAATCGTTATTCGACAGATAAGCTTCCGTTATTGTATTTAGAGCAGCGAGGTGACTTTTATGTTTACACATTGGCTAAGGCACCGGTGTAATTATGAAGAATATTTTTTCCCCTGAATTTGGTGATAAGTTTTTTTATAAGATTTCATATTTTATTTTGGTGTTTAAAGTAATTATTTGAATGAATAAATAAATAAATTCAAAATTTTTATATTTTTAAGAACTAATATAGATTACAGCTTAAATTTATTCTTCATAATTTTTTTTGGAATTTTAAATGAAATTAATATAAAAATAAAAATATTTGATTATTAAATTTAAATAAGATAATTGTGTTTATTGAGTTTTGGATAGATAGTAATTGATGTTTTGTTAAAACACTCATCAATATGAAGCTATTATTTAATTTTCTAATCAAAACAAGGCTATAAGGTAGCTACTACTGGCCGCTTAATTTAAATATAGTAATGTTGTTTTCTTAGTTGAAGGTTGTCTACAAGAGAAATATGCAAGTTAATATGTCGCACCAAATATACACCTAATAAATAAATATGCAATTTGTTCTTTACAGGAAAAATATGATAGTTGTAAATGATTAATAAAATGTCTACATCTATATAAGAATGATGATATCCAAGTCAATAATTAAATCTATGGTTGTAGACATTGCCATCTATGTTAACATCTATTAGATTTAGTCTCTAATATATCTATATTCATTGTTTTGAAGATAGATTATTTTATATTTAAAAATATATTTAAAATGTTATTTTTCAAAAAAAAAAAAAAAAAATTATTTTTTTATAATAGCTAATATTAATAAAATAATAAATATGTACAACAAGATTATTCTCTAATGTTAAAGTCTTTGTCCACTTAAACTTTGCATTTTAAATGTATTTAAAGTATTTGAAATTTCTTAACAAATAATTTATATCAAAAATATTGAAATTAAAATAATTTTCATATAAAATAAATAAAAATAAAATAAATTTATTAAATATTTATAAGATATGCACTAAAAAATACTATTCCCTTTTTCAATAAATCGCAAATAGAAAGTTAAAAAGTAACGAATCAATAAAATATTTGATATATAAGCAAAACCGAGTATATCCAACTCAAAATATATAACAAATAAATATGATAATACTATACTTTAAAATACTTATAATTAATTTGTTTTTTAATGTTTTTGATATTTTAATGATATAATTTTTTGAAATTAAATATTTACTTGAATGATAAATGTGAGTTGTATCTAAGTTGTACAGTATGTACGATCTAAATGTTTTCAAAATTTATTAAAGCTTAGAATTCATTTATTTAAAAATCATAATCTTGTAAAAAATTCATTAAGGATTACTGTGAAAAGGAAAAAAATGAAATGATAGTTGGATGGTTGCAATTGAAATGTTTAATTTTTATTTTTCGAAATCCATAAGATCCTTCTTAATGCAGGGGCATTAGGCCAAAACAAATTTCATGCATTTTGTTAAGACTTAGGAGTTTTTAGTTCCAAGAGAATTAGATTCTTTTTGTAATAAAATCAGTAGGTTTTTAATTAATTTTAGTCATCTGTGGAGGGAATTGTAACTGCCCTCGAATGATTAGCTGGGCATATGAAGAGTCAATTCAGTACAGTTAGGGATTTAGGCTAAAAATAGGATTTGAGGAAACCCAAGACTCTTGTCGAGTCATGGTAGGAACTGAATCGATGAACTACCCATTTTGTATAATTGAAAGCCTAAAAAGGCATTCAAAGGAGTTCCGAACTAGAGTGTGTGCAGAGTAGAAGGCCGTAGAATAGATGATCAGGCCACAGAGAAGTAAGATTTGTAATTTACTTAGTTTTAATTATGCAAGAGACATTCAGAGTCAGATTGACTTGCATATGTGACTGTGTGGTTTAGTTGAATAGTAATTGGGGAGAATCGATCCCTGGAAGGATCGATTCTAATAAAGAAATCGATTTGCTCTCTAAAATTATATATGATGAACTGGATGCATCCCGAAATGAATTGAATCTAGGCAATCACTGTATGACTAAGAAAAGGTCCGATTCTTTTGTAATTCTTGAGTTATTATGTTATGGAGGGATTGGAATTATTAGTCACTGCGTGAGGAACCAATTCATTCCTTGAAGCTGTAATTGACTTGTGCATTTTTGATAAAACCCTGTCTCTTGAGGATTCTGGTCTTTTTCGGAGTTCGTTGCTATTGAAGAAATTCGCGTTGCGAATCTCTGAGTAAAAATTGAGAAAGGGTCGGTTGGTATAAGCGATATCGATGTTATAGTAAAACCACAATACAGAATCCATGGAAGGCCTAACTGAAAGCGTTCAGTTCTCTGTGAAGGACTCACTAGTGAAACATAGGAGATTTGATCTAGTTTTGAAGGCGCAGTTCGGACCGAGTAGTAGCCGAATGATAGTGGAGTATTGAATGGAGCACAGCGGTTATAAACCAAGTTAATGAAGCAGAGTTGATAGGAAGCGGAAAGAACAGTTCGGAATAAAAAATGGAAGAACAGAGCCTTGAGTGCAGTAATGGAACTGTGACGTGAACAGTGAAAACCCGAGTTGAGCACTGTTCCAATCCCGGAAGTGGTCTTTGAAACCAACACAACCCATATAGCACCGCTTTTGGTTGAAGGAGAAACAACAAAAAAAAACGCGATCCTATAGGATCCTGCCACGTCGGCTACCTAATACCACTCATATCGCACAAATTTTAGGCGTTAAGGTTCAGCCTTTGAAATAATGCGATATGCACCAGGAACGTTCGATCTGGAGGCCGGTAGATCAAACAATAATCACGCGGTGAAATTCCCGAATGATAACTCAAGGTATGGTCCCGTTGTTTTGTGTGATTGGATGTTTATTTAATGAGTTTAATGGTGGGCCCGAGTCAAAGTCTAAGCCATAATGAGATAACCATCCTAAACGCTGTATATATTATGAGCGCTAGTGTATTTGTTAAAATTTCTCAAACCCCTTTGTTATGGTACTAAAGGGCTTAAGTCAGGAGATAGGAGAGTTATAGTCTCAAGGTTAGGACATAGATATTGTTCATAAAGTGTTGAGCGCCATGTTATTCACCTCTTGATACAATACACAAAGAAAGGGTTCGAACTATAAATATGATATTATAATATTATGGTCGGGTCGGTTTAATGCCTTTTAGGAGCCCAGTTATGATGCTGTCGAAAGATTAAGCTTGGGTTTTAATTATCGTAAGTTAAGACTTGGTCCACTATCGTAAAGGAAATAACGTTTTTTCAATTACCTTACAAGGGATAAGTCTAAGTGATTTTAAGGTCGGGGATTTTGAAGTTGGCTTATTTGCAAGAAGCGGTTTTAAATTTTTTATACTGCATTTCATTAATCAAATTTAATAAACTGATGAATGGAATTGAAAGAAGATAATTTGAGTAGGACCACAGTGAATGAAATTTATATGAGGAGGGGACTGTGGGTTTACCCGACATCACTTCTCTGAGAATTAAATGCTAATCACCACCAACGATTGCTTCCGCGGCCATTTCCCTCCAGAAATTCTGAGGAATTAATCACCGAATGACTGTTTTAATGGAATTTTTTAATTCTTGACGATGTTCGGTTGGGGGGGGGGGGGTTTTTGTGGGTTTTAATTCATTGATTAAATTCAAATTTATTAATATTAATTAGTGAGTTTAAGGCGTGGGTTGAACTTTGGTCATTTTCTTTGTGCTTTGCTTCACCTGGTTGCCTGCAAATTTGGAGTGGAGTGGGCGCCAGTGAGTACTGCCTCAACATTCACAAAAACCCCTGCGTCCTTGCTTTCTTGATCTGTGATTTCGCGCTTTTGATTGCAAATGCTATGAGAAGCAGAAACCGACGCCGTAAACGGAGAGGTAAGGTATGCAGTGACAGTACAAACAGAGAGGTAAGGTATGTAGTGACAGTACAAACTAGTACAAACCATGGCTGCAAAATCTATCGGAACCTGACCACTCCACGTGTGAATTGAACTATGAATGCACGATGCCCAATATTACCTGCATGAATATCTATGAGTTTTGCAATAAAGTGTTGAAGTTCTCAACCAATAAGATTTGAGATAATTACATTAAAATATTTTTAAAAAATCATAAATTTCAATTTATAATTTGTAACATTGGATAAATTTTTAAATTTTTTTTTTGATGCGTTATACCTGCAGGCAGCAGGTCTAATCAAGGTGAATTAATGTCGCAATTAGGAAAAATCAGGAAAAACCTAATTGTTGCAATTTGAGTTTGAGCATGTCTATGAGGATTTGCTTTGTAATAAAGTTGCTGCTTAATTTAGTTTAAATATAATTAAATTAAAGTAAAAATTAAAAATTTATGCGCTATATAGTAGTAGTTTAAATCTATCTAAATTATAGTAAAACAACTTTTGTGTTGATGATGGTAACCAATTGATAATTACTAGGACGACCCATGAGCATATGCATTTGATGTGTAGATTAGAACTGCTACATATGCTTAGCTTATTTTTGGCATCAATATGAGTATGAAAGAGTAGCTACTACCTGTTGCTTAATGTAAATATAGAAATGTTGCAATTTGAGTTTCAACATGTTTATGAGAATTTTCTTTCTAATAAAGTTGTTGCTTCGTTTAGTTTAAATATAACTAAATTAAAGTAAAAGTTAAGAATTTATGTTAGTGTTAAGGTTTACAATCAAATTAATTTAGGTTTTTTGTAAATGGCAATTTGAGGTATTTTGTTAATCCAATTCGACCTAACCACAATAACAATGTCATATTGTCTTGATAATGTTTTTGTTGAGAAAGTCATCTAAAAGCTTTTACATTTTCCTAAAACACACACACACACACACACATATATAAAGGTAGTTCTTTTTGTAAAATAAAAATTTATAATGATAAAAATAAAAATATTATTATAAGAATTTATAATAACAAAAAATATAAGTTATATATATATATATATATATATATATATATATATATATATATATATATATATATATATATATATATATGGAGGTAGGAATTTATGGTTATTATTCAAAAAATTGGATGCAATTTTACTTAAAATTAGATAGAATGATATACAACAATTAAAATATTTTGTATAGTTATATATTTGATATATTTAATGTATATTTTGAAATTTAATAATGTAATTTAGTTAACCAATTTGAGTTTTTAGATATTGGAAATATTTTATATTCTGCGCATTAAATATGCGTTTTTTTAATTACATTTTTCAATTTATAATGTTTTTTTATATATAATATAATTACATTATATAGTATAAAGCAATTAAAATTATTTAATATTCTGTATAGTTATATATTTGATATGTACAATATATGTTCTAAAATTTAATAATATAATTTAGTTAATTGTGTTTTGGAATTTTAGTTAAGAAAATCGAAATTTCTTCCTAGTGAAGGAAAGGTACAGTTTTAAAGAATGTTTTTCAGCATCTTTAGTCAAATATCTCATGACCGAAAGCATTTAAATATCGTAAAAGCAGCATTTAAAGATTCTAAATAGATAGAAGTTATCCTTCGCTCAGATAATTTTATTTATTTATTTTTTCTAACTTGATAAAAAGATTTATATTTTTAAATGTAATTATAATTTTTTTTTTTATGATTCAAATTTTCCTCCTATTGATTTGTTTTTCACAAAAATTTGCTAAAGAATCGTAAAAAAATTCAATTAAATGTATACTTTAGAATATAAATATAATAAAAACAACTCAAAATAGACAACCTCATGGACAATACAACACTAAAAAAATGAGCCGGCCAAACATCCAGTTCGGAAATTGGTGTATATAATTCCAAAAATTAAATGATCCAGTTCCAGCTGGAAGCTTTATGTGAACGATATGGCTTCTAGAACTTGTATTGAAATACTTTAATGAGATAATTTCATATTCTTATGTAGTGTTTGTGTTTTTTAAGGCAAATATTAAATATTAGAGTTCAAATTAATGTTAGTTTAGTTGTTTTTATTTTATTTTATTTATGGAATATTATTTTATTTTTACTTACTCAATAGACACTATAAATAAGTACACAGACCAAATAAATAAGTACTATATCAATCATTAACAGATAAACAGATACTATAAATAGAAATAGGTACATAGATCAAATATTCTAGTTAATTCACTACCCTGGATCCATATCTCTACCCCACAAATTGCATGAAATTTTAACTACAACAACACACTGTTGAATGTGATGGTGCTAGAAATCAAACTAATTCAATAACGAGATCAGTGTTAACAAGTTTTCTTGTCAGGCAGTATTTACACCGCTAGCTGGTCTTCGCCTTTTATTTGGCTTCTCCAAACGAGGACAGGCTCTTGAACAACGTTGTGGGAGTTCCGTCCGCTGCAAAGATATCGTCCCGTAGTTCAGGGTTATTCTACGCTTCAAATTATGCGGCGAATAGCGCTTTAAAAAGTTAGGGTTTTGTAAAGTTAGGGTTTTGTGTTGCAGCATGCACACTCACCTTCTCCAGGAACCTGGCATAATTTGGCATAATTTTGTTGTTGTTAGCTAGCAGAGCGGGCTGGCTTCGACATGACAAGGTCTGTCTGCCTCGTACAACCGTCGCCGGTAGACATTAATTGAAGATTGCGGAGCATTTTAGAAGCCTGGGATGTGTCGCTGTTGTTGTTAGCTGGTAGAGCAGGCTGGCTTCGACATGAATCACGGCACCAGTAGTCTGCACAAATATCTATGAAATTTGTAATAACATGTTGAATTTTGCAACCAATAAAATCCCAGAAAAACAAATTAAAATTATTAAAATAAATAAACAATAATAAATTTTATAGTTGAACCATGGCAAAAATATTTTTTTTTTGAAAACATATAATGTCACAATCAAGAAAAACCTGATGCGTAGGGACCTGCAGCTGCAAGTACAATAATATATTAGATAAAATAAAACTGTAATCGACCCAACATAAAAAAACACATAAAAATTAATATAAACAATATTTAATACGTTTATTATTAAATAAATAAGTTTGAAATTTTTTTTATCAATATCAAGGCTGCATGTGGGAAGCATTGGAAAGTTGTGAAGGGGCTCGACGTGCTTCTTGTTGCTGCAATGTAAAAAGTGCTTGCAACAGTGGGTTATTAAGTTTCCCAATTGTTGCGTATGAGCTCCAAGGTTGTGATACCATTAGAGGGATCCAAGGTTGTGATACCATTAGAGGGCCGCTAGTCATAAAATGCCGATTTAATTGCACAAACCATCAATCCGCTGCCGATTTAATTGCACATGATCGTGGAAATATTGGAAGGTATCATTATATTTGGCAAGAACTTCCCTCGGCTCATGAGAGGTTGGTATTATTATTTATGTGTAATAAATTTGCATAGTATTCGCCTTAGGAGATATCCAATTCGAATTATGAGGTATGGTTGATAGGGTGTTCATGTATTAATTGCTCCCTTTGGCTAGATTATATTTTTATGGTTCCTTTTGGTTTAGATTATATTTTTGGTTGATCGGCCTATAAAGTTTCTTGCTCTTTATTATGGTGCATCATGTGGTTTATTTGCATCATAGTATATGATAGGGTAATTATGCTAATAAAATAAAATAAGTAATTAAAAGGGTGAGTTTAGAATATTTTCCAATATTTTGTTCCCATCATTTTATAGTGGTATCAAAGCTACAATATTTGCCACTTGTGGGATGCTAGGAAAAAAAAATGGATTGTTATGATCACTTGGAAAGGAAGGAAGGCTAGAAGTCAATGAGGGAAAAATAAAGAGATCGTCACTTAATACCAGGGAGAGTCAAAAGAGTTAGACGAACTGATGGGTGACCACAAAAGTACAAAGCTTGAAAATGCATTAAAAAAGATCATCACCACTCAAGACACAATTGTGGAACTTCTCAAATTGCAGACCAGGCAACCTAACTTGCAAAGAAATAATGGGCAAGGTGGCTCTCATTTAGGCAGGGATGGCCCATCACATGAACATTCCAACCTTCGCAACAACCTATTCAACAAACCATCTATGCCTCCATTCTTGGATGATTCCTTCAGGAAGCGAGACTCTCCTTCACCAATTCTAGAGACAGCCACATCTTGGATGAAAGAATATGATGTGTTGCTCCACAATGTGAAAGAAACTTTAACCATCAATGAATAGTATTTAATGAGGAGAAAACAAGAAAGGAAGGCAACAGTATATGGGGGCCCTCAGTTAAATCTTGATCTAAAAAAGGTTGTGGGGAACATAACTCTTCCTTACTTTGATGGATCAGCAAGGTATTTTGCAAGACCATGGGTGCCAAATCTAGATACATATTTATGGCTTAATCCCATGTGTGAGATAGATTCCATTAAATATGCCACACTTCATCTTGATGGATAAGCAAACGAATGGTGGAAACATGGGATGATCACTCTCAGACATGAAAATATAATATCTTATACATAATTCAGAAGATTGACATAGATATTTGACAAAAAGGACCCTAATTTTTACTTCCAGGAGCTAACCCAAATCCAACAAACAAGAAGTGTTGAATATTATATCGCAGAGTTCCAGAGGCTTGCAGTAATGGTCATCGACCTCTCAATGTCTCGGATGGTCATGTTGTTCGTAGAAGGGTTGTCAGAACTCTTGCGTGGTTGGGTCATAACCTAATAACCCATGACCTTACAAGAAGCAATTAGTAGAGAAATGGATATGCCATATGCAGTAACCAATGCTAGAATCCTACCCAAACCAACTATTCCTCAAAGGAAAAATGAAGTCAAGCAACAACAAAGGGAGTTGTCAGAGAAGATCAGTTTGGATGATGAAACTAGGAAAGATATTGGGAGGAGAAGGCTATGATTCTCTTGTCAGGAACCTTGGGCATGAGGGAATCTGTGTACTAAGGGAAAGACCCATTATATTGAAGTATTTTCTAAGAGGAAAGATGAAGAACAGGGGTCAGACTCGAATCAGGGAGACTCACAAGGTATGGGGGAAATACAGCAGGAAACCCAAGAAGAGATTATTTCTTCTCTTACAAGGGTCCCAATGTACCACACTTTTTGAGTCTAGGGCACCATACAATATTAGAAGGTCACCGTGCTTATTAATGGTGGGGCCTCCCACAATTTCATTGATGTGGGATTTGTAGCTAGAAGAGGATTGACAATAAAAGAATTTGGAGGATTTATAGTTTGGATTCCTGGAAAGAATGAGAAAAACTGCATTCCATGCACCGAAATAGTCCCTAATATGAATCTAAAAATGGGGAACTACACATTTACATATAAAAAAAAATTGTGGATTGTATGGACTCCCATGTAGTATTAGGGGTTCAATGGCTATATTCAAATCGGACTCATACAGTGAACTATGAAGACTTGGAATTTTCATTTATAGGTCTGAATGGTAAGAAGGTGATGCTGAGAGGAATGCATTCATACCCTCCCAAGATTGTGACATCCAACAGGATGGAGGAAAACCTTTGACATGGGGGTATCATATGCATTGTGGAATGTTGAATCATGGAGAAGAAACTAGTAGAACAATATAGAAATTCCCCCCCTAACATTGTGGCATTGTTGCAAAAGCGCCAAAATGATTTTGGAGATATACTACGAGGACGACCACCAGACAAGGGATTTCAGCTCATCATTGAAGTAGATTGGGAAGGGATCCAAGATGTCATCACTACATGTTACCGACATTCCAAAGCATATAAGGATGAGATAGAGAAAGAAATCCAGGATTTGTTGGAATTAGGACACATTCGACCAAGCTCGAGCCCTTTTGCTTCATCTGTAGTATTGTTCAAGAAGAAGGATGCCCCCCTAAGGATGTGAATAGATTATCAGGTGCTAAACAAGAAGAACATAAAAAATTGAGACCCTATCCATAAGATCTATGAGTTGATGGATGAACTAAAAGGGGCTAAGTACTTCTCAAATATTGACCTACGCTCAGGTTCTCACAAGATCAAAGTTCGAGAACAAGACATTCCAAAGACAACATTCAGATGCCACTATGGACACTTATATGATTTCCTAGTGAGGCCTTTTGGATTGACCAACGCCCTTGCAACATTTCAATCATGTATGAGCCATGTGTTTAACAAGAAGCTACACAAATTTGTCTTGGTCTTCTTCGATGACACCCTGATTTACAGTCGAACATGGGAGGAGCATCTACCACATTTGGATGAGTTTTTGGGAATACTAGAGGCACAAAAATTTTATGCCAAAATCTCCAAATGTGAGTTTGGCATGACAAAATTTTTATATATGGGTCACATAATTGGAGGGAAAGGTGTCAAAGTACAACAAGAGAATATTGAAGCCATTAAAAATTTGTGCACTCCCAAAAATTTAACAGAATTAAGGAGCTTCTTGGGTATTTGTACTTATTATAGAATATTTGTTACATGATATTCACAACTTGCAATGCCTCTCACTAACCTGAAAAAAGGGGAGCTTTTTTATGGACAAAGACAACACATGATACGTTTGAGAAAATTAAGGAATTGATGAGTTCATGCCCAGTTCTAGCCTTAATGGACTTCTCCCAGCCATTCTTATTGGAGTGTGATGCTTCTAGGGAAGGAATTGGGGCAGTTTTAACATAGAATAATCATTTGATTGCTTTTGTGAGTAGGAAGATCCAGTATTATGAGAGCTCTTACTCCATTTATGACAAAGAAATTTTGGCAATTACGCATGCACTGGCCAAGTTTTAGCCATATCTAGTGGGCAACAGGTTCAAGGTCAAAACTGAACATAATAGTCTCAAATACTTCCTAGATCAGAAGGGATTGAACAAGAGGCATAAACAATGGGTTAGCAAGATTCAATCCTATGACTTCGAGATTGAATATGTCAAAGGAAAAAGAAATGCAGTTTTATATTCCTTTTTCTAGGAGACCAACTACCTACTCCCTCATAGACATTGTGGAATATAGGAAGTCCCATATTTTGGTGGAATACTTGAAGAATCGGTTAGCCTATGATATTCTTGATCGACAATCATCAGACAACCGACATAGAGTTTTCAATGACATTATCGATTCTAAGGAACAGATCTATTTAGTATCCAAATTTGCATCATATGAGGTAGTGGGTTCTTCCTTCATGGTTACTTTCCTCTCTGATTTAATCTTAGACTTCTTCACAATTATATTTTCATCCACATTGACTACATTAATCTTCACGTCTTTAAGTGTTGCAGGTGTTATGCAGAATTATGATCTACGGATAAATCAAATTCCCTAAGTGTGCTGCTAGGCACTTCGAACGACAGACGAAAGACTTTGCTATCACTTTCTATAAGAGTAAATGGACACACAGAATGATAGAAGAACCTACTTGCGATCTAAGCGCTTCTTCTTCTTCTTCTATCGCTTTTGCTGTAGCCTTCAATCCAACTCAAATCGCCAGATTGATCCCTGCAAGTATAACTAGAGAACAACAAACATATTGCAATATACATATACCTATTTATCTTAATCACTCAAATCGATTAGATATATCATTCAATAATCCATTGCATGAGAAATAGAAACATAAACAGATACATATATGGGAAAATGAACAACAATATTTATTAAAGAGTAGAAGGGGGACATTACAACCAATGATCGATTTGATGTCACCAGCTCCAATTTCATCCAAACCTCATCACATCCAACATCACACGAGCAACATATCAGTACTTTCACTCTCTCAAATGAGAATCCAACAACATTTCTTTACCAAAATTCTTCCTTCCCTAGCACTAGGATATGTGCTCAATTTATAGGGAAACTGATGGTAGTTTCTCATTGAATGACTTTCTAAGAAAAGGAAAGACATGTTTCCAAGTTCAGAGGTGTTAGATGGACACTTGGATTCGAAGTTTGACACATATGGACTCTTCTAGAAGGCACTGGCCATGTGGAGATTCCAGAACAATGAGAATTTCGCTCCCAATTGACCAATTCACTCTTGAATGTCGGGAAGTGAATTGCAGTGCACCCCAGAATGGAGGATGTTGCATATGAAACGTAGTTAGTCGCTTGAGAGTCAGCGTTGGTGAACTCATGAGTGATATAAAATATACTTAAAACCTTGGAAATCTCATAATAGAAGCCATGAATTATTTGTTCTGCTCTTAGGGAATATAGCAACTGAAATGTAAAGGGATGATAGACCCTATTTCATTGGTCCTGGGGATGATGTCTAGTTTGACCAGGTCATGGGGGATTATGCCCAAATTGACCTATAACATCTGCCCCCAAATCATGAAGTCGAAATAATAATAATATATTTGAATGAGATGCTTTATGATGTGATGAGCTGGAACCGAAGTGGAGTGGTGACCTACATCAATCTTACAATACATTACATCATGATATTTTCATCTTGATTATGAATTTCTGAGGGAGGCATTCCCATGCTCAGCACATAAACTATATAATAACATGCATATAGTGCAAAAATTCATCTACATTGGAATGTTTCCCAATAAAGAGATGCCTACATATATAGGCCCATGTTCGGATGACGATTTGTATGTAAGGTCACCGTAGAGATGATGTGTATAACAATCTTGAAATCGCAGCCCGAATGGCTGAAACTAGATCCGGGGTCTTCTTATCTCATTCACTTGATCGTTCGGGTACAAGTCTAACCATGCGAATATATGATTTGTATTCGAACATGGTAAGACATCATTTGATTACCAACCAATGATGTGAGTTGTTAACAAACACGAGAGAACCACCATTGATGTTAATGGCTCTCAAGGTATTGCAGTACATTTCGTAAGGCGTGAATATATGATTTGATGTCGCATGTAAAACAAAATTTTTCGATCAAAGGTCTGGAAGCGAGGATCTTGTCGATGCTGTAACAAGCCTCATGGTACTGGAAGATGACGTTTCTAAGTAAACTTCCTAGATGATGATTTGATGTTGACAGGAAGCTACTTTATTGGGAAACGAGAGTTACTGATTTCAGAGACAAAATGTGACTTGATATAGCAATGTTCATGGATGACCATCATTAGAATGAAGGTTTATGAGTATTGCAGAAGGATGAGTATTCACTAGATGAATTCTCTTAAACCTATCGACGACACTGAGATGAGTTGGTAGCATTGACCCAAAACCGAAGTGAAGGTATGATGAACCATAGGTATGAATGAACCGTCAATAATATTAACCAACCCAAACAATCACGATGATGAAGTGAAGTGTCATGTTCAAGAGCAACCTGCTACCGTAAAAGTTCTGTTCACTTTCCCAATTTTTCCCTAGTCATTTTTCGACCAGTCCCTCTTTATTTTTTAACAAGATTGAGGAGGATAACATGTGCTTGATCTGTAATTAAACCCTTCGGGAAAAAATGCATCTCTATTTAATAATTTAACGAGTCTAGCGATAAATGAAACTTGATTCTTTCCATGATCGACAAGCCCGTAACTATTTTATGTTTTAACGAGCCTAACGACAGTGACATCCCAGTCCTTTCTCATATTTAGAGAGTTTGAAAAAGAGGACAAAAGAAAACTCCATAAGTAATTTTTCGTAAATTTGTTGCTAATATCTGAAAAACTGTAAAATGATATCTGAGAGAAACTCCTAGCCATGTTCGACTAAGGTTTTCCTTTTTGGTAAATAATCTATGTTAGTTCAGAAAAGGGTTAAAATTATACTGAGTAGATGTCAATTCATTTACTTTTACGAGCTAAAAATACAATTTATCGGTAATATTTTCACATTATCAGAGTCTGAAAAGAGCTAAAAGAAGACTCCAGGGGTTCCTTTTTCGTTGTTCTCGAAGCTTGAAAAAGAGATAAAAGTGCACTTCAAGTCCTTTTTTGTTGTTATAAAAGCTCAAAAAATAAGGATAAAAGTATGCTTTGTGGTAAAATCATTCTTGAAATAAGTGTGCACGACTAATCTACTATGTCAGCATTAAACATGTTCAGAACAACATCAAATGGATTAAAAATACCTATTTCATGATAAAAAATGAATAAAACCATAGTCACATCAATAAATATGATTTGCAAATAATCAAATGACTAATTAAAAGAGTTTTACTATTCATTTTTACCATTTGAAAGTTACCATTTGCATTTTAGAGCTCTGAACCTGTTTTTTCCTTTGAACTTCAGCTGTTGATTGCGATCGATCATGTGGACTATTTTCCTCGCCATTTGATCCAGGTTGGTGCCATAAACCTCCTATTTCCTTCAGTAGTCATTTTTTTTCATTTCATTGCAATTTTTTAGGGATTTGTGCCCCTTAGGGTAATTTTATTTTGCATACAGGGAAACACACCCTTGAATGTCGAAAGGTGCATTGCAGTGCACTAGAATTGAAGGCCAAGTGCACTTGCAACGCACTGTCTCTTGTCTAGGGGTGTGTTTGACGCATTTCACATTTTTTCTCTTGAAAATGTGCCCAAATTTTACTTATTGTTTTGCATGAAATGGGTCCTTAGAGTCTTATGGTTGTGTTTCAGGGATTGAACGGACCAAAATGACAATTACTTGGAGGGAATGAGAACATGAGGAACAAAACATGATTTCCCTAAATGATCTAGGTACTGTAAGAGTCCTCAGAGGTTGTGGGTTGTTGAAGTACTTCCATCTATTGGATATGAGGCAACAGATGGAACTATTGGAGTTCCTTGTTCACACATGGGATTCGACGAT
The DNA here is from genome assembly GCA_034641835.2 of Pinus albicaulis. Taxonomy (NCBI): domain Eukaryota; kingdom Viridiplantae; phylum Streptophyta; class Pinopsida; order Pinales; family Pinaceae; genus Pinus; species Pinus albicaulis. The sequence continues at coordinate 401,433,920 of CM076584.1, forward strand.
TAAGGAATTTCATATTGGGGACAAAGTGGTCCCAATTTTAGTGGAGAATATCTATTTTCTGACAGGCTTGTCGAGGAGAGGCCTACTCATTTCTCTCTCAGGATCTACTCTCGGATGAGAGACGGTGAGAGACTATATATTGAAATATTGCAATCCAGGGGCAGAACCTAGCAAGGATGGGAAAATAAACATCTTCGATGCTCATGATTTTCCATTGAGAACCATATTATTCATGATCCCAAAGCTTGCTAGTAATGCTACACTACATGTAGCGAAGAGATCTTATATGAAGTATGCACTAAAGTGTATGGAACCAATAGTTTTCAACTGGGCTAAAGTTGTACTCTCTCAAATGAAAGAAGAATTGAGCAAGGAAAAGGGAGGAAGGAAGAAAAATTTCATCTATGGTTTGATTGTCATTTCTTTTACCTTAGAGCGGATTCCACTGATGTAGCCTCAACATGTGACGTTGGGTATATCTAACTCTACAGATCCAAGGATGTAGAGATAGGTATAATTGATGGCTAGACATGTTGGTCAATCGACAATTGTGTTCTCAACTATATTCTTTGCCTAGTTTAGATGAAATATTATCGCCATCGATGACTATGCATATGCAGGCATCGACTTCCGAGGAGATCTAGATTTAGCTTTACCAGAAGGTGCTCAGTGGGGTGCAATTGTTAAGAATTTTTTGACCATGTTTTTTTATTTTTCTAAGGTTTATACATGTTTTTTTATTTTGATGTTTTCTCAAGACTAAACTAAAGTTTTGATGTATGCAAATGTAGGTCGATTTCGACCAATGGGAGAGCCATAGCATGGAGCGGATGAGCCAGCAGAGAGGGCTATTGGTAGAGCAGTCCTTCAGGATTTAGATATGGCTGAGACTCTTGTTGAGCTTTAGTATCACATACAGGGGTTGACCTTCGAGATTTCAAATTTCTAGATCGAAGAGTTACCCATGCAACTGCAACGCCACACTATTGGCGTTCCTAACCACTGGATGCGGATACTACATAGGATAGCTAGATTATTAGAATGTTATCATGAGCACCACTAGTTTACTTTTGACATATTGCATACATGTTGAGGTCAGATGACCAATGTGTCTTGGGCACAAATTTTGTAAATTCCTATAACTATATATCTATTTGATTTCAGTATTTTCCTATGTTTATTGTGCAATCCTATTCAATTATGTGAATGTATCTTTACATGTGTTTCATATGTCTATTTGTAACATAAATTGCTAAAGAATCAATTAATGTGTTCAAGTTTCTGGAAATGTGTTGATATCAAAATGTCTTTCCAAAAGTCGAACTCTTAGGAACATACGATGCAGTGTTGAATTTCTAACAGTATAAATACTAGTAAGTTGCAGTACCACAAGTTGTGAGTCTAACCTAATAATTATGTGTTTAATACCAAATGAAATGGCATCAGAGAGAATTTTGATCAACGTGATATAATCAATGATATTGTTTGTAGATCGACTGATACAAATCCCTCGAAAACTCACTAACTCACCATTTGAAGTGAAAATGGCCCACGCTGCAGAGGATAGATTTCGCATACTACGACTAGCACCATCAGCATACCCAAAAAATGGTTCTAAAGATTCAGACATATGTGATGAAATGTAAAGAAGATTACTAACTTCAAGAAAATTCTAGAAAACAAACTATGACAACAAATGCAAATCAATAGCATATATACAATATAATACAAAAAATTTACTACGCTCATGATTAAGCATAGTAATGTTTAAGATAAAACCCATTTCGGGGCGGTGCCAATGAAATTCCATCGTAGTATACCAACTCATAGGCACCCTTAGTAAGAATTTTTTTGACAATACAGGGGCCATGCCATAATGGCTCAAATTTCCCTGTACCTATTACATCAGCTTCCTGATCATAAAAAAGAACCAAGTCACCCTCTGAGAAAATAAAAGGATGGACATGCTTGTCGTATTACGCCTTTATACATCTCTTATGCACTTCATTGGCGAATTGGGCTTCACGACATATTTCATCAAGAAGGATGAGGTTAAAAAGACATGCTTATTTAGAAAAGGTTTCAAGTAACAAGTCGATTGCGAGTTTTAATGATGGTATTTCACATTGGATTGGAAATATAGCTTCAAGACCATACACCAATTGAAAGGGGGTAAATCAAGTTGTGTTTCTCACTGAGGTTCAGTATGCCCACAAAGCTGAGTACGAGATTAAATGGAAATTTCATTTATGAGCTCCTATCATTCGTTGAAGCATTCATTTAAGAGTATTGTTAATAGCCTCAACTTGTCCATTTGATTGTGGATAATGAGTAGAAATATCATGTGACAGTCCTAATTTGGCAGTCAATTCATTCATCATATGGTTGTGAAAATGTGAACCATGATCTGTGACTATAGCCTGTGGGACTGCAAACCGTGAAATGACATGATTAAAGAAAAAAATGCAACTATTTGTCCTGTGTTGTTGAATGTAGGCATCGATTCGGCCCACTTGGTAAAGTATTCTACTGGGACAATAATATAACCATGCCCCCCAGATGAACGAGGGTTATATGTCATGAAGTCAATGCCCCATTTTGAAAATGGTCCCATAGAGACAATAGGATGCATTGGCATTGGCTGTTTGCAGATTTTACGATCAAATATCCAGCACGCATGACAACTTATAACCGCGAGGATGCAGTCACAAAATATGGTAGGCCAAAAGTAACTAGTGCAGAGTATCTTTTGTGCGGTAGCGTATCTAGAAAAATGTCCACCACAAGCCCCAGCATGACAATCATTTAAAACCTTTTCAGCATCCTCATGAGTGGGGCACCCTTTTAAAATTGTATCGACACCATGACGATAAAGTGTATCGTCGACGATCAGATAATCTTTGGCTTGATATTGAATACATCGTTGGTCAGAGCGAGAGGTTTCAGGAAGAAAAGTTTAGGTCTGGAGATAAATGATAAAATCCCCGTACCAAGGAAAAGATGATCTGATTAGAAACAAAGAATCATTAGGAATAGATGGTTCCAATGTAGTAGCAGTACTATCAGAGGGAAGGTCAGAGAGAAGCTCAACCAAAACTAAATACTTCTTTGACTTGGATTTGATGAATTCCAAATAAAATTCCTGCAAAATGACAATCCATTTTGAATAATTCCCCCCCAAAAATTGACGTGATAAGATGTAAGTCATGGGGTTGAAATTCGAAGTGACGATGGTCTTCCGGAACAGGATATAGTGACGAAATATTTGGACAACTTGAACAGCTGCCAAGACAAGATTTTCTATGTATGAATACTTCACTTCCGTATCATTGAGATTACAAATCAAATAATAGATTGGATGTTCTATCCCATTTTATACTTGGATCAATACCATAGCAATGGTCTTATTAGTCGTGACGATATATAAGAAATAATCACTTGATAATTGGGGGGATACATTAATGACGCCTGGACAAGTGTATCCTTGACAACACCAAACGAAGCTTGTGCAACTTGGTCCTAATGGAAGGGAATGCACTTTTTCAAGAGCTGAGTAAATCCTTTAGCCATTTCAGCGTAGTTGGGTATGAACCTCCTTAGGAAGTTAGCCTTTCCCTGAAGTTTCTGTAAATGAAGAAAATTTTATAGTGCAGGAAGATCAAGAATGGCCTGGACCTTCCATGGGTCTATTTGAATTCCTTCTTTTGAGATGACTGTTAGCTCCCTGTAATAAACAAGATTGGCAAAGTCCGGTTGCAGGGAGAAACATCGTTTCAACCACTTTGGGATTCTAGGATCTAGTCCTCCTGAATCCAGAGATGGATCTCTCCAATAAGTGCAAAGATGGATTTGTCTTTGAAGTTTGGGGTAATGATATTAGGCTAGTTATGAAGGCCAAGGGTTTGTTTTGCTTTTTGGACGGTTGAGCATGATTATTATTTGAGGGGAAAGTTCTAAGTGAAAAAAAGTTTCAAAGGTGAGAAGTTGCAAGTGAATAGAACAAATTTGTCTAGAAAGATAGATATAACGCGCTGGTTTTTAGTCCATTGGGCTATGGAGTCATAACAGGGCTTTAATTGAGCAACAACATCAAAAGTGATCCAAGGGGCAAGTCATCTATATCATAAGATTATTGAGATTAAAATGATGGAATGGAAACAATAAAGTGTTGGAGGGGTGGAAAGTGATAATAATTTCACCAAGGATTTATAGTCAATCCAAACAAGAAAAGCCTCTTAAGTAACTGTTTAAAACCAACCAAGAACAGGGCTAACCATAGACTTCTTGGGAAATTTTGTATTAAAGCAGCTTAATTGACAAAGAATCCAGTAATCCGCATAATTACGTTCAGAAAGTATGAAAAGACATAAGAGAAAACAAAGTGTAACCTAAGATCAGATAAGTTACTTTTAAATCTGGTCTGCTTTCAGTCAACACCAATGGAAACCTTCAGAATCTGCCTTTGGAGAATAGAAACTAGAAACAGGGCAAACCATCACTTTTCTAGTCTAACTTTAATAAGCAAATGATGAAAATAACTTTCAAGAACAATGTTTAAAGCAAACAGTAGGACGAGGGAACTCCAACATTCCTAACTGCTTAAACTGTATTGAATCATTCTTAAATAAACAAATTGGAGGAAAACATTGAGATAAAGCTTATTAGTGAGAGAAGGGTACTAGTAAACATTAAATCCTAACTCTATAAATGTTGTTCTTTATCAGAGAATAGTGAACAATATGGCATACATAGAAGGAAAAAAATAACAAAGAAAGGGGCACTTCACTAGTGATATAGACTAGGATCCCAAGAAAAAGCTTGTTATTGATGTCAAACCAGTTACAGTCTTCAAGTCCAATGTTTCATTTCAGCAATCATCTTCACTTCTTAGCCTAAATATTCTAATCACAAACAGAGCTTCAAGGGCCAGTGAACACTATTTACAAGTAGGAGTTTCGAGCCCAAGTATATTTCAAAGTTCTGCAACCAACAATTTCTCATCTTCTACAGAAGTATTTATAGAAGAATGAGGAGGTGAGATTTGATAAAAGATCTCTCAGGACAATTAAAAAGAGTGATGAATTCTCGGCCTTTGAGGGCCTTGATGAAGAAGTTTACAGGTGTTTCATTGTATTAATTGATATACATTAAAGATTTTAAGCTCGGTGGGAGCTCTTGTTGACTTTTAAGGCTTTGCGTTATGTTGGAGTAACTCTGCTGATATTTTTTCATTAAGTTTATGTGCAGAATTAACTTCTTTGGCTGCGCTGAGGTGAATATCTGATTTGATCAATCACTTCGGCCTCTGTTTGAATGTTTTGAGGCACAGGTGGCTTTGTGGTAGCTGAGAGGAATCCATTTGCCTCAGATGTGGCGGTGGAGGCCTTTCCGTCTGATAAAACACTTATGATTTTATTTTAACTGTGTTTTAATTCTAGGGATTAGGATTTTGATAATCATTCTTAGCCGTAATCCCAAAATTTTCTTCAATCCTTCTGTTCTGCCGCATTCTGTCTTCAAAAATGATACTCTTTTAATTATGATTTAAAATCACTGTGTATTGTTGATGTGTGGGCTGCGCAAGGCTCTCAAGGCATCAATGCCCATGAAGCATCGACAAAACGTGGATCTTGAAACCTGCGAACGATTTTCCTTTTATGAATCGAAGGCATGGGAATCGTCATTCCCGGCCTTCAGCCTTTCTTTCAATATAACGAATAAACCTTTAAACACCTGCAAAACACAAACAATATTTAAGAAATCCTACATTGTGGGTGAACTGCTTCAGAGGGCATGGGGAGAGAGCATGGCCGTTGGATGGCATCATCCAATGGTTGAGATTGATCAGAGGAATTCAAAGGGAAGGCGGAAGAAGAATTTGAATCGGAGCTATCGATCGTGTAGAGATCGACGGTCAAGAGCTAAGGTGAATAAATAATGTGAAGGGGTCACATTATTCGAAAAAATAAAATAAAAATGGAAAAAAGGTTTAAAACCTTTGTTTTGGCGAAAAATGGTCGAAAATCATGTTCAGGGTTCGGGACAAACGTGGGCCGTTGGATGAGATCGGCCCACGCGATCAACAATAGAGAACAAGTGCCGATAAACCTTAGAAACATGCCCGAACATCAAACCTTTGATAAAATTCAGATGAATAAAAACCCCCGGGTCCGGAAATGCTGACTGGACGAGGAATAAGGGCGATGAATTTTGGGCCGTTGATCTATAGATCAGATCGATGGCAGAGATGCTTTTAATATCGCGCCGTACTTTGGACTAACTGTCGGGCTTCTTCAGAGAGCGATCACCATCCGATGAGCAGCCTTAGATCGGATGGCGCACATCAATATCGCGCCCACTCCATGTCTGACATTTAACGTGTGATGAGGGCAGTTTTGTCAACAGTGCTCAAGGCGACGTGTCAGTCGGTGTATAGAATCGCTGCGAAATGGAAAAAACCGCCCCCCTCTCAAAAGCGGTGCGACGAAATCTGCGTGGGTTTGCAACAGTACGTGGCTGGCGAGGACCACCGGGGCGATGGATTGCACGCCGTCGATCTGCAGATCAGATCGACGGTGGAGAGTGAGTTGAACTTTGCACCAGTGGAAAAACTTAGGACATAATAAAAAATCGACAATTTTATATAAACAAAGTTTTATAGTTCGGGGGGGCGAAATATTAATTTTCGATATGGTTTGGCGCCCGACTGTGGGGTCTTGGTCTATATGGAATGGTAATAGGCCCGGGGTGTATTCAAATAAAGGGCCAATCGTAGTCGAAGCTTCAGGTTTGGGCTTTTCAATCTAACCATTTAACTTTTCCGATGCGATCAGCGCCTTGGGACTTTAACCTTTGGTCCCGGGAAAAAGTAATATGAATGAAGTGGAGGGGGCGGAGTTATATATATATGTGACCCAATCGCATCGGAAATTTTGATGCTAGTCTATCAATCAACCCTTTGTGAATTTCTCCGATGCGATTGCGCGATCAGGTCTTTTTAGTCTAACCATTTTTTTATCAAAAATCCGTTGTAAGGGCGCGGTAGACCAAAACTTTGGAAAAAGAGTTTTTTGATTTAACAAAGGAAAAAATAAATCGGACAGGGTTTATTCATTAGTTTGAGTGCCCGATTTCGGGCCTCTGGTTTCATGAAGCGGCAAAAGGACCGGGGCTCATCTATAACAGAGCTAATCGCATCGAAGATTTTTGTGAAAGCCAAAGACTTGCTCTCATTGATTACTTCCGATGTGATAAGTGCCTGATGGTAATAGCACCTGGTTCTAGGGCATGGGCATGTGGGGGAAGTGGTTTAAGACTTAGCCCAAGGGAGATTAAGTTCTTAGTAATAAAAAAAAAAAAATTATGAATTTTTTCAGAGTTTTCAATGGATTTTGGGGTTTCGGAATAGTTTAAAAATGAGTTTTAAACTATGGAAAATGATTTTCTTGAATGGAAGGAGAGGAATCATGAAAATAGAGGAGTTTTATGGAGAAAAAGGGGGAGCAAAAATTAAGGTTAGTTTTGAGTGGAGGAAGGGGAAATTGATGATTTTGCAGCAGTATTTTCTTATGAAATCAACAGAATTTCTGAGTATAAAAAGGGAACAGTAGTGGAGATTTGGAGAGAGGCATGAGGCCTTCAAGAGTCTTCAAGAGCCAACAATTTTTAGCAAATTAAATTTGTTCCTTGAAGGCTCTAAAAATTTTTAGCCACCTTTTGCTATAAAAAAATTTATAGGTGGCTAACAGTGGCTCCACTTGGGGATGGTGCCTTCTTTAAGGCATCAAGAACTTCAGACTTGCATTCTCTGGGAGGCTGAACTGTGCCACATCCATTGTGTTCTCTAGGAGACTGACCTGTGCCTCATCCATTGGGCTGCTTTTATTTGCTTGAATGATCTTGCTCTGAAAACATATTAGCAGCCATAAAAACAATGGATATTTCATCAACAAGCTTTCTGCCTACCCAATCCTACTGATCTAACATTTTTTCTTCTTTTAGAGTGCACTTGGATTAGAAAACTCTTTTCACAATTTTTTATTCTTTTGAAAGCATAAAACTAATCTAATTCTACTCCTTATTTCTCCCTGAACGCAGATTAAACAGTTGAGTTCAGATGCTTCTCTACCTATTCTATCAATCTATTAGGATTAAACAGTCTAACAGATTTTTATTCTTTAAATTCTACAACAGAAATTTAAAAGCATTCATGTTAGGATTGAACAGTCTAAGTTGATGCTAATCTATGGCATAAAAAACAAGCTGCACATAGATATTATTTTGCAGAAAATTAAATAAAAAATGGAAGGCTTAAGATCTGAAATTTCAAAGCATTTCCTTCCCCTTTTCTACAGCTCTGTTTTGACTACTGTGTGAGTTGTTTTCTTCATAATATGGTTCATATTTTGAGCTGATTAGAACCAGTTTTACATCTGTTTTGACTCAAAAAATAAAATAGATTTGATTCATCTCTCTTTGGAAACTTAGGTTCAGATTTTGAGCATGTTTGAACCCTTAATTTGTATCCTAATCTATCTACTGATAAGCCAAGATTAAACAGTTTGGAAAATCAAATTTACTATCCTATCAGTAGAAAATTTAAAGCTAATTAGTCAAGATTAAGCTTTTTGACTAACTAGAAGTGTGTTCTTCCGGAGTGGCATTTGAGCTTGCACACTTTCAGATTTTTTTCTCTTTTTGGTGTGGGGCTATACCTTTCTTGTTTTCACAATCTGCCCTCTTTTGTTTCTTTTCTTTGTTTTTGTATTTTTTATTTTTCTAACTTTGAATGCAATGGTGGATGAGATATTTATAATGAGAAAAATATAAAAGGATTTAAACATAATATGGATCAAGAGAAGTAATGCTTAAGCATCCTGCCATTAACAGGACCCCCAAACAATTCTGCTCCATCCAACTCCTGCAAGAAAAATGCATTATTACCAGCAGTTGAATGGATAGAGTAAGGGCCAAGCCATAAGTTTTCAAATATCTCGTGCTTGCCCTTGTCTTCCCTCCTTGAGTGCCACTTGAAAACTTTGTCCCCAACTTTGAAATTGCTGGCCTTTGTTCTTCTGTCAAAAAGCTTTTTAATGCTGATATGCTTCTGCAATGCTTTGTTATAAAATTCCTCTCTGGTTTACTGAAGATGAATGGTCTGATTTATTCTGCTGATTATGTCATTTTCTTCAGTTTGCAACTCTTGGATCAACTTCGTCACTGGTACCCCAAGGCTGTTTGGAAAAATTGCATCAGTACTATACACAAGCTGGAAAGGTGACATGCCAATAGATTTCTTCAAAGTCAATCTGTCAGCCCAAAGTGCATGAACTAGCTTTGTGTGCCAAGAATTTTTATTGTCCTCCAATAGTTTCTTGATTATGTTCACTAAAATTTTGTTTGAGGATTCTGCAAGTCCATTACCTTGAGGGTATTAGGCCGTGGAATGCTCCAATGTTATCTGATATATATGACGGAACTCAACCATCCTCTTTGATCCAAATGCTGTTGCATTATCAGTGATGATCTTGGTAGGACAACCAAATCTGGAGAGAATGTTAGTCTCCATGAATTTTATAGTAATTTAATCATTGGCCTGCCTACAAGGTATGGCTTCTATCCACTTAGTGAAATAGTCTGTGGCAGTGAAAATCCATCTATGCTGGGTAGAAGATGGGGGATTTTCTCCTATGAAGTCAAGTCCCCACTGTTGAAAAAGAGCTTCAACAGTGATTGGATGTAGAGGTAGGGGTAGCAGTTTTCTTTTGCCTTCAAAAAGTTAACATTTATGATAGGTTATGATCATCTTGTGTATATCAGAAAAAAGAGTAGGCCAATAGAAGCCAGCCCTCAAAGTTTTGTTGGTTGTTGTCTTCTAGTATAAATGACCTCCACACTCTCCTTCATGGAACTCGTGCTTAACATTATGTGCATCAAATTTAGGCAAACATTTAAGCAATAGACCACTTGCATTTTTCCAATAAAGACATTTATCTATAATGCAATAGTTTATAGCTTTTAACTTTAGGAATCTTGCCTTTGTCTTTGTCAAACCAGGAAGTGTATTCAAATTAAGCAAAACATAAATAATATCAGAATACCAAGGAGAATTCCTAAAATGGTCTTCAACAATAGGAGTTGAGAATCCTTCTTGGTTATCCAAAGCATTAATCATATTAATATCAAGAACTTCAAAATTGGATTCAGCCATTAATCTAGCTAGACCTTGGCCTTTGATAAGTTTAGTAGGTTTTATCTCTAAATCATATTCAAGAATAACAACAATCCACTTAACTCTCTTACCATTTGGGTCCTGTGTTAGAATGTCTTTAAAAACTGAGTTTGGGACAAAGGCAATGATGTGTGAGTGAAGGATGTACACTCTGAAGTCTTTCAAAGCTTTAACCAAAGCAAAAGCTTGGTTCTCCATAATGTTATACTTCAGAGGGGCATCCCTCAATGCCTTACTAAAGAATGCAATAGGCTGCTCTTTCCCTTGTGAATTTTTCTGTAAAAGGACAACAACTATGGTATGTTATGATGCAAATGAAAAAAAATAATTTTTTTTTGAAAAATCAGGACTTATAAGAACCGGTGTTTTGGTTAATGCTTGTTTCACCAATTCAAAGGACTTATTTGCTTCCAAGGTCCATTTTACCCCTTGATCCTTCTTTAACATGTTTGTAATATTTGTAAGGAGCTCAGCCAAGTTGGGGATGAACCTTCTCAAAAAGTTAATCTTTTCAATGAAAGACTGCAACTCCTTGATGTTCCGAGGATGAGAGATTTGCAATATGGCCTCATTCCTCTTTGGATCTATCTTTATACCCTCCTCAGAAATAATGTGCCCAAGATGTTTACCTTCTTGGAGACCAAATAGTGTCTTCTTAGGGTTTAAGGATATCCAAAAATTTCTTCATTTCTCAAAAAAAATTCTTAAATGTTCTAAGTGCTCTTCATCTGTTTTTGAAAACACAGTAACATCATCAAGATAGATAATGATCAAGAATCCCAGTTCCTCCGAGAATGCTATGTCCATGGCTCTTTGAAAAGTTGCTCAAGCATTCATTAGACCAAAAGGAATTTTCATATACATGAAAGTGCCCCATGGTGTAGTAAAGGCTGTCTTTAATTGATCAGCAGGGTGAACTAAGATCTGATTGTACCCTGAGTAGCCATCAAGCAAAGAAATTTTTTTCGACCCTACCATTCTTTGTAAAATATGATCCATCTTAGGTAAAGGGTAGTTGTAATTTAATGAAGCTTTGTTTAAGTCTCTAAAGTATATACAAAGCCTGATCTCTCCAGTTTTCTTCCTAACTGACACCAGATTAGACACCCATTCAGAATATCTAAATAGGGACAATAATACCAGCCTCATACATTTTCATGATCTCCTTCTGAACCAAAGGCAACTGAACAGGGTTTATTCTGCGCAGTTTCTGTTTGAATGGTTTTTGGTTTTTTTTTAGAGGGATTTTGTGTTGTATTATTTCAGTGTCATAGGATTTAATATCTTCGTAACTCCACGCAAAAACATCAGAAAACTCTTCAAATAGCTCTATGTATTTGAGTTTAATGTGAGTTGGTAAAGTCTTAGACAGTTTAACCATCATAGGTTTAAGTTCACTGCCAATATTTCACTCTTCCACTTCTATCTCTACAGGTTCCAGTTTTTGCTTCTTGGCCACATCGTTAAAATCAAACAACTCTTCTAATGGTGCCAGACCGCTTGGCAAACTTTCATATTTAGAGTGCAGAGTTTCTAACTCCTTTATTTCTAATTCTGCATTCATCTCTGTTTTATTTTCAAGTTTTCTAGATAACAAGTTTACTTAGCAAGTTCAGGGGACCTTTCTTCTTTATCAAGAAAATTTTCTTCATTATTGCAGTCTGTTTCATATTCTGAATCTGAACTGTGAAGTTCAAATTCATTTCTGAACTGCATAAAGTCTTATATTTGTTTTTCTCTGTCAAAAAATTGCCAATATTTCTTGTTGTCAGGAACGACTGGTCTGAATTTAATCTGAGTTGTGCAGTCTTTGGTTTCATATGGCGTTAAGCATGTTTTAGCTACAAAGGCTAAATTGTGGGCCACAATATTTCTTTTTCTTGGGACAAAAATCAATTTGGACTCCTCAAAATTTTTTAAAAGGTCCATGGCATCGTTTTGATAGGCCCTAAGTCTGGGATGATTTGCGTTATACTCCCCATTGACTTGCCTAATGAATAACTCTGAATCCCCATACACATTGATTCTTTTGGCTCCTAACTTCTTCAACAATCGTAAGCCTAGAAGAAGGGATTCATATTCCGCTATGTTATTTGAACACTGGAAGTTTAATCTATAGGAAATAATTTCTGTGTGGTTGCTTTCAGTGTTACAAATCCAAACCCCTGCACCAACATTGTTCCTAGTGTAGGATCTGTCAAAATACATACTCCATAGAGGACTATTTTCGGTTTCGTCTGTTTGGTTACCGTCCTCTTCAATTACTGTGCTTTCTATTTGTTTATGATTAGCGACACTTAATTCAATTTGTTTTGACTCTTCAGGTTTTTTGTTAAGTGGAGGCATGTCTTCTTGAGTGTCAAGGTTTAAAAGCAAAGGACGCATGACTTGTAGTTCAAAACCCATATTTGGTTCGTTGTTTTTTAACGGTTAGACAAACTGTTTTGACAGTTCTGTGGTGTTTACCTCCTCCTCTCTATCAGCCATAAACTCTGTTAAAGTTACTTGTTCATCCAATGTTTCTTCATAAAAAGGATAAATGAATCAAGGCATGTGTTTACAGAGTATAAAGGGGAGTTTTGCGGCCTGTCTTGACTTGTAACTATGTATTACATATGGGACTCCCTGTAAAGTCTTCTCGTCTGATTGAAAACAAGGATAGTTGCATAGGTCATGTCCATCTGCATAGTACCCTGTAACTTAGCCCCCCAAGATCTAGATAATAACATTCCATACTTTGGGGGCACATCAGCCACAACAATGTCCATGACTAAGCATTTGGCTAGGATCTATGCTAAGCTAAAGTAGAGGTCTTTGATTAATCCTAAACATTTTACTTTGCTCGAGTGAAAGGAGTATAGATCTTTATAAGGTCTGGTGATTTCTAGACCAAGGCTCTCCATCAGAGCTTTAGGCATTAAATTATGAGAAGCCCCAGAATCATGCATAGCGTTGTGCAAAATCTTGTCATGAACGTTTAAACTCACATAAAAGGGAGGAACAGGTCCCTCTTGATATCTACCTTCAATATTTGGACCGAAAATAAGCTCTGGCTGGTCATCATTAAGATTGACTGTATCCTCATTTTCCTCTATATTTAAAGCCTTCAAAATTTGGGTCCTATATACATGCTGGGAAGCTAACTCAGTCAAAGGAATAGGGATTTTTATTTTGGAAATTTCCTGCTCCAGGCTGAAAGGAATTTGATTCTTTAAGGTACTTGTTTTAGCCTTATTAGCTGTCACTCTATCAGCAATATCAGCTTGCTGATTTGTTCTATTTACTTTTGACAAAATTGTTTTAACAGGAGTACTAGCTGAGATGTTAGTACTACTAATGTTTGTGCTCTGTTTTTTCATTTTTTTGAGTGCCTTTCTCTTTACCATTATCAGAATTTACGGCCACTACTTTGTCCTTTTGTTTGACTATTCTAGGCTTTATCGTAGTGCTGTTTTGTGAAGATTTGTCAGAGGTTTTAGTATTCGGAGTTTGTTGACTGGTTTTGCTTCTAAGGTCATGTTCTTTTTTAGATTCTATGATGATATTTTCCATATATTGATAATAATTTTCATCATCATCTCTTCTGTCATCATAAAGTGTGTATAGACCTTGTTTTCTATCATAATGAACCTCAAAGTCATCATTATCTACCCCCAGCATGTTGATATCATCCTCCTATGTTATTTCATCTATTACCTCAACCTCGCTTACATAGTTTTGATGAAAGGAAGGAGTGATCTGTTGATCATCTTCCCTAGGTCTATTTGGAGGTTGGTTCCTTCTAAAATTCTGGTTTTGGTTCTGATTTCTATTTTGAGGATCATTTTGGTTTTGAATGGCTTGTGCTCTCTTAATTATGCTCATCTCTTTCATCATTTCTTCCATCATTCTCTTCATTTTTGAGTTTGAAGTAGAGGGTGTAGATTCCTCTTTAAAAGATACTCTCTTTTCATTTTTCATTCTTGCTCTCTTCTCCATTAAGTTGACTTCCACAAAAAGAGCACCCTTTTTCATCTCTTCAAGAGTTGCAGGATCTATTTCCCTTAGCTGATAGGCCATCTCAGGGTCGAACCCTTCAGGAAACTTGTTTAAAGCTGAGCCTTGTGGAGGTTTTAGTTCTGGGGAAAGTGCATTATATACGCTATTGAATTTGGTACAATAAGCTTGTACACTTTCCCGCGCGTTTCTATGGAGATTTTTGTAATTAGAAAGGACTTGAAGAGGGTTTTTCTTTACTTCCCATTTGTTTAAGAATGTTTGATGGAAGGCTTGGAGATCATTTATACTATGGGGGGTTAAACCTTTAAACCATTTTCTTATTTCTCCCCCTAAGCTCTGAGAAAATAATCTAAGCTTGACAGAATCATCATCAATTTCATTTCTGTCAAAGTATTCATTCATCTTATCCACATGTTGTGATGCAGTTGTAGCAGTGCTAGCATCATACAATGGAATTTTGGACTGATAGTCCTGTGGAAGATTGACTAATGGAAGAGGAAGGACTAAGAGAGCATACCATGCTGCCATGATATGTGGTGGGGGTGGATTCACAAGGTGTGGATTAACAAAAGGGAAAGTGGGATGAATTGGAGTGCTTTGGACAGTGAATGAAGGATAAAGGGATGTGGATGGAACAATAGTAGATTGCTGAGATGATCTTCGATGAGAGACACCTAAATTGTGAAGAAAATGAAAATCAAGAGGTGTTGTTTCTATACTACCAAGATGTTCACTTGTCTCCAGGGATGAAAGTGAAGACTTAGAGTCTAGCTGAGTTATATCATCAAATGACCTAGTTCTAAATGGATTTACTAAGTCAGCTTGTGATTGTTGTAGAACTATAAGATTTTCAGGAACTGAACTAGCTCTGAAGGGTGATATGAAAACAGTTGACAATTTAATCCTAGGAGACTTCCTAAGGATACTTTCTGGGTTACCAACTATTTCAGGTGGATCAGGGTCAGGATAGGCTCTAGCATGAATCTTTCTAGGAGCCACTATGCTGTGTTTTTCAGACCCAAATAAACAAGAAAAGTTCAACCAGGTATGAAAATATTTAAGATGTCAACTAATATGTTTACACAATTTTAATCCTACAGTCCTCTAACTGAGTTTGAATGATATTATAATGATAAGGGTTCTTCCCAGTGGAGTCTTAAGGTTTGTCCAGGATTGTGGAGTCGCCAAGTGGAAGTTTTTAGCTCTTTTGGAGGTAAAAGGTTTTATGGTCCACCACCATGTTTATTGGATACCAATCTGAAATATTTTTTTGGTTTTCTGAGTTATTTTTCAATTGTGTGGTTTCTAAGAATATCCTAACTCTGTTTCAAAACTTAGCTATGGTTATGAGACAAAGACAGTCTACTCTTATGGCTAAGCCAGCTGATTTTTCAAGGTTAGATAAAGTCTTATGAGAATCCTAGGGTTTGCCTAGTTTGTCACTGATTCAAACAAGTTTCATCATGATTACCATTCCTTGGTCGTGCTTGAAAAGGCTACTTTTTACTCACAAGGTTTTATGAATATTTTAAGGGAAGTTTCCCCAGCGGAGTTGCCAGAAATGTTAGTTGTTGGTGGCTCAGCTGGTTGATATAACAAATGTTCTTTGAAACAAATCTCTGATGTCCTATGGTTACCTTAAAATGAAAATTATTCTGGGTTTTGTTCCCCAGTGGAGTTGCCAGAAAATGTTAGCTCCCTGTAATTAGCAAGATTGGCAAAGTCCGGTCGCAGGGAGAAACATCGTTTCAACCACTTTGGGATTCTAGGATCTAGCCCTCCTGAATCTGGAGAGGGATCTTTCCAATAAGTGAAAAGATGGATTTGTATTTGAATTTTGGGGTAATGATATTAGGCTAGTTATGAAGGCCAAGGGTTTGTTTTGTTTTTTGGATGGTTGAGCATGATTATTATTTGAGGGGAAAGTTCTAAGTGCAAAATTTTTTCAAAGGTGAGAAGTTGCAAGTGAATAGAAAAAATTTGTCTATAAAGATAGATATAACGTTGGTTTTTAGTCCATTGGGCTATGGAGTCATAACAGGGCTTTAATTGAGCAACAACATCAAGAGTGATCCAAGGGGCAAGTCATCTATATCATAATATTATTGAGATTAAAATGATGGAATGGAAACAATAAAGTGTTGGAGGGGTGGAAACTGATAATAATTTCACCAAGGATGTATAGTCAGTCCAAACAAGAAAAGCCTCTTAAGTAGCTATTTAAAACCAACCAAGAATAGGGCTAACCATAGACTTCTTGGGTAAGTTTGTATTGAAGCATCTTAATTGAAAAACAATCCAGTAATCCGCATAATTACCTTCAGAAATATGAAAAAACATAAGAGAAATCAAAGTGTAACCTAAGATCAGATAAGGTACTTTTAAACCTGGTATGCTTTCAGTCAACACCAAAGGAAACCTTCAGAATCTGCCTTTGGAGAATAGAAACTAGAAACAAGGCAAACCATCACTTTTCTAGTCTAACTTTAATAAGCAAAAGATGAAAATAACTTTCAAGAACAATTTTTAAAGCAAACAGTAGGACGAGGGAACGCCAACATTCCTAACTGCTTAAACTGTATTGAATCATTCTTAAATAAAGAAATTGGAGGAAAAAATTGAGATAAAGCTTATCAGTGAGAGAAGGGTACTTGTAAAAAGTAAATCCTAACTCTATAAATGTTGTTCTTTATCAGAGAATAGTGAAAAATATGGCATACATAGAAGGAAAAACAATAACAAAGAAAGGGGCACTTCACCAGTGATATAGACCAGGATCCCAAGAAAAATCTTGTTATTGATGTCAAACTAGTTATAGTCTTCAAGTCCAATGTTTCAGTTCAGAAATCATCTTCACTTCTTAGCCTAACTATTCTAATAAAAAACAGAACTTCAAGGGCCAGTGAACACTATTTACAAGTAGGAGTTTCGAGCTCAAGTATATTTCAAAGTTCTGCAACCAAAAATTTCCAATCTTCTACAGAAGTATTTATAGAAGAATGAGGAGGTGAGATCTGATAAAAGATCTCTCAGGACAATTAATATAGAGTGATGGCTTCTCGGCCTTTGAGGGGCTCGATGAAGAAGTTTACAGGTGTTTCACTGTATTAATTGATATACATTAAAGATTTTAGGCTCAGTGGGAGCTCTTGTTGACTTTTAAGGCTCTGCGTTATGTTGGAGTAACTCTGCTGATATTTTTTCATTAAGTTTATGTGCAGAATTAACTTCTCTGGCTGCGCTGAGGCGAATATCTGATTTGATCAATCACTTCGGCCTCTGCTTGAATGCTTTGAGGCACAGGTGGCTTTGTGGTAGCTGAGAGGAATCCATTTTCCTCAGATGTGGTGGTGGAGGTCTTTCTGTCTGATAAAACACTTATGATTTTTTTTTAACTGTGTTTTAATTCTGGGGATTAGGCTTTTGATAATCATTCTTAGCCGTAATCCCTAAATTATCTTCAATCCTTCTGTTCTGCCGCATTCTGTCTTTAACACTGATACTCTTTTAATTATGATTTAAAATCACTGTGTCTTTTTTATGTGTGGGCTGCGCAGGGCTCTCAAGGCATCAATGCACATGAAGCATCAACGAAATGTGGATCTTGAACCTTGCGAACGGTTTTACTTTTATGAATCAAAGGCCTGGGAATCGTCATTCTTGGCCTTCGGCCTTTCTTTCAATATAACGGATAAACCTTTAAACACCTACAAAACACAAACAATATTTAAGAAATCCTGCATTGTGGGTGAACTGCTTCAGAGGGCATGGGGAGAGAGCATGGCCATTGGATGACATCATCCAACGGTTGAGATTGATCAGAGGAATTCAAAGGGAAGGCGGAAGAATAATTTTAATCGGAGCCATCGATTGCACAGAGATCGACGGTCAGGAGAAAAGGTGAATAAATAATGTGAAGGGGTCACATTATTCGAAAAAATAAAATAAAAACGGAAAAAATGTTTAAAACCTTTGTTTTGGCGAATAATGGTCGAAAATCATGTTCGGGGTTTGGGACAAACGTGGGCGTCAGATGAGATCGGCCCACGCGATAAACGATAGAGAACAAGTGCCGATAAACCTTAGAAACATGCCCGAACATGAAACCTTTGATAAAATTCAGATGAATAAAAACCCCCGGGTCCGGAAATGTTGACTGGACGAGGAATAAGGGCGACGAATTTTGGGCCGTCGATCTGCAGATCAGATCGATGGTGGAGATGCTTTTAATACCGCGCCGTACTTTGGACTAACTATCGGGCTTCTTCAGAGAGAGATCATCATCCGATGAGCGGCCTCAGATCAGACGACATACATCAATATCGTGCCCACTCCACGTCTGACATTTAACACGCGATGAGGGCAGTTTGTCAACAGTGCTTAAGGCCACGTGTCAGCCGGTGTATGGAATCACTGCGAAATGGAAAAAACCGCCCCCTCTCAAAAGAGGTGCAATGAAATCCGCGTGGTTTTGCAACAGTACGTGGTTGGCGGGGACCACTGGGGTGATGGATTGCACGCCGTCGATCCACAGATCAGATTGACGATGGAGAGTGAGTTGAACTTTGCACCGGCGGAAAAAATTAGGACGTAATAAAAAGCTGATAATTTTATATAAACAAAGGTTTATAGTTCAGGGGGCGAAATATTAATTTTCGATATGGTTTGGCGCCTGACTGCAGGGCCTTGGTCTATATGGAATGGTAATAGGCCCAGGGCGTATTCAAATAAAGGGCCAATCACAGTCGGAGCTTCAGGTTTGGGCTTTTCAATCTAACCATTTAACTTTTACGATGCGATCAATGCCTTGGGACTTTAACCTTTGGTCCCGAGAAAAAGTAATATGAATGAAGTGGAGGGGGCGGAGTTTTACATATATGTGACCCAATCGCATCGGAAATTTTGATGCGAGTCTATCAATCAACCCTTTGTGAATTTCTCTGATGCAATTGCGCGATCGGGTCTTTTTAATCTAACCATTTTTATCAAAAATCCGTTGTAAGGGCGCGTTAGACCAAAACTTTGGGAAAAGGGTTTTTGATTTAACAAAGGAAAAAATCAATCAGACAGGGTTTATTCATTAGTTTGAGCGCCCGATTGCGGGCCTCTAGTTTCGTGAAGCGGCAAAAGGACTGGGGCTCATCTATAGTAGAGATAATCACATTGAAGACTTTTTGTGAAAGCCAAAGA